>CM055910.1:10524582-11124582 GCA_029582155.1 Panopea generosa
GGTAAAAATATTTGACCATACCCAATGCATGAGTCTCGACTCTGCTTTCACATGTGTCCCTACTGACGTTTGCCCCTACTGACACTTTTTTCAGTTTTGCGGATCCCATATCAAGAGCTTTATCCTAGACCCAAATGGAAATGGTCAAAACTAAAGTTTGGGGAAAACGTGTTCTTTTTATCAAACCAGAATTACGCTTAACATATATACGAATGGCAGCTGACCATCAAAATTTATGAAAAAAAAGTCTCACATTTGTGAAACCATGAACATGTTCATATTTTAAAGCTTAGCAAGTGTTATTTCTATCCTCCATATCATTTTCATCATTTTTCTGATTCATTCTTCTTCTTATTATTATTCTTCTTCTTCTTCGTCGTCTTCTTTATTCTTCTTTTTTTTCTTCTGTTTTCTTTCTTTTTTCTTTTTCTTCTCCTCCTTTTCTTCTTCTTCATTTTTATCTATTTTCAAAGCATAAGTATTAGCATTAGCACTGATACAGTGTAAGTGAAAAAAAAACATCAACACAACTGCGTATAAAGACGACCAACCCCCACAACTTTGACAGTCATTTCAATTGTATGTGGCCCTATCATATTACCCGTACTAGACCATCCACCCTCAGAACAATTTACTTGATCAAAAAGGTGCAAATTGGCCGTGTTAACTCTTATTACATAGAACCAAGTATTTATACCCATAAACTACCCGTCAAAAGCGACAGACTAAATAAGCTGTCAACCCAATCCGCCCTATTAAAGGGGGCTAATCATAAATCCGCCCAATCAAAGAGCGGTAATCAAATATCACTGACCGCCATCCTTCTAATCAATGGCACAGTTGCGCACACATTATAAAGGCGGCGAATTAATGCATCTGTTTATGGGAGAGGCAAGCTTAGTTAATTTTACCATATTAGCTGTAGATTCGTTTACAGGTTTATTTAATAAAGTAATTAACTTATCTCACCCATTGCGAGATTAAACGAGATTTGATTTCATAAATACGCTATTTTTATATATATACTATATGCACGGAGGTTGTCGCAGGCAGCTTCAGTTACACCTAAAATTACAGTTGATAGTCAACTTTGTATCTTCGATAGAGGATCTATTATGGCAATTAACCACACTAATTAATGGAAGTTAAGAAGATGCCTTTACACCCGATTGTGATGTTTTGTTTTTAACAGTTATTCTCACGACCTGCCGTACAAAGGTCGTGACACGCCAGATAGGAGAAATTCCTTTGAAACAAATGGTTCCAGTCTCGATACAATAAACAGTAATTCTTGCCAACAACCTGTTACGACGGCACGGTGATATCACGTGACGGCACGGAGATATCACGTGTCGTTTTTGAAGTACTTTGATTAAACTACTGCCAAAATATAGCCGGCGTCCCCGTGTACCGCGCCAGGTGTTATGAAGCATGTGAAAATATACGTTCTCTTATATAAGCTGCTAAACAAGTGTTTCTAAAATATTCTATTATTTTATTATCTATTTACAAATATATAGCTTTGAGGCTTCTGGGGTGGTGTTCACCAACCATTCTTAAGAATACTCTTAGACTGAAACTCAAGAATACATTTTGAAAAACACTTTTAGAGACCATGTATTAAGACCAAACTTTGCAAGCATGTACATAACTAATTATAGTCAAAGCAATTCTCACAATTCTTTTATCTGTCATGGAAATTCCGGACGGTTACGGAAATGGCCGAGCGATGTTCCGATTGATATGCATGTGTATAAAGCTGGAGCAGTACATGATAATATCGAGCTTGTCATTTATAAATAATGAGATTTGTTCACGCTACTGCTTATGCTACTGGTTTTGATGCTGGGTTGCTGTCGGCGCTATCGATGATGTCATTGCTATTGACTTGACGCAAGTACGACTACCGCTCCGTACATTGACCACGTGACATTGTTTGTCCAAGTAAATACAATGTAGTGTTTACGTAGACATAGTTAGCTTGTCTAAGTAAAATGGCGGCGTATCGAGGGGTATCGATCGGTGATTGGATTATCGATTATTGTTTGATTGACAGATCGCGTTAGGTAAATTGACGCTGATTTGCTGAAATATATTATACTGATGATGCCACTGCTACTGTTGCTGATTTGTTGTAGTAGCTATATTCATGCCACTGCTGCTGTTGACGCTTTGTTATAGTGGTGACTGCTGACGGTAATGCTTCTGATGACGATACTTAGCAGTCGCGGAGTTTGTTTAGAGTAACAGAATAATGGATGTATTCAGTTTGTCAATGGTGCCAATGTCATGTCAAATTCTCGTGGACTTCAATAAATGTCCAAACACTTGACTTTGGACCACCATATATTTTCTGCAACTAGATCAATATATCTCATCATTACCCTTACTACTTCAGAAGTCCTCGTCCATGCTGAGGTCAACAACAAGATAAACAGTAGTTTTATGATTCTATTATATTTAAATTAAAGACGTATTTGTACAGTAAATTCTTCTATTAGATTATCTTTTTAAGTCCACTCACGTATTCATATATTATAATTTATGGTCCCTTATTGACTGCGCTCGGTGTTTATAAAGATAGGTTAACTCTTCTTTTTCGTCTTGAGCGCTCTTACAATTTAAAAGAACACACTGAGAGCGACAATAAACTAAGATAAGATTCAACATTAGTTGAGGAATTCCATTTATTGACTGATTTTATTTCGATCATTTTTAAATGAAATTATATTGAATTATTAATATCATTATTTGAGCTGGCTTCTTTTCTTCAAATTATTATTATTTTTTTTAGTTTTTACAGGATCACTTTAAATGTTGCCAGTGTTTTGACCGGTAACTTACCGAATATGAGACTAATTTAACTGAATAACTGTAATGGAATCAGTCTTTAACGTGATCACCTGGACGCTTTACTTACAGCCAAGCGTTTAAGTTCCTAATTGAGTAAAAAAAAACTAGTTGACGATTTGAATTTATGGCCTTCTCTTATATTTCATCTTATCTCAGTCGGTAACGCAGCTGACTATCAATCCAAGATTGTGAGTTCGAATCCCCTCCCGGCCACACTCTCCGTGGCGATTGATGTACGACATTGTGTCTAATTTACATTCGTCTCTCACCGCTGGTTCAAGTGGGAAACCTAATAGTTACCTGCGGTTATACACGCATACTGGTTTACCCTCCACCGTCTCAGAAATGAGTGGTTCGGTTATTGATCGTCTTTTAGCGCTCGATGGCAATAATAGATTTAAACACAAACAAAAAATTCATCTTAACTTAATGAATGATAAATAAATAAATCATTATTACTATTATTATCTTTTTATTATTATTATTATAATAATTTTTATCATTATTTTATTTTATTTTATTTTATTTTTTTATTATCATTTTCATTATCATAATCATCGCTATTATCATATTTTTTCCAACTTCTGTTACGAACCATGGCATTGACGGGGGAAATCATGATCACTAAATATAAAATTGGAATTCTTAATTTAAAATAATATAATATTGTTATTTTATTGCTATGTCCCTGTTTTATAACTCCCTATAATATGCTGCTAAACACGGACATAACTTTAGTTTTATTACATCGATTTTCAAATTTTAACATCGCCTTAGCCTATAAACATCTCTCTTTAAAAATGTTCAAAGGAGCCTACGCCGGTGTCTCAATCGTCCGGAATTTCTTAAATATGTGAAAATGCGCCCCACTTCTTTTAAGCCTTAATGGCAGAACGTGTAGACCGGTGCCAGTAGGGTACGCTAGAGCCACTTTTTGTTTACCGTTCAGCGGAATCTTAACATTGATATTTACTCATCGCGAAGACGTCGCATCGACTTAAGTACACCGGAGTGGAATTTTATGTTCATTTTTCTGACGCAAATTTGAACAAAATTTAATACAAAGTAGCGAAATCTTAAGAAGTTTCCTTAATCCAAAGACTAACATAAAATTGTTATATTGTTATAATGTATGTTGATGTATCAATCGACGGATGATCAATGCTGTTGACACTTGTAAGACAATGTCTACACTCGGAGACGCATTGGGCGTTTCACATTGAAACAATTTGGAAACAGTTTCAGCAAGTCACAGCAAGAAATAAAATAGAGTGACAAACATAGTTTTATGTTGGCGTATTACTGTATGGTACGATAGAACAGGTATTGGACTTGATGTTTATAATCGAATATTCAGCAATGGAAATTGTATTTTGCATATTGTCATTTTCTTCGATCACTTTTAACAATAGTCAATATTTTTATTTAGGCATAGTTCCACCATCGGGAAAAGGTTCAGTGGGATAGTCGCATAATGGCGGTTATAAATAGTCCTTGTTTTTTCTTCTTTAACAATACATTTTCCCTATTTTAATGCTTATTTATTTTATTTGAATGGCATTATTGATGTATTTTGAATATTTTGAAAGCATTGTCATGTTTGAATTGTGAATTTAAAAGAAAAAAATAATGCTAAGAAATTGAGATATGAATTCATGCTTTCGGAAGTCTACTTTCACTTACAACAGTGTACACACTGAACAAAAAAAAAGTCTATTATATATAATTCAGTACATGGTTCAAATCAGAGAACCTTTTTTCATAACTTCACAGTCATCAATGCATTGTTTTTGTTATCATTTTGCACACTACGTTGTTAAAACATTTAATTCGCAAAAGATAATTTCCAAAAAAGTGTTGTTTTTTTTTAATATGCATTTTGAAGTATTTTTTTTTAACTTCAGCTGCCAACAATTTGAAATTCGAGGGAGATACACTCTATACAAATGAATCTGTATTAATTCACCGTCAGCAGATAGCCTTGTGTAGCGTTGTAATTTGATAGTCTCCTCTTACAAATATTTACTACCTTGGCAGTAAAAATTTAAACACATATAATGTGTCTCATTCCATACACATCCAAATAATAAATGTAACACACGACACGCAGATAATAAACAAACAATCAATATAATGTGAAATTCAAATAAGAAAACATTATAAGATTTAAATGCATCCTTTAGCGGTTTTATTTGAATTATGAATGTGTGCATTTAGTTTTTCATTCTTAGCATTTGAATCCGACAATATTGTGTAACCATTCACTTCTTTATTTGATTCTTAATCTCGCCAACGCTTGCATGTGAACGTCTGGACGCTCTTTTACCTTAATTTAAATTTGTGTTTCTACACTTTCATTATTAAGTGTTTCTTTTTATTAATAGAGGATTTAGTTAAGATGTCTCATTTTTATAAAAGTCAATTATAGTCAAGCCTGTGCAAGCGGTCGCCTCTATTAAGCAACCATTTGTCTTAAGTAGCCACATTTGCTATTTCCAAATTCTATATTTTCAGAGCAAATTCGCCTGTATTAAGCAGCAACCTGTCTTAGAAGGTCATTTTTGCATCTTCCCTTGACTGTCTGCTTAAGACATGTTTGACTGTAGTTTCTCCAGTTTGTCATTGTATTCTCCAAGACATTCGGTGGTATCTGTACTATACTGTTCATTAATGTTATCGGTATAATCAAAGGGAAGAAATCAAGAACATAAATTATCAAGCTGTATTTCTAAAAGATTAATTACTTTGACATATTTTCAAAACAAGCTTTACAAAAACTTGTCAGTCATTTCTTTAATATAAAGTTTCATATTGTATAGCGGCTTGGAGATTAATATCTCAATATTGTATAGCGGCTTGGAGATTAATATCTCAATATTGTATAGCGGCTTGGAGAATAATATCTCAATATTGTATAGCGGCTTGGAGAATAATATCTCAATATTGTATAGCGGCTTGGAGATTAATATCTCAATATTGTATAGCGGTTTGGAGATTAATATCTCAATATTGTTTTACGTTCGATGTAGTCTATCCTAGAACCTGATATCTCCCGAATCAGGTCTATTAACCACAAACGAAAAAGCACGGAATTCTATGCCTGTCACACAATTCATAGCAGTTGAACGCTTACTTAACTGTGACGTCGTTCAAACGCTTAGTTGAAGCAAGTGACCAATCAACGTGCTCAAATGGGGCTTTCCCAACATTGCTGTTTAACGGACCCAATCGGGAGATCTGGGTTAGACTACGTTCGATGTGTACACCTCTACCAGCATGTAAAAATGTGAATCCGCATTTTTCTTGCTATGCATTCTTTTTTTTCCAAAATTTGATTAATTTCGGTTATGTTTTATATTATTAGTTAATTAACAACTGAATTATTGTACTTTCTAATAACTGCATATGAGACTAATACACATACATGCATTTAGACTGAAAAAGAATCGCCCCAAACATGATAATTAGTCACTGGACGTTTGATGGATTTGATAAAACAAAAAAAAGTTGTGACCATGTGTGTATCATTAAGTTCATGTATATAAACGTGAAACTATTTTTATATTTATTTTATCATTTGGAAAAGTTGGCCTTTTTAAAAATAATCCCCATAGGTCAAGAACACTTCTACAGGGTTTTCATGCTGAATTACTTTAATGTTATTTACAAGGGATAATGAGCTTTCAATAAGTCGTCTATACTTTATATTCAACTTCTATGACATCTTGACATTTTCCTACCTACTCGTCAAGCACTTATATATACTGAACGGAACAGCTAACCTGCCACTTTTGTATTTCCAATATTTTCGTCAAATTATTGAGTAGCGTTATTTGTTTGTACATGACATTAACAGACAATTATATATTGATTTAACACAGTCTAAATGTTCTCTCTTATTCAAGTCCAATTTTTAAAGAAATTACTTTGATATTTTTTGAGAAAACACATAAACTATCAGGTACAAAAAATGTCAGATGGCGGGTTAGCTGTTCCGTACAGTATCGATATGCTAAGTTTATACCTTAATAAATAGCCTGAAACTATTTTACTGATGCTTATCAGAAGTCTGGACACGATGTTATAAAACTTTAATCCGCAGGCAGGCAGGCAGGCAGGCAGGCAGGACAGGCAGGCAGGCAGGCAGGCAGGCAGGCAGACAACCAGACAGACAGCCAGCCAGACAGACTGACAAAGAGAGCATTGTCCATACCTTCAAATAAACATATAATGTATTTAGACCAAACCCAAAAATAAACCTGAATTCCATTTTAAGTATTCGGTAGCAATGTCAACATTGTAATTCAAGTCAAGTCTCCGCCTTAAGTACGAGAGGTCGCCGTCTTTATATAGTTTTATTTATTTTAAAAACCATCAATGTTTGAATACCACGCTAATCATGACTTCAGAATGAAGTACTTAAAGCTTCAAAGACTAATGTTTTATTTTAGATTTGCCGAGATGGCCTTCAAATTGAATTTGGCCTAAATGGTGGGGAAAATGGTCACTATACATTATTTAAAGTAAAATTCTATATAAACGTACGAATATATAGTTATTTCTGGGTTGAATTGGGGTTAAAAACAACTATTCAGTTTGAATTTGAAATATATAAAAAATAATGGTGAATAGCCTATATAGGTCCGTGTTAATACAAGTATTGAAAAACATGGAAAATGTTTAACACGTGTTGTAACGTATTACCGCTCAAATTAACAACTCTCTAAAAGCACTAAAACACCGAATCAAAGATACATATTGCAATCTATTGTGTTTTTTTCTTCGTTGTTTACTGTTTTTAATGGTATCCGCACCGCACCGCACCGCATCGAATCGCTTTTAACAATGTTTCAGACATAACACGAAGTTGTCTGCTCGAGACAGTACTCTACCCAGTAATTATTCAGATACCGGACCGAACAGACCTAGAACATGCTCAAAATGCTGAGTATCAAGTGATGAAACTCCTAATACTATTGTTCAATCAATTTGGTATCAACCCTCGACCTATCGCATGTGAGGCGATTGCTCTTTCACTAGACCACCGCTGCGGTACACTGGTATATGCACATGGATAATACGTTGCATAAAAATCACTGTTTGTATGTTTTGAACTATTGGAAATATATTTTTGATATTTTTGTTTATGTTTAGATTTGAAGAAAGTTTACAAGTAACCGTGAATCGTGTTTTTTAGGATAACGACATAACTAGTGTTGAAGCATTTACGTTGTATACAACTTCCAACAATTATACTAGTTCATTATTTATACTCATCATTGTAATAAGTCATCTACGGTTTTATTTTGAAGAAGAAAAAACAGAAGAAAAACAACATTCCCCCAAACGCTTTCTTTGACGTCATCCGCTTCATCACAGTCACACTGGAGCCGGGTCACTCTGCGCGTTCCACTGAAAACATCTCATAGCACATGTAAATTTGATCTGGTGGAAAAGCAAATTTATTGAGGTTTTATGTCAACATACTTCACTGTCATTCAAACATATTTTTCGTTTTACCTCACTTTAATCCGGTGGCGCAATCTTCAATTTTAAACATGTTAACCACAGTGTCCGTCGATACGGCTTCCATCTTGGCGTCGGTTTGTATCGTTTTCTTTTAATATTTACTTCCGGTCGACAGGTAAACCATTCCACGGATGATACGCTGTGTTTGATATGGAAAATATATCGACGTAAATTTGAATTTTACTTTTATACCAAATAAATATTATTTTAATGACTTTAAGTTATCACGTACATGCTGGGACTGACGCTGAGCTGAAATGGCCAAGATGAAAGCTATTTCTAGCTGGTAGAAAGTCTTTCTTCGGTAAACTTATAACGTGGTGTTCATAAACACAAGTATACGACGGATACAGTGCAGCGTTCGCGATGTCAATAAAACACGTCAAGCCGGGCCCGATTAGCTCAGTCGGTTACGCGTCTGTCTATCAATCCACGGTCGTGAGTTCGAATCCCTGCTAGGCAACATCTCCGTGATGATTGATATACGACATTGTGTCTCATTATCATTCGTGTCTCACCACTGATTCAAGTTGGAAAGTTATCAGTTACTTGCGGAAATTTGGTGTGCTCGAGTACTGGTTAACATTTCAGGGTCCCAGATAAAAGTGGTTAGGTTTACTGATCGTCTGTTAGCCCTCGATGGCATAAAACTGACGATTAATATTCAATATTCAGTAAAACACGTCCACCAGGAATTGTTGGTAACTGTACAAAAGAAATAAAAATACACAAATACAACAACACAGATCAATTATTGACACTGTAGTATGATGCATGTACATGGCGGGCTTGGTAGTTTTTTGATAAGTAGTTTTTACAGCATGAGAACACTCCTCGCCTTTAAGAGAATCAAAAAGAAAAAAAAAAGGAAGTGTCATTTCATTGACAGTTTATAATATCACATTTTAACAATAAACTGGTCGGTGTAAAAACTGGTTAGGTGCTTTAAAAACATAACCATTACACCGGTAATGTATAATAAATGTACAGGGGAGGTGACAATAAGACGGAATGAAGATGTTAGTTCAGGTATGTACAGGCTTGCTTTATGGTGTTAAGATGCAATAGATGAGTGAAAGGGAACAGCGAATGTCAACCACACGTACGATACCAAATCAATATCCGCTGTACGTTCAGATAAAACGGCCGTTCGGAATTCTTTCCTTTTGCGGATTTCTCTTTCCAATCATATTGATGTTGAATGTTGAATTGTGAACTACAAATAAACAAGTATGTTTCAGTTTGTTAAGCATTTGTAATGATTAATAAAAAATGTTATTTAAAATAAAGCACACATTTGAAAAGCATTGACGAACTCATTATGGCGAACGCCATTTTTTTTTAACACGTGATTATGACGTTTCAATAAGGCAGCGGACACAGTCAATTTCTAAGGAACCATCTAACCAAAAAAAAAAAAATGTGTTCTGCATAGATCTAATTCGTAAACACGACGAATGTACAGGATAAGCCTGACTCTGCAGAAAAGGTCAGGTCAAATTCACACGCTTCTGGTCGACGCAGAAGTCATCTTCGGCTTCCGCGACCAGGACTCACACAGAACACGACCGGCTGCTGAAACAATGCGTCGTTAATTGGCGGGATGGTGATAACACAGATTAACCGAGTGGATGGGGCCGTATAATGATACATACTCGACATAGCGGCTTGACAATTATTTATGTTTCCATCTCTCAGCCTAGATATTAAGTATGCTTCTGTTTTGTCTTGAGGAGATATCGGCACACCGGGGGGGAAATGCAGGTTTCATAGGTAAAATCCCATTATTTCTACGAGCGTATCATTGCACTGCAAAATATACGTGTATAATGTTTTTATCATGTCAATGCATTCATTTCTTTGGATAAACTGCCTGCCTGATAAACATAGGTTTATGTCAATGCAAGTTTATCAAGCACATGTCAAAATTATGTATAAATATACATTTTGACCTGAATGGAACTACTTTTATCGTTACTTAAAATGAATAAAAAACGAACTAGAAGTATTGCCTTGATAAATAGAATACCGTGTACCGTACGTGTCTAATATTAATAACTTTATCAGGTTTGGCACGAAAAAAACAACTAAGCATCACCTGATAAAGTTAATACTATCAGACACTAACATTGTATTCTCTCTATACCAGAAGACTACTATATCTTTTATTGAAACTTACAAACTTAAATAGCAGATTCTAAATACACCCTGACGTTTACTTTAACCACCCAAATACACAATTTTAATCTATCCGGTCATATATAATATAGTATTCATTTTTTTATAACTTTAATTACTTTTTTTCAAATAACAGAAAGGGCTTAAGGGCTTATTAAAAGTCCATGATGGCACAAACATATATATTTTTTTATGTCAATTCATTTTTTCCAACGTAATCAATGGCAAGGACTTATATACAGACGGGAAAATGCTGTTCAAGTATAACATTGTTTTTTAATTTTTATTTGTTGACACGTGACTCAGCAGAATATGTCAATTTACTTCATTATCTGAAGAATAAGTGAGAAGAATTTGAGAAGATTCACATCATTGGCATGCTAGCAACGTATTTTTGTTGCAGTAGAAGATTTATTTTTGTTGTTGTTTTTGGATTATTAACTAATAACTTCCGAAGGATCAAAAGTGTTATTTCTTAGATATTTGACAAATATGTTTCGGTTGTACGAATTCATAAGTCAAATAATAAAAAAAATAAATAATCGTCAATAACAAAAGTGAATATGCGTTCCAGTAGCGCATGCGTGAAGAGCTGAAGCAGTTATTTGGGCTGTCGTTCTCCTAATATTATAAGAAGTGCTTTGCAAGTTTGTTCAAACATATAAAGAGTATGTTTTTAAGATCTGTAACTTTTTTATGGTATTATTATCTTAAACTTTACTAAAGTGGTTATACGTACACCTTTATGGGAGACAAGTGTTACAACACACCCATTCCAAACAAGAAGTGCTTCCGCGAGGTAGTCGCATAATGGCGGTCATAAAAATAATCCTTGTTTCTTTTTATTTAAAAATGCATTTTCTTTATCTTTATGTTCATTTTGATGTTGAAATGGCAATAAAATCGATCTTTTTTGGAATATTCTAAACAAATGAGTCAATGTTTGAATTGTGAATTTAAAAAATATATCCGGCCTGGAAATGTGGGAGGGGTATGAATACATTATTTTGGAAGATTCACTTTGCCACTAGTGTACGCGCTGTATACGGGAAAAGGACTCTTTTGGATAAAAACAAACCATTAATTATTAAATGATATTTTGGCACTGCAGCAAACATGCCTACAATTGACAACCATGTAACCAAGGAATTATGTAGAGCTATTCAAGTTCTTTATGTAACGTGTGTTATGATTCACTATATAAATAAGAAGGAAAATCATTGGTGTATTTACATCTAATGTTATAAAAACAGCAATACAGCAATTGAAGAACATGCATACTTGCATCACTTTTAGAGTGCCTCAGGGAAGATTGAATCTGTCAATAGAGTCACCCTCTAAATATAAAGAATTTACTTAAATACTGACTTAATTACTGACTTAGTTACTGATTTATTGACTGACTGACTAACTGACCGACTCACTGACCGACCGGCCGACCCACCGAACCACCCACCCGCCCACTCACTCACTCACTCACTCACTCACTCAATCACTCACTCACTCACTCACTCACTCACTCACTCACTCGCTCTTTCATTCACTCACTGACTCACTCATTCATTCATTCATTCATTCATTCATTCATTCATTCACTTATTTCATTTTGACAAAGCACGAGTTCAGAAATGCCTATATTGTTCGTCTTGTTTAGGTGTGTATAGATAGATACCCATCCGCCACTTTATGGTACATTTCTATTAACTTTCGTTAAATATATTTGTGAGAACTTCTGCCGCGAACCATTCTTATTTACCCAGTCCCATAAACGCCCATAAACTACCGAAAATCATTAGACTTCCGACACTTCAAATCAAAGGGAATCGTTTCAGGGGAAGCGTTAAGATTGGAATAAATTTTAAATAAACAGAAATAAACAGAAATGGAAACGGTGAACGAAACATAATAGTTGTGACTGACCCCCACTGACATGATACAGTTAGAGTTAATGGCCTGATAAAGTGTTTTATGTTTCCGTTTAAATAATGAGGTGGTAAATTTGACTCTACACCTGAACAGGTCACAAGGTCACGTGATACAATGTAAGTGAAATAAGAAGGGTTTTGATCATATAAATAAAAATACCAATCTTAACAAGATGTGCCAAAAGATAGTTTAGTTTTAAACTTATTTATTTCACTTTGGTTATGAACCTACTTCTTACAACTTGGACAAATCACGCTGTAAATCTTCCCGGGTACCAGTACTAAGCATTTGTGGAAAATATGTCGTACTGAAGGACATCACCGTGGGGAAGGATCGAACCCACTACCCTCCTATATTGCACGTAACTTTATCTAAAACGATAAAACTTTATGACATAATCTCGGTAATAAGTTCTTACAACTTAGACAAATCACGCTGTAAGTCTTCCCGGGTACCAGTACTAAGCATTTGTGGAAAATGTGTCGTACTTAAGGACATCACGCATAGCCGTGAGGAGGATTGAACCCACTACCCTCCTATATTGCATACAACTTTATCTAAAACGATACAACTTTATGACATAATCTCGGTAACAAGTTCGTACAACTTAGACAAATCACGCTGTAAGTCTTCCCGGATACCAGTACTAAGCATTTGTGAAAAAAGTGTTTTTTGCTCAAGTATACCACACATAGCCGTGGTCACAGTGGAGGATCACACCCACGACCGTCCGATCCTGGGATCGGTGCTCTATCACTGGGCAAATCGCTCCAAGCTTGTTTGTTTGTCTGTTTATTATCTGCGCCTTTCATCAAGACCTGTTGAGTCTTTAACATAATACACATTTTGTCCTTCCTTGCATTTTTGGTCATATATGCCAAGAATGTAAAATATATTTAATTGATTTTATCATTATAAGGCGATTTTTCTTATTGGCAAAAATATCGAGATGTTGTTTGTTACTGAGACTGTGTTGATATATATTTAATTATCAAGTAAAAAACTATGTTAATTACATTAATAAACATTATTTAAAAAACGGAATGTATGAAAAATATTAACAACTTTTGTAACGTTTATGTAATATTTTTGATACTGTGGTGAAATAAAAGAGTCTATACAATATAAATATATAAATATTTAATTACAGTGTAATTTATCAGTGTAATTGAAAAATAATAGTCTTAAACATTTTTGTTTTTATTTATATTTTTAGAAATAATTCCATGAAATGCGAAAATAGTACTTATCATCTTCGACGTTTTCTTTTCTAAAACAAAACGTCTGTCTGATCCGGATTAGCGTGAAATATATTTTCAGGTCTCACACCACCAGTATCTCATGGAAATATAAGCAAAACTATAATTCTCTTTATCTTATTTTTAGCAGTCAGGGGCTTTATATTGCAGTGATTGTTTTTTCCTACAATGTGTTTAATGGTCAGTTTTTTACAAATCACCACTGAAAATTTTATTCTGATACCAGATTTGTAGGCAATTTTGTGTCATTATTAGAATTGATGGTTCCAACCGCATCGTGGGTGAAAAGTTGATATATTATATTCTATCTGGACATTTGATAAGAATCATTAAACCATTCAATTAAAAATAAACCTGGTCATGGTATGATTTTTTTCTGATAATTGCATTTAAGTATAGAAACATGCTGCAGTTTTTTACTGTGTTTTGCACATACATGTTACAATGGAGCTCTATTTGGAATGTAATAATGGTGTAAGATGTTCAACTCATTATCAATATCATCATCATTATTATTATTATTATTATTATTATTATTATTATTATTATTGTTGTTATTGTTATTGTTATTGTTATTGTTATTGTCATCGTCATCATCATCATCATCATCACATCATCATCATCATCATCATCATCATCATCATCATCATCATCATCATCATCATCATCATCATCATCATCATCATCATCATCATCATCATCATCATCATCATCATCATCACCATTACCATTACTATTATTATTATTTTTTTTTTTTTTATTATTATTATTATTATTACTATTATCATAATCATCATAGCGACCATCATCGGCAGCAGCCTCAGCAGCAACAGCAGCAGCAGCATTATTCATAAAACGGTCTAATATTCAGCCTCACAAATATTCGTATTTTCTCCAAGACAGTAAGATGTATATCTACCACAAGGTATACAAGATATGACGGGTCAGTATTATTATGTGTAATATTTGTGTTAGAAGGACAACGAGGGGTTGGTCAACAGGACGATAAATGTGTTGACAGTACATCAGTCAACAACAAAACCTGATAAAATGCTCATTAGCTTCTGTAATTACATAACTAAAGTTAAACGCCATGCAGAGTATTCATGTATTCTGGGATATAAAACCAGATGAATATTCATTCTTTTCACGGCAAACGACATTTAAATATGTTTATGGTAATAGCAAATATTTTGGCAAACATTTGCTACTATTCCCAAAGATAAGTATGGAGTTTTGACATTTCGCTCCCGTTCTTCACTAAACATTTAACTAAACTATGTTTGAAATTTGTTTTACCATCAAAATATCTGTCTTAAAAAAAAGGAAAGAATAAAATTTACTATAAATTATCATAACAACTACGAAAAATAGCCAAATTAGTAGAAGTAGTAGTAGTAGTAGTAGTAGTAGTAGTAGAAGTAGTAGAAGTAGTAGTAGTAGTAGTAGTAGTAGAAGTAGTAGTAGTAGTAGTAGTAGTAGTAGTAGTAGAAGTAGTAGTAGTAGTAGTAGTAGTAGTAGTAGTAGTAGTAGTAGTAGAAGTAGTAGTAGTAGTAGCAGCAGCAGCAGTAGCAGCAGCAGCAGTAGCAGCAGCAGCAGTAGTAGTATAAGTAGTAGTCGTAGAGAGGTAGTATTGATGTCTTTGAAGCCTACAATCGACAGTGATGAGATATTACTCATTCAAAGATCCGCCAGGAAAGTAGTTTTCATTTGAGATATGAAAAATCATACATCCTTCATTTTGGATATAAGGTCTTCTTCGGAGTAGTCCGACATTGTGAAATGTGGGGAGGCAGCAGTAAATAAGTCAACAGGGTGCACATCAAACCGAATAAATATGTCATTACATGGGATGTCAAATGATAGAGGTGTTTACGCTGAAGTTGTTTATTGTCGTCTGCTTCTTGTCCACTCACTTACGTCTGCTGAACATATCTCACCATCTGACGAGAATGAGGTTACCATGTCAACACCTTTCTCCAAATGTCTGAAAATAGTCTAAAGTCTAAGATTGTTTTGTGGACCTGTTTCCCTTTTTAGCCATACTATGACCCGTTTATTATTCATACGTACATACCAACATAACATGACAACATAAAAGTTCGATTTGAATTAACATTTATTTTTCATTCAATAATCAATCATGCATTTTTCATTAATTAATTAAGTTCTATAATTTTTTTTGTTCATTCATTCATCCATTCATTCATTTATTCATTCATTCATTCATTCATTCATTCATTCATTCATTCATTCATTCATTCATTCATTCATTCATTCATTCATTCATTCGTATGTTCTGTCGTTCGTTCGTCTGCTCATTCGTTCGTCTGCTCATTCGTTCGTCTGTTCATTCGTTCATTTTTTGTTCATTCATTGATTCATCTTTTTATTCGTTCGTATGTTCGTTCAGTGAATTTTTTTCAATTTTTCCATTGATTGTAAAAAGTGTAGAGTGTTTATCATCGCTTTCAAAGGCTTACAGTAATATTACAAGGTGTCTGCCTGGGAGAGTGTTCTAGACGCTGCCAGACAAGAATATTGTACCACAGACACATACTACCAACGCATTGACATAATACTGAAACCAGACTGACCAGTCTCAGAACTAACCTCTAAATGCTGGGTGCAGAACGAGGCAGACTGCAATTCCGATTCAAAAATATTTGATATGACCCGAAAAGGCTTCTTACTCACTACAGTTTGTATGGTGTACAATTAGGGTTAAAAGCACCGATACCGGTGCACCGTAATTATATCGGTGCACCGATATTTTTGTTTTAACGGTGCACCGATAAAACATACCAATGCACCGTTAAATATATCGGTGCACCGTTAAAAGTGCGGTCCACCGTTATAATATATCGATGTACAATTATATACCGGTGCATCGCTTTATAATATCAGTACACCGCTATATCCTATCGGTCCACCGCTATACAAATATATTTTAACGATGCACTGCTATATTTTTAATTGATGCACCGCTATATTTTAACGGTGGACCGATGATTTAGTAACCGTTAAAACAAAAATGTCGGTGCGACGATATAATAACGGTTTACCGGTACCGGTGCTTTTGACCCGGACTGTACACCATAGAGCTGAAGGCTCTACGTCTATACCACTGCTAGGGTGCTCCCCCACCGTATCCCGTCCCACTGAATTCAGAGAGCTTCGATGTTTATATAATAGTTATATAATAGCCAAACGTTGACACGGCTTATTTTGTTTATATTAGCCGTACTTCGTGGTCAGATATTGACCGACTTACTCAGTAATGAAAAGCGATTATGACATCAGTGACCACATAATTGGATTAGAACTGCAAACAAACCAGACTGTCTATCAATAAATACGACTTGTTTTACCGGTCTAAATAAATCTTGCTGGTTAGTTAAACAAAAAGGATATGCGTTTTTTAAAAGACAGATCCTAAAATTGTATAACAATAAGTGCCATTTTGTTATTGTTGTTCAGTACGTTTCGTGGCTAAGTGATCTAAAGCGGTCAGTGCCCTCCGTGGTCTTTGGTCCAAGGCGGTCAGTGCCCTCAATGCCCGATTGTTCTAAGGCGCACAGTGCCCTCCATGTCCGATTGTTCTAAAGTACACACTGTGTCATCTGTGCCCGATTGTTCTAAGGCACACAATGCCCACCATGCCCGATTTACTAGAGTACACAATGCCCTCCGTGCCCGATTGTTCTAAGGCGCACAGTACCCTTCATGTCCGATTGTTCTAACGTACATGGTACCCTCTGTGCCCGATTGTTCTAAGGCACACAGTGCCACTCCATGCCCGTTTGTTCTAAGGTGCACAGTGCCCTCCGTGCTCGATTGCTCTGAGGCGATCAGTTCTTTCTATGGCCGAGCGTTCTAAGGTGTTCAGTGCCCTTCATGGTCAAGTGATCTAAGCGCATAGTGCCCTCCGTGGCCGAGTGATCTAAGGCGCACAGTGCCCTCCGTGACCGAGTGATTTATGGCCATCAGTGTCCTCTGTGGCCGAGTGATCTAAGACGCACAGTGTCCTCCGTGACCGAGTGATTTAAAGCAGCCCGTGTCCTCCGTAACCGAGTGATTGAAGACGGCCCGTGCCCTCCGTGGCCAAGTGACCTAAGGCGCACAGTGCCCTTCGTGGCCAAGTGATCTAGAGCGGCCCGTGCCATACATGGCCGATTAATCTAAGTCGAACAGAGCCCTCTGTGGCCGAGTGATTTAAGGCGGTCAGTGTCCTCCGTGGCCGACTTATTTAAAGCGGCCCGTGCCCTCCATGACCGAATGATCTAAGGCGCACAGTGACCTCCGTGGCCGGGTGATCTAAGGCGCACAGTGCCCTCCGTGGCCGAGTGTTCTCTGGTGCTATCTCAAGCTTGTTTACCTCCCATTGCTAAGGTCGTTGGATCGAGACCAGTTCGGTACTAAATGATGTGATAAAGTTAACCAATTACAGTGGACAGCGGTTCTACTCATCAGTCTAAGATCTTCCTCTTCCACCAATAGATTATAGTATAAAATGTGCTGAAAATTACGTTAACTCCATGCAAAAAACACATAATTTAAATAATTTCGAAACTTAATTTTTAAATTGATAAAATTGTCGAAATGGTATTTTTAAAACATCTTTCTAAGAAATGCCGTACGTTCTTGCAGTTTCATTATGTGTTACTTTCATAGCTTTTACTGTTTGGTGCCATTCCACCAATAAAGAAGAAAATGACATTATGTAATATTTAAGATAATTGGCAAATAATTGTTTTTTATGTTCAAATCCAACAGAGAAAAATCTCACCCAGACGCATACCACGGGTAAGTCGGGATGACGGGTTTAATATTGTCAGAAAGTCTGGAACCCGATATATAATGATTTTGGATGACCAAAATACTAATCCCGGAGGCGTCGGTTCGGTCATTATGTACAACGGTATTTCCGCCTGGACATTTTTGGGTGTGACTGATGTCATTCGGCTTACGACATAACAGAGTCTTCACTACAGATATACAAGTGCTAGGGCAACACAGGTTAAAACAAATCTGTGTCATGAACATCCTCTCTTACTAACTTATTCCTAGATACACTCGTTATTGAGGGTCCCTTCAAATATGATCAATTTAAGGATTGCCAAACACAGAATATTGAGAAAACAAACATTTGAGTCTGAAAACCAAACATCGGTGGCGACTTCAACCATTGAACGTAAAGTGGCTTGACGACATCTGTCTATTGCAGCTACCGGAAAGTAGATTATATTGATTGTTCAGGTAAAAACTGTGCGCTTCAGCAACATGAGTACGCATTTAAAAATGGAACTGAAATGCAAATAGTAAAAAAACAAGCTTCAAGTGACAAGGTCACACAATGCAACCATATGATTAACCTGCATATTATTTAACGATTGCATTAGTTCATACATTGTCCACACACTGTTAATGCGTTTGTTGATACATTGTTCATACACTGTTCATACTTTGCTTATACACTGTTCACACATTTGTTCATACTTTGTTCATACATATATTGTTAATACACTGTTCCTACATAGTCCATACGTTTAAATGAATTGTTCATACATTAATTTATATATTGGTCCTACATTGTCCATACACTGTTTATTACATTTGTTCCTACATTGTTCAAATATTGATTCATTCATGTGTCCATTCATGTGACCATATAGTGTTCATGGTTAACCTATAAGAGGTTGCATGAGTTCATGTACTGTTCATACATTTGCTGTATACATTGTTCATACATTGTTTTTACCTGTAACAGGACGAGAAAAATATGCAGCCACTCCGGGACTCGAACCCGGGAACCTTCGCTTACAGGGCAAATGCTCTACCGCCTGAGCTAACCGAATCTCTTACATATGTTTCTCTCCTAGTAGGTTACGTACACACTGTAACATACCGAAAGATAAATTTGTTCCTTTTTGGCTGAAACACCTTGCTCGCGAGGGAAGTGCAAAATGCCAATCAGTGATAATACGTTTTATCTACCTTAAAAGGCGGGACACCGATGCACGATCTCGGGTTTCTGTTATTTAGTCAATGTGCGTTGGGTTTGCACGCAGACTCTTTGTGAATGCGAATGCATGAACATTCATATTTGTCTTGTTAGGGTTACTGCTACACATTCATTGTCCTTAACGTCCATGTAACTTTGTAGATTTAATACCAAAATGTATGGAACTGATAACAATTCACGCATTAAAGCATATGCCCGAGATATTGAGATATTTGAAAAGTGTAAAGATGCATTACTCGGATTTACCTTATTTCTATAGATAAAAGCGTTAATGCAGGCAGTAAAAAGTAAGAAGTTTTAGAATCGTCACTGTTCACTGATTGGTTTATAACTTTAACGTGTGATGATGTCAATGATATGTCAAAACGATGTCTAAACACGGCGATCATGGTGTCCTCCTGTAGATCAAAGTACACAAAAGTACTGATAGCCGGTCTTTAATCAATATTCATACGCCTTCATAATTTGAGTGATATTATTATAGCGTGTTTTTTTTGTAACATTTTATTAAAAATGACAAGGGATAAAAAGTAGTCCCTGTCGCGTAGGATTATTTTGGCGGTGATTAACACTGCAACGCTTGACTACGACGACATAAACAGGGCTTTACCTCTGGCATATAGCCCGGCTAAAATTCCACCTGTAATGTATAAAGTAATGCAAATGGGGCCACGAAGTCTGCATAAGTGTTCATACGTACCATATTATGACATATATATTTTTATATACTGTATTATATTTATAATATTTTGCATACAAAATTAATGTACTATATTTTACACAAACAAATTGCGGTACACATTTAAATAAATCCACACTTTTTGATAATTCAAGGGCAAATAACTCAAATTTCATAAAAATAAGATTACCCGCTTGCAATTTTAAAAAAGGGATTATGTACAAAATTAATATTCTTTAGACATACCAAGGGTAATAACTAAATCATGCCTACACCTATTATGCTTTTTGTTTGTATTGCTTTGTGCCCCTTTTTAAACATCATTTCTGTTTTGTACATATGAATCTTTAATATCTTTAATAGTGAGCAGCTTACCTTACTACCGTTCTTGGAATCCGTTACAGGGTACCAGTCTTACACGCATATTCTCTCTGCAAATCACTGACTACTGTCACTACCTCCCCACATATCCATGACATGGAACTCTCCCACCAAATTTTGGAGACGTATATACAAATATTAACATACATTGTTTAAAATAGAAATACTGTTACTAACCATCTTATAATTATAAGTCTTAACATATATTTTCAATTATGTTTGACCTCAGGATTTTATGTTTTATAAACTGAGTGTATTGTTGTTTAAGTCGGTAAATTTGCATTTTAATATCTCGTATATCAAACAAATCTTTAAAAAGAAGGAATATAGACACAAACACACGCACGCACCCCACGCATGTACGCACGCACACACGCATACACATAGTTTTAATGTGCAAAAAATATCTTTTAGATCGGAAGAACATTTTGGGACTATTTTTTCAGTTCCCTGCAATAAAAAACGTTGTAAAAATGACAATGAAATGATAAAAATTTAGCATTTCTACAGTTTCACTGCCTAAATCTGAAACCACCATGTCATTAACTGTACATTACTGGATAGCTGGGGATTTTATGGTCATTAGAGCGGGGCCTTATCGCGGCTGTAGGAGCAGCTGACCCCAGACGAACTACCGTAAGTGGTTCTGGACAATGTCGTGTTAATTTGTATTAATTGTACATTACAGACGCTAAATCTTTCTACAAATCATTCAGTCGAAAATTTTACAAACTGTTCGTACTGAGATTAATGCATGTTTTTTTTATTATTTCAATCGGATGGTGTAAGGATTCTGAGGATTTGAACCCCTCTGCCAAATAATCCCGAGGGTAGGGGCGACGGAATGGCACAAAATGTCTCACTACTCATTTGAATTTTGTTCTTTGTTCTATATAAAATAAGGTCCACAAGCAAAACAAATCATATACATGTATAGAATTTTTTTTTAAGTATATTTTTATTTTTTCATAGCAGGAATGTATACCCACATAAAAATGCACAATAACTAGAAGCTGACCAGTTTTATTTTAAAGAGAGTGCAGTGACACCCTAAGATTTCTTTAAAAAAGTAGTCCTCAAATGCTTATAAATACATGCGTACGTTGAAATCCTATAAAAGTAACTTTTATTACACCAGTGATTTATTATTTCAGTATATGCTATGCCCAACTTTTGCTCTACTGGCCTGCAGCAAGAAATCACAACCGCCATGAGCCATTTTGAAAACATTTCAAAACCAAATTACATAGGACTTTTTTAAGCGTAAGATTCATTACCATGGGAATAAAGGAGCGTAAGTGTGTAGTGAGACGCATAGGGTATGAACTATATCTATAAACGAATACATGTGCAAATGTAAGTAAAACAAGATAAAGTGTGTTTGAGAAAAAGTAAGAACTATAGTGCAATATTCAAATTTGCTCATGTAATAAAATATCTTCTGTTATACACTTTAACCATCACTTAACCAATCGTACGAATGAAAAAGAAAATGATTTGCAAAATAAACAAATTTATTAAGTCACTAAATAGGACATGATACCATGAAAATTGTAAATGCAAAAAGAAAAACAAACAAGGAACTGTGAGAGTAAAGTACATAAAAGGCACTTGATGTATTTTTGCTCCACATACACTCAAATGGAGTGCATTTAGTTTTGGAGAGAAAAAAAGCCTAATATAAAATGACTGTTTGCTGTTTATATCATAAATAGAAGGTACGCAAGACAATGTTGAAACCGGTTATACTCGTGTGCACACACCAGGTCAATATTTATACGCATGAACGTACAGTCACATGGAATGCTCTACCTGAGAAAGGTCAAACAATTAAAAATCATGATACGTTCAAGAATAAAATTGAGAAACATTTTCTAAACTTTTATAAATAACCTTTATGAATTTGGTAAGATGCGTGCAATTTATAAGTATGTAAATTACTATATTTCACTGTACGTTATTTTAATATGACTAATGTAATAATAAGCAATATTTTCGCAACTGTTCTTGTATAATTTATAATTACTTAAATACATAAAAGGGATTTATAATATTTCTGAAATATATTTATTTTAATTATTTTATTTATTTTATACATTTTTAAAGAATACTATACATGTATAATCATTTATTGCTAGGGTTTAATGATAATTTTTTAATTGCGTTATATGGAGTCACTGTCCTTTACTGGGATTTCAGAGCATTTTATATCACTTTAAGATTCGGTTTTATTTAATTTTTAGCTTAATTTTTCAACCTAATAAGTATTCGAGTAAAACGAAGTACTTAATGTTTAATGATTAACACTGTGATAAAGCCTACGGTACCGAAATTCTGAGATATAATGACATTTTGTGATGTAATGACATTTTGTGATATAATGACATTGTGTGATATAATGACATTGTGTGATAAAATGACATTATGTGATGTAATGACATTCTGTGCTAACACACTTTACTTTACTTTTTTTTATAATTTTAACATTAAGTAAAATTTATCAAAATCGCCCAATGTCTCTTTAAGAAAATAACCTTATTGAAATTAGCCCCGTGTGGAGATAATGTCTTACTTATGATTCAGTTTTAATGGCCGGAACTATCTCATACCCATTTATTAACACTTGAGTAAGGCTACTTACATGACGAGATCACCGAAAATGTGCTACTTATGTCAGATCAGAATAAACATGCCCACTTATTAAAATGATTATTCGCGCTGTTGGGAGCTACTCCTGAATATGCAAATACAGGATTTGCGTAATTTGTAAGATAAAGGTTCAAATCTGTCCAATTTAACTTCGTTATCCAGATTATTGTGCGATTATGAATATACCTCGTAAGTGTTATTAATCGATAAAAACTACCTCCACTTTTCTGTGACCGTAATTACATGTATGTTTATCCTGTAAATATCAAGCGTCATTTTAATGCCATCGAGGGCTAACAGACGATCAGTTAAGCTAACTACTCTTTCCTGGGATCCGTTACTGGAGCGTACTCTATCTCCGCAAGTAGCTGATAAATTTCCGTATTTTTTTTTTAATCAGTGGAGAGAGGGAATGACAATGCGACACAATGTTGTTTATCAATCATCATGGATACTATGGCCGGGTGGGGATTCGAAATCCTGGCTTCGTTCTGTTGTTTAGTACACTTATATTTTCTTAGAAAATAACTCATTGAGTTACTCATGTGTTGTACACTAGCGATTTCCATTAACTTTTTAAAAAAGAAAAAAAGAGACTAAAATTCGGTTTCTTCTGTATCATCTGCTATTAATGAATTTTTCAATTGCAGCCACAAAAGTCCACAAAAGTCCACACAATTTAAAGAAAAAATCTTCAATTATATGTATGAGTGTTTTCCGAATCAGTTGAATATACAACTTGGAAAAGTAAAAAATACTGTTAGTAAAATGGAGGACGATAGCTATTGTTCATACACACACATTGCGGTCATCCTCTAATTTGTATTCTCAAATTCTGAAATGTTTCGAAATTCGTTTGCTTATTAAGGCTCTTGTTTGTTGAAAATTTTGCAAATTCTATTAATCAGTTTAAAGCTTCAAAGTTTTTTCTCGACTACTCAAATATTGCTATTAGGGCGGGTTGTGCTGTTTAGTAAGGGCGACAACGCGTACAATTTTCTTGGACACTACAACATGCAGAGTTGTAGCGCTTGATAAATTGTGTTGATACTTTGTTTATCTAATCTTTAGGGATAAGTGTCGAATAAATATCAAATGCCTGGAGATTTGTAATTCACCCAAAAAAACTCGTTTGAATGTCGAATCTAAAAAAATGACATTCGACATTCACTGAAAATTGTTTGAATGTCGAATATCAAATAATCGAAATTCGTTATCAACCAGAAATCCTCATATAAATGTCGAATCTCAAAAGAATTGACATTTGACATTCACTGGAAAATGTTTGAATCTCGAATATAAAATGCCTTGAGATTCGTTATTATTATTATTAATAGTATTATTATTATTATTATTATTATTATTATTATTATTATTATTATTATTATTATTATTATTATTATTATTATTATTATTATTATTATTATTATATTCGTTATGTGGTGTCTTTGAGCAAGATACTTTATCTGCATATGCTTAGTAGGCCTACTGGTTCCACTCAGGGAAACTTCGATCGTAGTTTGTATAAGTAAAATAAATAAGTTTAAAAAAATGATTTTGCACTGTTGATAAAGTCTATGAATAACGGTCATATACTGATTCAAAATAATATGCCAAATCATATCAGACGGGCAGGACAGGGCAGGGCAGGGCAGAACAGGGCATGGGCATATGCAGGGGCAGGTACAGGGGCAGGGGCAGGAGCAGGAGCAGGGGCAGGGAAGGGCAGGGGCAGATTAGGTTAATACATATTTGGATGTCTTCAGATTTATTCATGACGACTGTTTTAACATAACGCATTAAGTAGAAAAGATGCGATTATTCTGATCGAAATGCCACAGTATAACAAGAGACATATAAACATATTTCTAATTTCGTCACTGATATACCTATTTTATCTAATATTGGTAGGTGTCAAGAATTACTTAATGGCTATTATTAAATCAAATTCATGATACAGGTAAGGACGTGATACATTGAACGCTATTATTAAATCAAATAAGGACATGATACATTAAATGCTATTATTAAATCAAATTCATGATATAGATAAGGACATGATACATTAAACACTATTATTAAATCAAATTCATGATGTATTAAACGCTATAATTAAGTTAAATTCATGATGCAGATAAGGACATGATACATTAAACGCTATTATTAAATCAAATTTATGATACATATAAAGACATGATACATTAAACGCTATTATTAAATCAAATTCATGATGTATTAAACGCTATTATTAAGTTAAATTCATGATGCAGATAAGGACATGATAGATTGAACGCTATTATTAAATCAAATTCGTGATACAGATAAGGACATGATACATTAAACGCTATTATTAAATCAAATTCATGATACAGATAAAGACATGATACATTAAATGCTATTATTAAATCATATTCATGATACAGATAAAGACATGATACATTAAACGCTATTATTAAATCAAATTTATGATACAGATAAGGACATGATACATTAAATGCTATTATTAAATCAAATTCATGATACAGATAAGGACATGATACATTAAATGCTATTATTAAATCAAACTCGTGATACAGATAAGGACATGATACATTAAATGCTATTATTCAATTTGATATGTGGTTCCGGCTAAGAATAGAATCACTGTCGATCTCTGCAGAGGGGTAAAAATCCTCCGAATGGGTTCATTTTATCATTTTTGTCGTGTTCAATATTGTGGTTAAATATCAACCCCTGTGTGGTTCCAGGGAGCCATATGAATGATGGCAAGAATAGGACCACTGCGACTCATGCATGTCGTAAGAAGCGACAATGTGAGTGATACGATAGCATTTGCTGAAACTCTGCACTTCTGCTGGTATCAAGGTTCTAGGTTCATTCTACATATTCATTTGTTGGTGTTTTTTTTATCTGTATGTTAATTTGTTGTAGGGGTACATATAGAGTGAACCTGAGATCTTCCTTCCTGTTGGCGTTGTATAACCTATAACGTGTTGGTATGCCGTAAAACCCCGTGCATTCATTCATTTCATTTGATATTGCTATGTAAACTAAGAGATGACTGTTCCTGTACTGTTTGCATGTATATCCGTGAGTAGCATCGGATAAGTATGTTTGCATAATTGACATTTTATTACAATACTTGTCAATAAAATTTAAAGGCAAACGAGAAAGAAAAATACTACTAGTATTTAACAAAAAAAAAACAGGGGCGTAGTTACTCGAGTGTGGGGTGGGTTCCCAATGCCCCTGTTTGAGTACGAGCTCGCCTCCCCCTGTGAAACTTTTAAAACTTTTATGTTTCATTGGGCTAGAAAATATTACCATCGGTCGGTCCAGATATGGTTTCTCGGATTGCAAAATCTAAATTAGGTCGACATTTACATAAAGGACACTATATAGTTCATACTGAAACTTTTTAAGTACCTATTTATACACCCTCCTGTTAAATGTCTATTGCTTCTATCTTTTTTTTATCGTTTTTAATTTTAAGGCTTTGATTTTAAATGTTACTCAGCAGAGAAATAGAGAATGACACGTTATGCACCTGTAAACCTTTAACATCTCCATTACGCAGTTACGCCCCTTTTCCCACGTTTTTTTCCCATGCTTCTTACGCTTAAAAAAAGGCCTATGTACTTTGGTAATGAAATATTTTCAAAATGGTTCATAGTGGTTGTGATTTCTTGCTGCAGATGAGTAGAGCAAAAGAATGGCATAGCATATACTGCAATAAGACATCACTGATGTTAAAAAGGTGACTTTAATAGGATTTCAACATATGCATGTATTTATGAGCATTTGAAGACTTCTATTTTTTCAAAAAATGTCAGGGTGTCACTGCTCCTTCTTTTAAAAAACCAAGCTGGTCAACCTACCAGTTATTGTGCATTTTTATGTGGGTATACATTCCTGCTATGAAAAAGGACTAATATTCTATAAAATATTCTATGTGGAATTCATTTTTTACAATTGGAATTGTATATTTTATATAGAACAAAGAACAAAATTCAACTGTGTAGTGAGACCTTAATAGCGGTGTTTAGTTGAATATTATGGGGTCGAAAGAGTTTTGTAAAACGGAGAGCGGTGTACGAAATGTTTGTCTCATTTTTTTTCTTTTCTTTTACAATCAAGCAAACACACGCTGTCCATTTTACCGTTAAAGGGACACACGGCAGTTTATCTACCATTTCTTCTCAATCCCCCTTTTAATTATGCCATGATTTATCTCCCTTAATATTTTGTTTTACTCTTTTCAATGTACTTTTTTTTTACTGTTGATTGATGATTTTTTTTATTCCAACGATTTATTTAATTGTGAAAACTTATTAAATTACCGCTGACTTTCGTCAGGGAAAAGAACTTAAATTAACTATGCTTTCGCTCCTACCCCTTCTCACTTTGTATTTTGTATAAACAGTGGTGTAAATTTGTTGTAAATTTTATAAAATATGTTTTAAATATAAATTTAAAAACAACAGTATCTATCCAGACCCTTAATTCTATTTTTTATTTTTTGAAAGGGAGGTAACTTTGTAAATATGCCAATTTCTCATACCTAATATGTTGACATTTGTTGTAACCCGCATAGATGTTTTACTCATGATGATACTAACAATTTATCAAATATATTAATACTTTCTTAACCATAAAGGTTCAGATGACAATAGCTTGATATCAATATCTCCATTATGTGTCGATGTGCCGTAAAACCATTCATTCATTCCATATTGTTCAAAGTTGATTGGTGTAAATGAGTGAACCGCTGGCGTTTGCTTAACCAACACGTTTAAGTACTTAAAAAAAAGTTGCCTGGTTCTCGGACATCTTATATTATATGAGACCGGGGACCAGACTAAAAGAAAAGCAGCTTGATGATCATAATTTTAAACTGGTTCCAGTAAAAATACCGGTGGTTTCTTTGATATTGATTATAAAATAAATAAAGGACCAGTGGAACACCAGTTGTTTTTTTAGGTATTTAATCAAGGGCTAATATCTTTCTAAATAAATCCTTGATTTAAGTAAAACTAAAGAAAATATTGGTGAGACAGAAGCCAAAATAAAACAGCGTGTCCCTTTAATGTCTCCCGGCATTCCACGCTTGATATATCGTCATACCATATTGACGCACTGGGCAATAAAATCCTCAATTAATCACTGGTGCTTTTTTGCACTCTGCATATTGGCTAATTAATTAAATGAGCGGTATATGCGTTTTCACATATATGTACTAGAACAGACGGAAATAATTCCTTAGTCACCTGTGTGATTCCTTCTGTTGACAGACGTTTATATGTGGCTCACCAACCCACCCATAATAAAAACCTCACGTTTTATTAATGAAATCATTAAACCCTTATTGTATCGATCATCAATCACATCACCATGGTATCGAGCGACAAAGGTCACGAAGTGACGGCTAATTCTCAAGATGACCACATATACCACGTGACCCACAACAACCCTGCATTAAATGTAGTGTCGGCATCTGTCGTTGGACACACGTTTTGGATAATCATGTTTCGGAACAGGTAGGTTCTTAAATGCGTAGCTATAATTTTCTTTTTTTTTTATCAATAATTATTTTCACCTTCGGATATTGCGAAAACATGTATGCATTATTTTCATTTTTACAGTCATATTCAGGGCCGTAGCCAAAATTTGATTTTATAGGCGGCACAACCCCAACTTTGTTGGCACGCCCTTCGACCAATAAAACAAATACGTCTTAGAATGCATTTTCTGCGTTTTTCTGATATTTAAAAGACATAATGTTAAGCCTTTTTAAATCAATAACACTAGATACAAAGGGATTTTTCTTCTTCACAAAAATACTAATCAGAATTACACATATTTTACAGGAGGCATGTGCCTCCGTTTGCCTCAGTGTGGCTACGGCCCTGATATTATTTAACTAGAATTCGAGGGTAAAAAGGATTTGGACTAATTAGTTCTATTTTGGACAAATCGTTATTATCGTCTTAAATTTTGTTTTGTGTAAATAAATACACTTCTGCAGTGTTTAAGTTCTTAAGTATTCGTCTCGTAAACGAAAGGTTGTATGTTCGAACACCGACCGGGTAATGCCAATGGCATTTTCAAATGGTATTAAAGGTCTTCTCGTTTTGGAGTCCAGTATTAAAATTGTAGTTCTTGGGCTTGTCGGCATCATGTAAATAGGTGGGCGGGGTAACAAGACATTTGTTTAGTTTATACTAATTTATTTTAGCTTGACTGCGATTAAAGAGTTTATGTGAACCGCTCTTTAGTCCGCTCCTGGGTAGAACCAGTATTGAGTGTTGTTTTGTGATAGGCATCGGCCGGCTGAGCTGGGGGATCGAACCTGCAATCTCTGACATGGGCGACCAACACTCTATCCAGTACACTACCGTCCCGCTTTTGTTTGTGACGTGATGTGATTGATATATTGTTTAAAGCTATGCTAAACATCACACATTGTAACTCAACGTCATTTAATAGAATATTTAAGCGAATTATTAATTAGTATGTTACGTTGTACTATTTTTCGAATCACAGGTTTGCGTTCTTGCTGTTAAATCTGTGTTTTGTGGTTCCGGCAGTCCAAGGCATTGTCAGGGCAACACGCGGAGAGACGGTGCCGCTATGGAATACCTACAAATGGGGACCGAACTTCCAGGGATGGTGTCGCTTCAGATGTGGCGAGAAACTGACCGCCGGGATGATTTTCAAAATTGACCTATCTGGATCAACGAGCGCTTTCAAGGTAAATAGAATCGTATTGTTTCATCGTAGAAGTTATCAAAATTTAATTTAAACTAATCTGATATTTTGAATGTACATGGATATTTCGAGCTTTAAGCCGAACGGTTTTTAATGCAGCCTCCGTCTTTATCTATGCCCATGCCCCATACCACTATCCCTATCCATACCCCCATCCCTGTCCCTGTCCCTGCCCCTGTCCCTGCCTGTCTCTTTTACAAAAACACTTTAATATGTTTGTGCAAAATTTACAGTTGATATATTTATATTCAAATTGAAACCAGTGATTTTAGAACTGATATTATTTTTATCAAATAAATCACCAGGATGTAAACATCTTAAGTTAAGTTAAGTTGCTAACACACATTCAAAACTTTAGAATTGTGTGTTCTGTAACTTTTTGTAGCGGCACTGCTTCAAGATTACATACCCAATATTTCTGACCTATACTTCAGTCTTGTTGGTAAAAAAGGTAAATATCAGATAATTTAAAAAATATATATTAAAGCTACACTATCTTTGTTTAATCGAAATTTCATTGCAGGCATTTGGAAACCTGAAGGTATTGTCACAAAACGGTACATCATACATCGTAGAAACAAATTACGACATCTGGCCATGGAGTTCCGACGGTTTCTGTCAGTTTCAGTTCGGTCTCACATACACAGGAACGAACCTGCAAGGTGAGAAACCCTTTAATTCCCCGTGTTGTTTTTTTTTGTGTTTTTTTTTTACATCTATACTCTATTAAATGCATATGGGAATTGTAAAAACGTGGTGATTGATTAATTATTCTTGTATTTTAAAGGTCAGTTCGTGAAACTATGTGTGTTTGTTTCTGGGTGCTGAAATATTTTAATTCCGACAGCTGTATACATTTCTATATGCTTAAAAAGTGCTAAAATGTGTTAAAGCTAACAGAAACGACTTTTGCAAAAAATTTGTGGATGGAAGACGAAATTTTCCGGCGCGTAAATGGCGCCAAACAACACTACGACTATCACCACAGCATTAACAACTATTTACTCGTCAAAATGATATTGGGGCGTAATACATGAACTTGTTATATTCGACGGACAATCGGAAACTGTATACACTAGGGCCATGCCTAATAAATAGATGCATAAATTAACATAAATGAATTATATGTTAAAAAAACGTCCAAAGGGAATTAATAGTTTATACGTACATGTACATGTATAGTAAATTAAAACTCAACCATTTTACATATTTTTAGTCTCCTGACCTGTTTCAAGATATAGATAAAAGTCAAGACAGCCAAATATTAAAAAAAATTGTTGCCTCTTTATTTTATATTAAATATATGAAATGATAACAAAAAACGCAATTTTGGATCTGATGTCACTAAACAAATATCTAAAACAGCATAGATAGTACCAAGTTAGGTTTATCATTCATTGCAGCACACATCCTATGTAGCCATAACAATAAACACACTATTTGTATATCTCATATTGTATTCACTGTATAGTATACTGTACACTGGTGTTTGCAAAGAACGAGTTTTCCTTATTATTTCCGTTCATATTCTCGCACTGTGCTTCCTCTGGTTTAATCTTCTTTTACATTTTCTTCTCAACTTTTTCTTTTCCAGGAAATTGTAGTTTTTATGAGCCGCCCACAAAAGCACCGAAAACAGCACGTGGTATAGACGTTGCCATGTGGAGTAACGCACGTGCAGTGCAGGGCGGCCTCTGGCGGTATAAAGGACGGTGCATGATTCCGTGTAGTGGTACATACCAGCCCGGGACGATGCGAGTATCGGTGGATATAGATAAAGCGACAACCAATTTTAATGTAAGATCATGTAAAAACGGCAGTGTTGACTTTGTTTCATGTTTTGTATTGTTGCAATTTATTAATCGGCTGCTTACACAGCTTTCGTGTGCACATTCCCACGTTAGTTTATGTCGGTAAAGTGTTTTGCACAATGACTTGTGTGTGAGGGCCCAAGCTCTACCAGTTTGGCTTTCTAAGCAGCATTATTGTTCCTAATGTTGATTTTCTTTTAGATAAACCCTATATAACGTCATTCTATTTTTAGTTGAACCTACCGTATTAGGAATGACAGCACATTCATCTGTTTATACATTATACAACATATAGATTCAATATTAAAGTGGCGTAATGCCTATCTACGCCATTCTTGCGTTTACCGGTGAATGTCACAACAAGAGCTAATTTCGCTCTGATCCGTTGCTGTGCAGTTTAAACTGTTGTTGATGCATACAATTTTGAAGAAAATATATTAGAAATAGAGAAATACGAGTAATAAAAAAAGCATTTTAGTTTCGGTTTCAAAAGACTTCTCTGTGATTCGGGCTGTTCCGTAAACGCTTTAAATGAAAAAAACAACGTGAAACGAGTGAATACCCAGTGTTTGTTGCATGCATAATTATTTGCCCACGTGATTCACGGAAATCGGCAAAACCCGCTTCGGTTCACATCGGAAATGAACGAAACCTTCGTTTTTCTTATTTGACTAGTGAAATAAGAAAAATGATTCTTTGGAAGATTATTGCAGGTAGAGATTGGAATAATGGGTCCTATTATAAATAAAATGACGTAGTTTCACAACAGCGTAATCGGGTTGTACATTGGTTCATTTGACAAAATATTGTACAGAGTCGGTTAATTCCGTTATGCTTCGTCATTAAGTTGTGAAAATGGACATTTAGGGCTGCGTTCAGAACGTTTAACATGTTTATTGTGTTTATGAACGCAAAGAGCGACCAACCGAACAAAACGGAAACTAAAATCGTACTACATCGGGGCTGTCCCTCAGTTTCTGTCTAAGTCACGTGATGATGAATGACGACGGAATTGGCCGACCGTGTACGATTACTATATCGGCGTGGAAAAAAATCCCGTGTTTTTTTATACTAGTAACAATGCTGATAATATTTATTAGAAATATCACGTTTTGTAACTTTAAGAACATTTTTAAATGAATAAACGGTTGTAATTTCAAATATCTATTTAACTCACAGCTATTTTCTTCATATTTTATACAGGCGTTTGGCCATTTTACACCAACAATAGCGGCCGATTCGCTTACTCGAAGCTGGACAGTTGTCAACAAAAAACCCGTCAAGAGCGACCTTGGCTTGTGTCAATTCGACATGGAGTTTGACCACCAGTCTGAGTTTCCGGTTCCGAAGGGCACCTGCTACGAAATATAACATTTGATTTAATCAACTGACGCATACGTGATTTCATTTCATTAAAGTTTATTGATGTATTTTTTGGAGATTTTGTTGGTTTCTGAATTAAAGTTATTTAAACGATTGAGTATATCACTAACCTTTACTGACCATTAAGTTTGATCACGTGACGACATATCTCAGTAACATTTCTGACCTTATAATGTTGTGCAAGCCAACCAGGTTCTAGAGGTCTGCATTATGATTTTCCTGCGTTCTGGGGGCATTTCCAGGAGATATAATGGTGCAAAAAGTCCCGAAAATGTGCACGTCCGGGCTTTATGGCGTAATATATCTCTCATTTGACAGTTTTTAGATATTTGTTTTAAATTGAAAACAAAATCCTACCTCCATAATTCGGAAAACTTAAATTGGGAGGGAGCACACAAATATTATTTTAATGCTGGCCCAGTGAAAAAAGTTTAAAAATGAAAATAATAATAATAACAAAAAATATTTTAATCCGACACGTTCTGGAATATCGGATTCGTCAATGTCAGGCGTTTTCCAGCCCCAGTTATATACCACACTGGAGCAGTTCGAGAATATAGAACAGAACAGAACATATATTTTATTTGACTTATACATAGTTCATCGTCATAACTTTACATTTGTTAACAAATATATTTAGATCATGTCACGTGGAAACACACATACACGCACGCACGCACGCACGCACGCACGCACGCACGCACGCACGCACGCACGCACGCACGCACGCACGCACGCACGCACGCACGCACGCACGCACGCACGCACGCACGCACTCACACACACACACACACACATACATATACTTTCATATAGCAGTGTTCGAGTGCTGAAATGAAATGAGGATGACAACATTCAATTATGTGTCAAAGACAATCTAATAGATAATAATTCTATGAATCGAAACATACTAGGTCTCTGAAAAAAATAGTTGCCTATATATTGTTGTCTTCAATTTAAAAGCAGGGACATACCAAAATAAAATGAAATTCATCCTCTAAATCCTGCGAATTACAATATAGACAGAACGTTCATTTCTAGAAGTTCTATTTCTCGCATAACGTCCTGTTTGTATTCTTAATGAATGTACATAGGCAAGTTTGTATACTTTATGTAAAATAATATTATCTGTATTTATCAATGTGTACCAGAATTTTATAATTCTAATATAGCGTGATATGTACAAAGGGTATCTACCCAACTCGTCATATATAGCCGATGAGCATGTACTAGTTCTAACATTGAGTATTTGTTTACACAATTTTATATGCACTCTTTCAATTTCTTTTGATTTGGTGTAGCCCCATATTTCAGATGCATACCCCAATATACACCCAACAAACGCATCAAATAACTGACATAATATTTTAGGTTTCATTTTATATTTACGACAATGTAGCAACAACACATTTAAGGCTTTTAATGCTTTACCACTTCACTGTTGGTTGGTAGCTGCAAATGCCCCGGTATAGTTAAAATGGTTCCAAGATAGTTAACGTCATCTTTTCATTATCTAATAAATTTCCCCTTTTTCTAAAAAAACATAACTTTTTTAATGTATTAACATCTAAACTCCATTTACTACAGTATGTATTTAATAGGTCCAGGCTGCAAAAAGTAATGAAATCATAACTATATTGTCTATCAGTAAACCTGAATTAATGTCTTGTTGTAAAAACAGTTCTACATCTTCAATAAAAAGAGAGAATAATATGGACAAAATTACTTCCCCTTGACGCAACCCGACCGCATACTCGAAATACTCTGAGTAACTATTACAAGATCTTACACATGATTTAACATTATGATACGTATCTCTAATAATACGAAGAATCCTGCCTTGAAGTCCGTAGTTGTGCAATTTAAACTATAAAGCATTTCTGTAAACACAATCGAAAGCTTTTTTAAAATCGACAAATACACAGTATAAACGTTTATTTTCATTTAAATACTTTTGTATCACAGTTAATAAAACAAATAAAGCATCTACTGTTGATTTTCCTTTGCGAAAACCAAACTGTGAAACAGAAAGTGTATTTGATTCATCACAAAATTGATCGATTCTCTTATTTAATATTGATGTAAAAAGCTTAGACATATAGCTTACTAAAGTTATACCCCTAAATTGTTGACACTATTTTTATCTCCCTTTTTATGCAGTGGTACAATAACACCCTCTGTCCATTTCTCAGGAAAAAAACCGCTATCGAGAATTGCATTAAATATACCACATATATGCGCAGCTAAAATATCAATTCTGTTAATAAAATATTCATTTTATAAAAATATAATACTGCACCTAAATAATGAACTACAAATGAACTTTAAATAAACTCCAAACAAAAAAATTGGCCGCTCTTAAACATAGTTACCCAGAAAAGTAACTGGAGTCATGTATTTTAATTGTACCCAAACAAATATATTATAGTGATTGTTTCCCTTTACTTTATTGAACATGAAAGCAAAAAATAAACTACCCGGATGTTGAACATGATAGCACAAAACAAACTACACGCATGTTGAACATGATAGCACAAAACAAACTACCCGGGTGCTGAAAATGATAGTACAAAAACAAACTACATGGATGTTGAACATGATAGCACAAAACAAACTACCCATACAAAACAAACTACCCGGATGTTGAACATGATAGCACAAAACAAACTACCCAGGTGTTGGAAATGATAGTACAAAACAAACTACATGGATGTTGAACATGATAGCACAAAACAAACTACCCAGATGTTGAACATGATAGCACAAAACAAACTACCCGGGTGTTGAAAATGATAGTACAAAACAAACTACATGGATGTTGAACATGATAGCACAAAACAAACTACCAGGACAAAACAAACTACCCGGATGTTGAACATGATAGCACAAAATAAACTACCGGGATGTTGAACATGATAGCACAAACAAACTACCCGGATGTTGAACCTGATAGTACAAAACAAACTACCCGGATGTTGAACATAATAGCACAAACAAACTACCCGAATGTTGAACATGATAGCACAAAACAAACTACCCGGATGTTGAACATGATAGCACAAAACAAACTACCTGGGTGTTGAAAATGATAGTACAAAACAAACTACATGGATGTTGAACATGATAGCACAAGACAAACTACCCGGACAAAACAAACTACCCGGATGTTGAACATGATTGCACAAAATAAACTACCGGGATGTTGAACGTGATAGCACCAACAAACTACCCGGATGTTGAACATGATAGTACAAAATAAACAAACCGGATGTTGAAAATGATAGTACAAAATAAATTACCCGGATGTTGAAAATGATAGCACAAAACAAGCTACCCGGATGTTAACCATGATAGCCACATTCCGGCTGCAGAGAATCGTGCAAATGCGGTGGGTGTAATGGTGTTTAACTAAACTAGTCTTATTTTTTTATATTTCAATTTGCATATTTAATCAAAAAAATATGAAAAATGCCTTTATTAAGTTTTTTTGGTCGATTTTTGTTTTGGTGCTTGTATATAAATTGTGGTTGAGTGTGACAGGCAAATCAAATTATATTATTTGCAAACAACAATGGTTTGAATGAATCGAACTATTAAATCGATGTCATTTTTGCGGAAAGTTTTTCTTGTTATCTATTGGGCTACTGGTACCCTGCACAATTCCAATTCCATGTGCCCGTTACAAAGTAATGAAGTAGTGAGTGCATGAAATTATATTGAACAGGATACCATTCTTCATAATAATGATAATAATAATAATAATAATAATAATAATAATAATAATAATAATAATAATAATAATAATAATAATAATGATAATAATAATAATGATAATAATTATAATGATGATGACGACGACGACGACGACGACGATGATGATGATGACGATAATTATGATGATAATAATAATAATCTTAAGAATTTTATTAATGAGAGAACTTATTTGAAAAAAATCATATATATATATGCGTGTATGTATGTGTGTATATCAATTTTGATGACAGCTACCCGATTTAAAAGAGTAGCTCTATTGTAAATATAAAGCTTTGAACTGATAAATAGAATTTGCATTTTTATATAAACAGGAAAAAAAGTATTATGTTGACCTGAGACATTTTCTATCTAAAACTGTCCGGGTACTTTTCTATATTACTATGTACGCCAACACCCGTTCCAGTCCAATAACTTACAGAGACGTTATCGTATCCCTTCATTATCGTATCTATCAAGTCACGGTGATTTTTGATATCGATAAATATGTAAACTCATCTTTAAAACAATACAAATAACGATCTGAAAATTCCTCTTATCACGGTACCTGGCAGTAGTCAGGGGGTATGCTACACTGCGCATTCCTCGAGGTGAAAACGGAGCTTTATGGGTTAAAGGAGCACACATCATTTAATGAATTTGCAACTAAGCATTATTTCCGAAAATTAAATATCGAAATAATGGGAACACGTTTTTACATATTCGTTTTTTTAATTATGTTTCTCTTTTGTAAAGGAGCAGAACTCTGCTTAATGTTGAACGGCATTCTGTTTCGCATATTTGTGGTCTGCCGTGACACACAAAAAAAACGTTGTTGTTGCAGTTGTTTGTGTGTGTTTTCTCGATTTTTTGTTTAATTACATCAATTTAATTGGTACTAATATATTTAATCTTTATTTCAGTTTCATCTATGTACATCGCAATAACAATAACATTAATATCATACAGTATATGTACATAGCCATTCAAATATATGAATTACTATCACACAATGCAAAATACAATTAATTATTCACATAATAAGACTAAGTGTAATGCTGCAAATCGAAGAAAAAAACTAAGCAAATGTCAATTTGAATTTGATGTTATGTTCTGCTTAACAAATGCCGAGTATCTCACGCCTAGTAAACAGTGAAAATTGGTAAAAATGTTCACATTTATTTTTATTCTTCGAATTTTAATCATTTTTGTCAAGGAACTATAGAAAAAGTCTATTTCTAGTTCCTTTAAGCTTGTTTCACCTACATATTTTTAAAAAAAAAAGTTCTGCTACTCTAGGACTTGTATGTCTATTAACCATTGCACTGCTATATTTCGTTATATATAAAAAGAAAACAAAATGATAATGATTTCTAAAATACACATTTTTGGGAAAGTAGTAGTTGTATGTTAATATATCCCTATTGTTGTGTATACATATACGTTAATATTGAGTAATAGATGAGCAGTGGTGATAATTGATTTAATACTGGCATGTGTACCTTTAAAGGTTGGCATCGAGACAGCGCCTTGGACCACTCGGAGGGCCCTTCTGTACAAAATAACATTATGCAATATGACTATGACAACTGTGCTTAATTTATGGGCGATTTAAGGTCATGTTTAACTGATGATACGTGTAATGTTTCTGGGAGTCAAACTTCATCAAGACTTGCCATGCAGTAATATTGGACTAGTCAGAATCATACCAACATATGATAACATGCGCAATAAACTCGGGTCATTGTCACTTTGTCGCTTTGTTGAGGTTCTAAATTTTACTTGAATATTGATTTGATTGTTGCGTTATCACGTTAAAAAGATAAAGATGATTTACAGACTTTTAAGATTATAATGATAATGATAATAAAACACCTACATATTATTGGTATTACCATTATTATTATTACTATTATTATTATTATTATTATTATTAGTAGTAGTAGTAGTAATAGTAGTAGTAGTAGTAGTAGTAGTAGTAGTAGTAGTAGTAGTAGTAGTAGTAGTAGTAGTAGTAGTAGTATTAGTAGTAGTTGTAGTAGTAGTAGTAGTAGTAGTAGTAGTAGTAGTAGTAGTAATAGTAGTAATAATAGTCGTAGTAGTAGTAGTAGTAGTAGTGGTGGTGGTGGTGGTGGTGGTGGTGGTGGTGGTGGTGGTAGTAGTAGTAGTAGTAGAAGTAGTAGTAGTACTGGTAGTTGTAGTAGTAGTAGTAGTAGTAGTAGTAGTAGTAGTAGTAGTAGTAGTAGTAGTAGTAGTAGTAGTAGTAGTAGTAGTAGTAGTAGTAGTAGTAGTAGTAGTTGTAGTAGTAGTAGTAGACTAGTAGTAGTAGTAGTAGTAGTAGTAGTAGTAGTAGTAGTAGTAGTAGTAGTAGTAGTAGTAGTAGTAGTAGTAGTAGTAATAGTAGTAATAAAAGTCGTAGTAGTAGTAGTAGTAGTAGTGGTGGTGGTGGTGGTGGTGGTGGTGGTGGTAGTAGTAGTAGTAGTAGAAGTAGTAGTAGTACTGGTAGTTGTAGTAGTAGTAGAAGTAGCAGCAGTAGTAGCAGTAGTAGCAGTAGTAGTAGTAGTAGTAGTTATAGTAGTAGTAGTAGTAGTAGTAGTAGTAACAGTAGTAACAGTAGTAGTAGTAGTATTAGTAGTAGTAGTAACAGTAGTAGCAATAGTAGTAGTAGTAGTAGTTATAGCAGTAGTAGCAGTAGTCAAACGATGAAATTCACGAAACAAATTCCAGGCTGTGTGAGATATTTTAAGTTGTTAGATTTATCCAGCGATTTCAATATCTGATTGAATCATATATTGTTTTCATGCAACTCTGCAATTGTGAACTCTCAGAATACGTCCAGATTTATGAACTGGGTTGTCAAGGCATCCAACACAACAAATTTAAACGACGCCCCGAACAGGAATGGAAAGTTCGAACTCGTTTTATTATAAATGTTAAATAATTTAATTTCACATACACAATCACAAAAGCTCAATACATAAAATAGAATAATTGCATGTTTAATGCAAAACTTCAATGTTAAAACATATTGGTTACTGTATCGTTTTAATCACAATAGCGTGAGAACCGGTATTTAGTCTACAAAACCACGAATACCACATGTAAAACGATAATATAATTCCGCTTTGCGTGCAGCGTAATCAATAATTAAATATCTCTTTAAAACAAACACTTATTTCAATCACACACAGGGGCATGATCTTTAGATTTAACTGATTGAACAGAATACTAAATTCTATATTTTAACGTATCGACTTCAGTAATTTAGGGCACTGTTCGTTGTCCATACGCGTCACAATATGAACTACTATTAATACTTCTATTACGCAATATCTGCCATTAAATTAAATATTTAGCGTCATGTTTATGCACTCGATGATCAGTTAACCTAACCACTGTTTTCTGGGATCCTGAAAGGTTAACCAGTACACGAGCACACCTCATCTCCACAAGTAACTGATAGCTTTCCCACTTGAATCAGCGGTGAGAGACGAGTGATAACGAGACACAATGTCGTATATCAATCATCACGGAGACTGTTCCTGGCGGGGGTTCGAACTCACGACCCCTGGATTGATAGTCAGACGCGTAACTGACTGAGCTAATCGAGCTCGGCCAACGGGACAAAGAGGGGATATGATATTTTATGATGAATTAACTTATATTTATATACAATATTCGAACCGCAGCGCTGGTCTATGTGTTCAAAATCCGCCTTGCATGTGGAAGGTTGTGGGTTCGATCCCTGGTCGGGTCATGTCAAAGACTTAAAAATGGAACTGGAAGCTTCCTCTTAAAACCATCACACACTACAAGTTCTACTCCGGAGAAAGAATCCGAAATGAATCATAACAGTTCTGAAGTTACTTGGCAAACGTGTTTAATAAAAAAAATAAATAAAATAACACATTTCAAAATAAATATTTCAGCACTTTGAACTCTTTAGTTTACTTGGACTCGTCAATATTTTTTATTATGATTTATAAAACATTTTTTTCCATAAGATTGCATTTTGTGATGTCGGTATATTCATTGAGTGTTAATAGTGTAATATTTCATAGATAGCAATATATATATATATAAATATATATATATATAACGCGCGCGCGCGTGCGTGTGCGTGTGCGTGTGTGTGTGTCTTTAAATATGTTGTTGATGACCTCATGGAAGATTTTTACTTTAAATTAGTTGTTTCTTCAATATTTAGTATTTATTTGTTTTATTATATGTATATTCATTTATTGCGGTTTTGACTAAGAAAAGTGAAAACAATAATGCATAATGAGACAATCCCCAGAAACCGGTACGTCCACGAACCTTAAACCGGAAGTACGACGGAATATTCCGAGTGCATACGTGTGCCGAGTTTAATGACCGGAGCGTCAGATATGTCACCCTGCATAACGCACTATCAATCAGATTGTCTCAACATTTAGATATAATGACACTACTTTACTTATGCAGTCACATCAAGCTGACAATAAGAATTGTTTTTTTCCGATCATTCATATCTAGTGGACGTCAGCCAACTTTTGCCGCTTTACCATTTGGCTGATTTGATATTAAAAAAAACACAAGACATTGATTTTGGATATGTGTATTTGATCTGTCGAATTAACTATATTGGCTCAACATTACGTATAATGTATAATATGTATCAGCCTGAATGTGCAGTCATTCTGAAATATGTTCTCTCTTTAAGAATATTTCGGCCGGGAGCAGACGGAGCTCGGATTGCCGCCATGATGATGCAAATGGGAAAATCATGGTTACCCAGACGCACAGGGTGTCCTTGCTATTTTGCAAGAGGATTTCCGGTGTTCGTATCCGTCAATATGGCAATGCCTCCTTCCAACCTTGCTCAGGCTTTAAGTGTTTTATTCCCAATTAACTTTTGTAAATATTTTTTATACAAGACTATCCACTGTGCTTAAAACACATGACAACATTAAATTATGATAATTTAACAATATCAATTAAAACAATTACCTTTAAGTTAATCTAAGCTGTGGTTTATGACGCATGTTTCGTCAAATGTGAGTTTTTTTTAATTTGGTATAAACAACTTATGGAGGAAATACATAAATTATGTGCCAGTTCCAGTCGGAATATTCCTTTTAGATTTTTTTTTTTAAATATCACAAAAAGATTAATTGATGGGTAAATTCAATATTGTTTCTTTTTGGATAGATGAACATCCTGTAAAACAGTTGTTTATTTCATAAAATGATGTGGAGTGCGTAGAGTAATAAAACTAAAGTTGATCTGATTTTTATGAGATTGAAAAGACAGTAAGTTTCATCTCAATAGTTTAGGTCCAATATCCAAATAATTACTGTTTTGCACTGGTTTTGACCCTTCTTAAAAGTCTGTTGGTTTTTTTTTTGCGGTAAACTTTGCTTTATTTACTTTCCTTCTCAAAACTAAATTATTCTATTTACCACTACAACTATTGATCATATATATACGCCAGGTTCATGTAGCCTCCACTTATCGGCCCTGTAATATATGCCAGGTTCAATAAGCCTCAACTTATCGGCCCTGTAATATACGCCAGGTTCATGAAGCCTCAACTTATCGGCCCTGTAATATACGCCAGGTTATGAAGCCTCAACTTATCGGCCCTGTAATATACGCCAGGTTCATGAAGCCTCAACTTATCGGCCCTGTAATATACGCCAGGTTCATGAAGCCTCAACTTATCGGCCCTGTAATATACGCCAGGTTCATGAAGCCTTAACTTATCGGCCCTGTAATATACGTCAGGTTCATGAAGCCTCAACTTATCGGCCCTGTAATATGCATTTTTCTAAATACTTATTTTTCAGCAAAGATTGGTGTGTTCGTATTAAGGCATTCTTGCTACACAGAGAAATGTATTCTGACCAATGTCTCGTACACTCAGATTTATATATGTTGATATTGTCTGGTAGCAAGTGTACCTAAAATAGCTTAAAATGTATTATACTTTGACGATATTTTATTATGCGGCGAAAAACGTAAAACTGAAAAAGAAAATTTACATTTTCCAAAAGAATTAAGTACAAAATGTATGATAAACATCAAGTACAGATAAAAAAGGAGTTCTTTTATTGAATTATACAAGGCCATTAGGCGGGAGGAACCCTGGGAAAGACGGGTGAGATGCTTTCATCTACGTCTGCTAAGGCTCTTTCGGAACTACTCGTTTATTTCCGGATATCTCCGTCTTACATTAATTAAGTATTTCTGAAAGAGATTCGCCAGTACGGCATAAGCCATATATGTAGAAATTGTTTCATATCACATTAATGTAACACAGTTACAACACTAATGCGGTTACAAGAAGTATTTAATAATACTCATATATACAGCACATCGAACAAAGAATGTGGTACACACCGGAAAATAATGAAAAATAATGAAAATAATGAAAACATGTGCAGAATAATGACAACTGTTTAAATCGTGCTACAGACGTGCTACGTCATACTCGTCAAAGTATTTTTTATCACTGAAAGTGTTTTAAAGAAGTCTCAGGTTATCTTTCCTAAAATTGGTATTCACATTTCAAAAGCTGCCCTGAAGAAGGGTCTCGTTGCACTGAAATATACCTCGATAATGGCGCGAGACGTTAACAATACTATTCACGTGTTCTATTTATCACCAAATAAAAATTATAAGTGAAATAAAAACGTACTTTGTAAGTATCATTTGCAGCGTAGTTGTGGACTGTTGAACGTTGCCACTTTGTCTATAAGCTGATCGTCGCACGTTGTAGATACTATTTTTAAAGTAACTAACTTTGACTCTTCAATGTTCGGAATTAACTGTCTCGGAGAGCGAGGGGTATCAGTTTTAACTGGTCGAGAATGACTAGCTGTAGCAGGTCTGGAGATATCAGGCTTTAGGAATGCTCGCCTCTCTTCCAATCTTGGTTGCCGATTCAGTTCTATGTTTGAAGTTTTCGGATGGCTCCCAATATTATCGGATTGTTGAGCTTTAGGAGATCTCGGCATTCTTACGACTTCGGTTTTGTAATTATCCCTTATACTTGAATTGTCATACTTGAATTGTTTCGCACATTGTTGCTCAAACTTTGAAGGATTTTGATCTATATTTATGGTTTCTTTCACCTTTTTACATCCTGGTGACAACTGTGATGTTTCACGGTTAAAACTAACCGAACCTCGTGGTTTAATATCAAGTTTAAGTCTCTTAAAGTCCAGTTTCTCACTTATCTCATCCGTTCCAGGTGACGAATCATCTTTTCGAAATGAAACCGAATGTCCCCTCCTCAAGTTTGGGTTTTCAACCTTTTCGCCCAAATAATTTCCATTCGCTGATTTGATATCAGCTCTTCGTGCTGAAACCGAACTTTCCCGGCGTTTCTGAAAATCCGTTTTATCCGAATCTTTCCGGAACGAAACACAACTTTCTCGCCTTAAAAGAGAGTTGTTCATTTCTTTCATTGTCTTTAAATCGTTCTCATCTTCAGATTCACTGGAACTATCACAACGGTCTGTCATATTCAAAATATCACTGGCCCCAACCGTATCGTCTACGAAAGCGAAATCTTTTGTTGCTCGCCGTTGATACAGTCTGTCCACCATTTTCTCAATTTGAAATCCCGTCATGCGCTTCTGCCCAACAAACCTTCCGGTCCCATTAGTGAGCGGACATTTTTCTCGAATAAGTGTTGACGGGTTCTCGGGTTCTAGAACCTTTTTCGGCTTGCACAGTCTATTACTGATGATATCAAGTTCTCGTTTCGGCAAAGGTTCAAGTCCCAAATATTTTCGACCTAGTCCACAAAGTGGAATGAATCTTGGCGGATCAAACCTCGATTTTTGCGGGAAAAACTGCGTGTGTGGCAGTCCTGTCTCCAAGTAATTCATATTTACGTTGAAGAATGGAAATGTGTTTTATTTACTTTTAAAAATATCAGATCACTTACTGTGTTGTCAACTTCAAAATATGGTTTCTTCTTATTCAACTGTCTTACGAATATAGTAGTTTTATTATATCATTTATCATAAGAACTTAAAACCGGATGATGTCCATAAACACAGAAAAGCGAACCTGTAATTCTTTTTCACTGATGCCGAGGAGAAATATAACACTACACTTAGGAAACCGAATACACAGACGAAAGTTTAGGGTTTGTCTCCGTTTAAGAATATCACCAGATTTTTGAAACGTATTTTAGTTTATAAATGTTAATGTTATTTTATCCCATTAGCATTTTTGTACGTCTACATAGGTGTTGTTCAAAACCTGATAAATTGTCTATTCAATGGGGAACCTCTGACTTCTTTGTTATTATCACTTTAGCCTTCATTCGCGACAATGACTAATCCATTAAGGCGATTTGGAATACTATCGAAATATTGTAATAAATGGACCAAGTAGACAATTTGTATCACAAATTTGTACCTTGCTGGCAGCTCTCTAAGCGAACACTTTAACGGAGCCCTCCTAATGTATGTCCTTTTAATATATTTTTTTTATTAAACACCAAAACCCACATTTATGTATATTTACTTACATACTTTATATTGTCATCTGTTAAAAATCTTCTATTTTCTGGTTACAAAGTTTAATACTATTTATATCTATTTTACTGGCGTCTTAACACTTGCTGTATTGTCATAATTTGGTATTTCAAACACTTTTGTCTTAATTCTATTTATTTATGTATTTTTAATATTAATCCATATGCTTAAATTTTATTCTAAATTCCCGTAAAAACCTGAACATTTTAGTAACTCAGTGCGACCAGACTGTTCATACTTCTGCCTGAAGCACCCGACCTATGTAGTAATATATACGCATATCTCGTATATAAACAGGCTTTGTCACCGCCAGGGCCATTACGCAAATTATCTGATACAAAAATAAAAACAATGGATGGTATATGAATTAATTATAACCGTGAATGGATCAATAAGCTCCAAACAATCGGCACGATATTTAAGCCCATTGTACGACGTGTGATGTATGGTTTAACGGATAGTTACCTGTGACAATATATCCATGCACGACACACTCACTGCCTTGGTGACTCAGTAGTTAGGCCCTTCTGGTTTTCACGACTGTCAATGGGCTTGGAATTCAGACGTAACGGTTCGAATCCCATAGTATATCCGTCACCGGGCTTTGGTTTAAACAATTTTTATTTGTTATCAGCATATAACATATACCGGGCTTTGTCATCATGTAATTGTAAAATTTGAGAAATGTCTTTTGTGAGTATTGTAATATAATGTTTTGAATCAGAAGATACAGGGTATATGAATCTAAGCAAGAGCATGTTAAAGAAATAGATTAATGGTATCGATAATTAGTGATCGGTACGATCTCATAGTGTATAATATGTAATGCAGTATATTCTTCCTCGCCCATCGTTCAATAAACATTGAGTTAAACAACTTTTATTTCTCAAATATCTATCCAATAACAAAAAAATATATATATATGAGAAAAACGAATGAGTTTACTTTGATTTTCATTTTGTGCTGTGGTGATTTAGGTTAGTTTGATATACTTTTCCATATATGATACAGGCTTTTGGAGGCACACAGGGAAATTCCAGTATGTTGGACCGCTTAAGCTCTTGCAATAAATTCAGCCTTTTATTTTTCACTAGTTCCATCGTAATGTTAGTCTGTAGGACAAACCTAATTGGGTCCCGATCGGTCCGTTAACCAGCAATTATTACGAGCACGCTGATTGGCCAGTTGCTCGTGGGAACGTTTGAATGAGGTCATAGTTTAGTAAGCGTTCAATTACTATGAATTGTGGGATAGGCATAGAATTCCCTGCTTTTGGTGTTTAATAGACCTGATTCGGGAGATATCAGGTCATGTGACAAACTAAACGTAATATACATGTCTGATCTTAGAAGCGTAGCAATGACTCTTTTTGCAGACCATTCTTTATTTCTTTTTCTTTTCCATTTTATGCCGGTATCATCCGAATGATTATGACGGGACATTAAGTGTTGCGCGTGTCCGTCTGTTCGCTTGTCCGTGCTTGCGTTCGTGCGTGCGACCGTCAAATTGGTTTTCAGATGAATAAATTCTGAAAGGGTCGATGTTTTAATGATTAGTTTGTGTGTAGCTGTATCAATATAAAAAGCAGATCAAGTTTGATATTCGTCAACGTAGGTCAAAATGTACATGAGTAATGGCTCCTTTGTTACTATTCTTTGTGTGTAATTTTCCTAACAAACAGAGGGAGCATCCGTGTCCTATGGACACATTTAAAATGACCTATTTATGTCGATTAGAATTGATTTGGGACGTCACTGGGAGGGCGGTTATCCTTTTATACAAATTCAGATTTTATTTCAATAAACTCTCTCTCTCTCTCTCTCTCTCTCTCTCTCTCTCTCTCTCTCTCTCTCTCTCTCTCTCTCTCTCTCTCTCTTGCATATGAATAAATTGTGCAACCGCCCCGTATAGCGACCGTTACTACGATGGTACAGGCCGTTACTACGATGGTACAATGGTACTTTCACACGGTAAATTATAAATGTTTTATTACGCACACTGAAAATGGCTGTATGGCCATGTTCTCAATCATACCCTGGTTTAGCGTATGCACACGGTGAAATCAATTAGTCAATTAGTTATCGCGTGTAACGATGATGAATAAAAGATAAACCGACAAATCATTGTAATATAAACTTGATATATTTTGTGATAGACTGGTACACGTCATGGAATACCGACTGATCTTTTCATACATATTGTCTAGACTGGCAGACGACCGTCGGTTCTTGATACCATGACTGGTTAAAAGAACAGGGAACGATCTTGATACCATGACTGGTTAAAGGGACAAGGAATAGTCTTGATACCAAGATTGGTAAAAGGAACGGGAGACGATCTTGTTACCATGACTGGTTAAAGAAACAGGGAACGATCTTGATTCCATGACTGCCAGGACTGGTTAAAGGAACAAAGAACTGCCTTGATACCATGACTTGTTAAAGGAACAGGGAACAATCTTGATATCATGACTGGTTAAATAACAGAGAATGGTCTTGATACCATGACTGTTTAAAGGAAAAAGGAATGGTCTTGATACCAAGATTGGTTAAAGAAACGGGAGACGATCTTATTACCGTGACGAGTTAAAGGAACAGGGGACGATCTTAATTCCATGACTGTGTAAAGGAACAGGAGACGATCTTGATGTCAGTACTGGTTTATTGAACAGGGAACGATCTTGATACCATGACCGGTTAAAGGAACAGGGAACAATCTTGATTCCCCGACTGGTTAAAGAACAGGAGACGATCTTGATACCAGGACTGATTAAAGGAACAGGAGACGATTTTGATACCATGACTTTCTAAAGGAACAGGGAACGATATTGTTACAATGACTGGTTAAAGGAACAGGGATCAATCTTGATCCCATGACTGGTTAAAGGAACAGGAGACGATCTTGTTACCATGACTGGTTAAAGGAACAGGGAACGATCTTGATACCATGACTGGTTAAAGGAACAGGGAACGATCTTGATACCATGACTGGTTAAAGGAACAGGGACCGATCTTGATACCATGACTGGTTAAAGGAACAGGGACCGATCTTGATTCCATGACTGGTTAAAGGAACAGGGACCGATCTTGATACCATGACTGGTTAAAGGAACAGGGACCGATCTTGATTCCATGACTGGTTAAAGGAACAGGAGACGATCTTGATACTTACCATAACTGGATAAAGGAACAGGGAACGAACTTGATACAATGATTGGTTAAAGGAACAGAAAACGGTCTTGATATCTTGACTGGTTAAAGGAACAGGAGACGATTTCGTTACCATGACTGGGTAAAAGAACAGGAAACGATCTTGATATTATGACTGGTTAAAGGAACAGGGGACGATATTGATACCAAGACTGGTTAAAGGAACAGGAGTCGCTCATGTTACCATGACTGGTTAAAGGAACAGGAGACGACCTTTTCTTGTAGTTTGTTAGTTTCATTCTCCAATACATGAGATATTACAATATGCTTATACAATTTCAGTATGTATAGTATTTACATATATAAATAACAGATTATTTTCTACAGAAAATATCGTATTTTAATTTTATTATTTGAAAAGTTAATAACACTGGATTTTACCATATTAAGTGCTATTAAGTTGGTGTCAATTTTGGAGGCAACAAATCAATGCTTTGAGTGTGTGTGTGTGTGTGTTTTTTTTCGTGTTTCAGAAAGTTAAAAGAAAAAAAGAAAATGAACAAAAACACAAAAAAAAACCACACAACAACATACAGTTAATAATATCAAAATCTAAAAAATGTTTTCTTTAACCCTTCTTGTTTATAATTTGTCTTATGATTATATTGCTGTTTACATTTAACAATTGAATTATCAAATCTAATGCAATAGGAAACCATCATAATACATCAAAAAGCATAAAAAATGAAAATTGTCTCTACAAAAGTGAATTAATTTTTGTAGAAGTAAATATCTATTCTATGTCAACTCTTGGTATTTTATGAAAGCAAACATGTTTGAAAGAATATATATATGTATATATTTTATGTCTTGGTTATTCACAAATTATTATCTCCATATATATATATATCCTGCACAAATTTATCTTTATATCCTTTGTTATTCTTAAAGGATATATATCATTCCTTGTTAATACTTGGGAATCTATAGTATAATGCTATACATTTTGTATATATTGGGTTTACGACCCAAATGGTCGTTGAAAAATAACAATATACATGTAATTATGTTATAATAGGTAGCGATGTATCTATGAATATAAAAAGTAATGGATTGATGTTTCAGACGAGACATGCAATTTCGTGTTTTTTTTTACATTAAAGTGTGACCTTGACTTTTGTGTAACCTTGACATCTGATGTAATGGTCTGGATATTTCAACAGTTAAATGCTGCTGATCACTTGTGTCAAGCTATTTTAAAATCCCTAAATGTAAGACAAAGTTACAGATCAATTGTTGATAAATTGAGCCAAGTGTTTTTGAAATCCATCCATATATGATAAAATTAAAGGACGGACTTGAAATCTCAAACAGATTCAAAGTGTTGTCATACATACTAAAAGTGTGACCTTGACCTTTGAGGTATGGGTCTAAGTTTTACTTATGACAGTCATCTTGATAAATTCAGCCAAGTTAAAGGCAAAGTCACAGACCAGACACACGATTTCAAACAAATTGAAAGTGTGACCTTGATCTTTGAGGAAAGTTTCTGGGTCTTACATGCGACACTCATTTATGTCATGTTGATCAACTGAGCCAAGTGTTTTTTTAAAATTTATCCATAGATGACAGACCGGACAAGAAATGTCAAAATGACTGAAAGGGTTGTCAAACAAAGTTAAATTGTGACCTTGACCTTTGAAGTGGGAGTCTGGATATTAAGTGCAACACGTCGTCATGTTATGTTGATCATTTATAACAAATATTTATAAAAATCAATCTATGCATGACAAAGTTGCAGGCCGGACATGAAATCTCACAGACTCAAAGTGTGAACTTGACCTTTGAGGTAAGGGTGTGGGTCTTACTCGCGACACGTCGTCATGTTATGTTGATCATTTGAAGCAAGTATCATTAAACTCCATCTTTGCATGACAAAGTTACAGGCCGGACACGAAATCTCACACAGGCTCGAAGTGTTGTCAAACAAACTCAAATTATGACCTTGACCTTTGAGGTACGGGTGTGGGTCTAACTTGCGACACGTCATCAGGTTATGTTGATCATTTGTATTAAGTATTTATAAAATCCATCTATGCATGACAAAGTTACAGGCCGGACACGAAATCTCACACAAACTCGAAGTGTTGTCAAACAAACTCAAATAGTGACCTTGACCTTTGAGGTACCGGTGTGGGTCTTACTCGCAACACGTTGTCATGTTATGTTGATCATTTGTAGCAAGTATCATTAAACTCCATCTTTGCATGACAAAGTTACAGGCCGGACACGAAATTTCACAAAGACTCAAAGTGTATTCAACAAACTCAAATTGTGACCTTGATCTTTGAGGTACGGGTGTGGGTCTTACTCGCGACACGACGTCATGTTATGTTGATCATTTGTAGATAGTATCAACAAAATCCATCTATGCATGACAAAGATACAGACCGGACACGAAATACCGGACGGACGGACGGACGGACGTTCTGGTGGAAGTGATGTTGTGGGGTGCGGTTTTTATATGTTATAAAACATCTTTTTATTCATAAAACAAAACAAAACCTATTTTCTTTCTAACCCTAATGTCACAAACCTTGAGATCCAACCCTAATGACACTAAAAAAGAATGAAAAAAGGTGAAAATAAAGTAAAAGAAAAATGTGAAAAAAATAAAATTAACCCCACAATGCCATTTGGACGGGTTTTCGCACTTGTGGGGTGAACATTGCACCCCATAAGTACCAAAAAAACCCACAGTGCCATTCTGTACTGGCAACGCAACCCACAACTGCTGCTCCAGACGTACGGACGGACGGACGGACGGACGGACAGAAGGACAGAAGGACGCTGCGATTGCTATATGCCACCCCAAAAAATTTTGGGGGCATAAAACAATTTATATGCGATTTTTAAGATCAGATCAGAAGTTAGTGTTTATGGTTTTCATAAAAACTTATGGAACATGAAGTTATATTATATATATATACAAAAATAAAACAAATAAAACAAATGTGTACATCTGTAACATACACATACATTGACCTTGATACCAAGACTGGTTAAAGGAACAGGGAACGGTCTTGATACCAAGACTGGCTAAAGGAACAGGAGACGATCTTTTTGCCGTGACTGGTTAAAGGAACAGGGAACGAACTTGATACCATGACTGGTTAAAGGAACAGTGAATGGTCTTAATACCAAGACTTGTAAAGGCACAGGAGACAATATTGTTACCATGACTGGTTAAAGGTACAGTGAATGGTCTTAATACCAAGACTGGTAAAGGTACAGGAGACAATATTGTTACCATGACTAGTAAAGGTACAGTAAATGGTCTTTATACCAAAACTGGTTAAAGGTACAGGAGACAATATTGTTACCATGACTAGTAAAGGTACAGTGAATGGTTTTAAAACCAAAACTGGTTTAAGGTTCAGGAGACAATATTGTTACCATGACTGGTTAAAGGAACAGGATACGATCTTGATACATTTTGTCAATTTAAGGAGTCATAACGATTGTTATTATATGATTTGACCATTTTATATGAAAACTTACTGCGTAATTTTGGTAAGATGCCTCCGTATGATTACCTATAAAACATAATCTGATGGAATATTTCAGCAAGTGCAAACTTATTTATTTTCTATTTCAATTCAGACTTCCGTTATTAACATATGAACTTATTAAGCTTAAATTATGTTCTCTTTTAAAAATGACATTGAACTATTAACATCAAAGGCAATTTCATGCTTCTTTTATTACGAGCAATAATGAGTAAAACGACTTTTCCCATAAAGGGAAACAACTCAGAATATAATTAGTTGAAAGAGGAAACAGAGTTTAAGGTGAAGGTAATCTTGGTTGCTAGTATTATAGCACATTATTCAATAATCGACACATTTTGATTTTTCTGTTCAATATATTTTCGATTCTGCAATGCAAAATAGCTTAGTTGTTGGCAGATAGAAAGGTATATCATAGTTCTTTCTTTCGAATATTTTGAATGTTAGTAAAACATACCTACATATAAAAGTACTTGGTGGAAAATTGCACAATTCAACTGTTAACATAAAATTTTTAGTCTTATCAACCTATTACTGATCTATAAATTGATGGAATGTGAGGTCCAGTGGTAGAGCACCAAACCCATGATTGGAGTCGTTGGTTTGATCCTCTGCAACGGCTATGTTTGGTGTCCTTGAGCAAGACACTTTTTCCGCATATGCTTATACTGGTGATTTGTGAGTTGTTAGAACTTATTTCACAATTAAATAAAATTAATAAGTTTAAAATAACAATTATAAATTGATGTATTTTTTTAATTGGATTAAATACCAGCATTGAGTCAACACCATTTTCAACTCATTATAGGTCATATATGTATATTTTGTACATGGCTCTGTGAAGATACAAACTATCTGAAATCTTTAACCCTTTACTTCATATAGACGCCTTTTGACACCTCTAATATAGACGCCTTTGGACACCTAATATAGAAGGCTTTTGAATTATTGGGTGAATTATGTTTATGTTAACTGACGGAGTGGAAAACAGTGCAGGAAGTGTTCAGATTGCTCGTTACGAGCAGTCTGAACTCTTCCTGCACTGTTTTCAAAGGCCTTCTGTGATTGGTGCGAGAAAACACGTATCTATGGAGTAAAGGGTTAAACCTTAGCCCTGGTGGTTCAGATTAAGAATAGAATCACTGACCATCTCTGCAGAGGTGTAGGAATCTTCTGAAAAGGTGTCCTGTTCATTTGAGCATTTTTTGTTATGGCAAGAATAGGATCACAGTGTCACTTTTTAAAATCCTGCTCTGGATGTAAAATAAATAAACAAAAGAAACGATAATACTTCAAATTTCTTTTTATTTTCTCTCTTTTTAAGATTATAAATGGTTTCCATGACAACAAGAACTGTACAAATAGAAATACTGATATTTACATAGAAACTGGAATATAATAATGAAAACTCTTCTCTACATTTGTCACACACATCTAGATTGAACAGTTCTCAAGAAATTAAAGATTGGAACACAAATATATGTGGTCATATATGTGCTCTAAGCACTAAAATAAGAACATACAGGTATGGTTGTTTTTTATGCATGTACATGAAACGCATATATAGACAGTATTGCAAGTTGACATGAACTTCATATTTATAACACGATAATCTTGACTGAGGACCAACATTTCAAGTACTCATTGCATTTTTTAACCAAAACATATTAAAATGAAATTTGAGAAAAATCTTTAAAAAAAAAATTACTGAAAGACAAACAATGCAGTCCATACAAGCTATTTTCAAGTCACTCTGTGTGAACATTATTTGCAATGATCACTGACAAGAACAGTAAACTTAGAAGTAACTATTATTTCTTATATAAGGATTCAATTTTTATCTTGATAAGCTTCTTGGCTACTTCAACTTGCATACTTATTCATTAGACTGTTGTTTTTCTGTTTATACATAATGTGTTCTTAATTAAAGCTTAATTGATTCTGGTTATTACCAGTTTATGTTTTATTCTGTTAATCACAACTTAAGTTCACATGCTCCTCTTACATCTCACTTTAATTGATTGACTGCAATCAAGGAATTATATCGAGAAGGAAACTGAACTCAATGAGATGTTATGAACACTTGCGTATTCACGCAAAATCTCGTTTTCAAATATCTCAACTTTCATTCATCTCAGAAATACAAAACAAATTCTTTCTTTGGACAATGGAATTATCTACAAAACAAGACCATTCCCAGCAAATTGTGTTTAAAATTGTTGACGTGCTTGTGATTACAAAATTTGTATACTGTAACTAAAAAATCGAAGAAAGTACTTGAAATTTTATTTAAAACTGCAATATTTTAAAAGAATGATCATATTGCATGTTTTAAACATTATAAAACATACACCTTATATTTGATGTAAAAGAAATCATTTGTCTATGCAATTTGATTGATTTATTTGCCAAATTATTAATTGTTAACATGTTGTTTTATTAATATTTAGTAGAGAGATGATAGTTTCTCATCCTTCTATATAAGTCCTTGCTAAAATCAACCATAGGATCTTGTAGCATAATGAAAACTTGTAAGCATTTATCAATAAAGAAAAACAAATCTTTCATCAACTTAATTTATTTAAATTCTCCACATGCCTATCTCAAGTCATTTTATCCATAAAACTACATAATTATTTTAAGTTCATCATTCTGAAAAGCCTGTTATGGCGTTCCTTGCAAGGACTGTATTAACAGTGCATGCTCCATCTTTCCTGGTCATGTGATGAACCGAATCAACACGGGAGCTCATTTCAATACTGAATTTATAAATATAATGCTCAATGACAAGTTTTTTTGCAATATTTAGAATATGGTTCTTTTATTATCTGCCAATCTGTAACACATTTGTTCCAGAATAACTGTTGGATTACAACACGTTTTAACATGAGTTAACACGACTTTGCTATAAACTTGTTTTATAAATTCAAAATTAAATGAATATTCTTGCAAGATCCTTTTTATATCTACAAACAATGGCATTTGTTTTATTATGCAGAATAAAGAAACAGAGTAATACAATGAGATCATTTTTTTACAGTTATTACATACCACTGTATGTCACTTATATGGGAAATAATACAACCTCTCTCAACCATCTTCCCTTAATAATAATAAAAAAAAATAACTTAAAAAAAAACCACCTACAACATAAATGTAACAAGTCAGAGGTAACTTAACATTTTTAAGTTGATTATTAAGAAAGTTCTGTGTTCAATGCAACATTCTAAAAAAAAAAAAATGCAGCAGGATTCAATTTTGCACTTTTTACTTAGTTCAAACTTATTCATTGTTCGTAGATTGTAGCCGGGTCCGATTAGCTTAGTCGGTTACGGTTAATGTATTTTTTAAAAATTACAAACTTTCTTTGTGTTTTGTTTTATTTGGTACCTGTTCATATTCCGAAGTTTATTTTTTCCCACACAAGGACAGCAGTCATGATGGAAAATATAAAAGCGTAGAATATATTCCGCCAATTTTTCTTAACAATGTCAAAAAAAAAAATTAATCAAGTAATCACATAACAACAGACAAACAGATACATGATAGCACATATTTCTTTCAACCTGAAATCATCATCATCATCATCATCATCACATTTCAATTATCATTTAATTAGGCTTCTTTTTATGCATACTCCTAGTATATATATATAAACATTTTCTTTTATATTCATTTCATTAAGACAAGTAAATTTGCATTAAATTCATCAAATTCATACTGGAGCAGTTATAAACTCTGCCCATTAAATTAAATGCTTCCATTAAATTTGCTTCAGTACTCTGTCAAATGAAGCCGGGTCCGAATAGCACAGTCGGTAGCGCACCTGACTATAAATCCAGTGGTCGCGAATTCAAATCCCCACTTGGCAACAGCCTCCGTGATGACAAATATATGACATTGTGTCTCACCACTGATTCAAGTGGGAGAAAATATCATTTACTTGTGGAGATGGGGTATGCTCGAATACTGTTTAACCTTCAAGGATCCCAGAAAACAGTGGTTAGGTTAACTGGTCATCTGTTAGCCCTCGATGGCATAAAGATGATGCTTAGTATTCAATCTGTCAAATGACAACAAAACTGGACACATCATATTACAGTAAATACAGTTTTCCCACCCCAACGTATTTGTGCTGCCAACAATTTGAAATGACAAATACAGCAGCTAGAATACACAATCAACATGTTTACTTGTCATCGGAGTCAGCTGGCATTTCATAAGAAATTCTCAAAACAACTCAATTAACTTATCATTCAATATACCTGGAATCAGTGACTGTCATCACAAGTTTTTATTAACAGGTTTTGTTTTTAATGTTTTAACTTTCAGTGATTACGAAACAATAAAATCTATATACTGATACTGCAAAATGAAGTCTCGTAAAAAACACGGTCCCTAATTTGTCAGTTATGTATTATTCTTTATACCACAGCTGCAAAACTCTTATTTTGCGCATAAATGCTTAAATTTATGAGTCTGATTCAGATTAGGCAATAGATAACCAAGAAATCGCGATTTTGCAACATTGCAAAGAGAGTAAAAACACTTAATAGGCAAAAAAGTCATATACAAATATAGTTTTTTTCATACCTCTAGCACTATATTGCGGTTGAAAACATCAAAACCTTCTATATCTCAGATTTGGATTACAAAATTTTAAATGCTAAGGAATTTTTTACTTTGGAGCTTACGAATGTCCGAAAAACTAAACATTTCAGTAACATGCACTCATATCACGTCAAGTGTCACGTTCTTCTTCACAGATAGTATAAACAATTGTGGGCTGTTTTTCCATAGAAGCCTAATGAATTAGTGAGTATTACAATGTACGAAGAATTGGAGTAAACCTATGAATTAATTGTTAGATTATCACCCAAATTTTTCGTAAAATGGGGGAGGGGATGGGAAGGGTTTTAATTTGTTTTTTGTTTTTTTAAAGTTTGTTGTTTTTTTGGTTTGTTATTTTAACAATAATAATAATAATAAAAAAATAAAATGAAAATAAAAATGGTCGGAGCAGCATGAAAACTAGGGGTTGGGAGGGGATGACAATCAAGCAATTAATTTACATTGGCCTAACGGAGGAACTGCACTGATTATTGAAGGTGAAGTGATTTACTTCTGTATCACTTCTGTTGACGTTTGTTAAAATTGTGAAAATTCCCATGTAAGCTGATTTGTTATGGATTTTGTCCTTTTTGTAGTCAAGGTGGATTTTTTTCATCTTTCTAAACATTTGAACTTATCTGGGAACTTTAATGTGAAGCAGGTTTGTAATTTACTTTTTTGTTATTTCCATTTTGTATTATCAGATAATTATGTACTTAAAGGGAATAAATCAGGGATTTTCAAAATTTTAAAATTGGCAAAAAACATTTTTTTCAATAAACCATGCCTATATATTTACTCACTGACCCTGTTTTGCCAAAAAAGATATCTAAACATGCCAAAATAATGTATTGGAAAAGACTTTTCAAACTTTGGCTATGCAACTAGATTAGACTAAAATAGATTTATTATATGAGTCACATGATTTCATTCTGATTTCTATTTGATTCATTATACAGGTTTACACATAATTAAATTGTTTCATCTTAGAATGAGTCTGAATTGCAAAGGTATCAGACAGTATTTAAGTGCTGTCTATTTTTAAAATGGGAATTTTGTTTCAAGATTATCAGTCCAATTTAAGTATCAATTTTATACCATTTTGGTGGACTTGACATACTAAACTATTCGGATTATATTTTAGTTTCAGACAATTATAGTATTTTATCCTGATACACTCCCTTTAAAGGTCAATTGTTCTTTTATTATCTGCCAATTGATATTGACGAGTAACAAGCTCCAAAACATATAACAGAAAACACCATGATGTGATAACGTAACGGTGATCATACTGCGTAGGACTTGTGCGGCACAAACAAATACATGTTGATCAATTTTAACAGCTGAACACATACACATTCAACACTGACCCGCCTTACATTATTCATTACTTGTGACGTACATTATAAATAAATATCCATGTGTGACGATTGTAGTTTATTTTCTTTCTATGTGTCGCAAGAAACATATGAACACTTAGGATGACAACGTATCTGCATGTCACACACATGGACTCCATTCCATGCTTTGTACATGAATATATCAAGTGTTGTCCAGGTTGTACAATGTCTTCATCTACTTCAATTGCCAGAATTCTAAACACATTTATCACGGGAAATGTTGAACACTGAAACAAATGTGCCACATGCAAAATATATTCCTTCCATTGTTCATCTTGTAACCATGGCGACTAGTTCACAGAAAGAGGAAATGCTGAAAACTGCGTCATAACCAATAGCACTGATGGCAACCACGGCCATGTCGGCACTTCCATAAACCATCCTTTATCACCATGACAACGACCCCAATGACCTCCATCACACACAGCTGCCTTCATATTGTGTTGAAGTCCAGTTTAATTTTTCACTATATTGCACCAAACTTATATATTTAAATATACTATATATTTAGAGTAATAAATATGGAATCTAGCTGTGACATCAATGGGGCGGTGGAAGGTGGCCTGATCCAAACCGTTCCCGTTCCATCACCATCCGCTGCAGGGCCTCGTGATGCGCTTGCAGCTGAAAATTCAAACAATCATTGTTTTAAATAACCGAAATATCTTTCAAAAACAAAAAAATCTTGTAAGAAATATTTAGAACACATTTTATATTCAGAAACATATGGTGTTAATTTATTTTAATGAATGAATGAATGAATGAATGAATGAATGAATGAATGAATGGGGTTCAACTGCATATCAACACATAATAGATTATTCGTCACCAAAAGGAAGGAAGATTCCAGGTTCACTCCACATGTAAAAAAACCCCAACAAATTAAAATACAGTTAATAAAACATCAACAAATGAATATGCAGAATTGACCTAGAACCTTCATACCTGCAGAACAGCATAGCTTCAGCAAATTCTATCATATAACTAAAATTGTCGCTTCTTACGACATGCATAAGCCACAGTGATCCTATTATTGGCATCATTTATATGGCTCCCTGGAACCACACAGCGGTAATTTAACCACAATAATGAACATGACAAAAAATGATAAAATGAACATGATACCCATTCAGAGGATTCCTACCCCTCTGCAGAGATCAACAAGGATTCTATTCTTAGCCGGAACCACACGGGTTATGAAGATCCCCAATATGAAATGCTGTATTCCCTGCTTTACATATAAGTAAACTTACTAGCATTTTAAACTACAATCCACTAGGTCAGCAACATAAATAGATATAACTGAAGCAAGGAATTATATAGAGAAGGAAAGGGAACTGACTGAGATTGTGTGAGCACTCGCGTATCCACGCAAAATCTCGCAACATCTCGTTTTTAATTATCTTAACTTCCATTCATCTCAGGAATACGAATCAAAATTCTTACACTGCAGAATGAAATTGTCATCAAAACAATACCATTCCCAGAAATTTGTGTTTACAATTGTTGAAGTACTTGTGATTACAAAATATGTATACTGCAGCTAAAATAACGACAAATTACGATAAAAAATTCTTCAAACCTTAATATCTTTAATTCAAGCGCATTTTGTGTGAAACTTGTTTATTGAACATCTAAGGTTACTTATAGTTGTATGTACAAGAAATCAGTTGGCTATGAATTATGAATGATTAATTTTCAAATTATGAATCCTTCGTGGCTGTTTCATCAACATTTAGTCAGGAGATGCAAGTTTCCTATTCTTCTATACAAGTCCTTTACTGAAGGTACCAAATTTCGCAAACAAAACAAAGATTTTTGTTAACAAAAAAAGAGACTCAATTGTAATTTTGGGTGGTAAAGCTCACTAGGGATAGGGCTTTTAAATTTAAAGAAATGGAAGAAATTTTACGCTTACAATTAATTTCATGATAAATTTTCTCATTTTTAGCCCCTTTTTAAAGTAATGAGAAAAAAATCTTTAAATATGGATATGACCTTTTCACCACTCATTGATATTTAATTTATCTTTCAGTGTAACATTGATATTTCTATAGTGTGTAGTTAAAATGTTTTTTGTTAAAACTAGCACACAACCTATTTTGTTAAAAAAAAGAATCATCAAAATTCCAACTTTGCTCGTTTTCAACCTGTATCAGTTTAAATTTTAAAAATATATATATATTAAATAATTGATAAATAGAAACAGTCAACATTTTTAGCAGTTTTACATATTAAATCCAGATAAAGGTTGAGAGTTATCAAATAATTACTAAAGGTGCCATCCGAAATTTCAGCTGTGTATATTGAAATGATATTATGCAGCCAATTTCTGCAATTAAGTCTCTGATGGAGCTAATGCTCTAACTCATGACCCCAGCAGTGATGACCTTGTCCTTCAGTCAGTAGATGGAGTTCATGCACTAATCCATGACTCCAGCAGTGATGACCTCATGACCTAAGCAGCAATGACCTTGTCATTTCAGTCCACTGGTTGGACTCATGCTCTAATCTATGATCCCAGCATTGCTGACCTTGTGATGAATGCATATAACAAACAAAAAAACCTGTTGAGCAAGGGCAGGGTCAGTGTAAGCCCGTCGGTAAAGGTCATTCTGAATGAGCTCCTGCTCCCGGCTAGCCAGCATGTGAGGCGGTGGCAAACCCACAGGTAAGGAGGGCATGGACCCTGGGGGTGTCTGATTGTTGGCCCCATTCACCCCAGACATTGGATCTGCACCTGTACATGGAAAATGAACACACAAATAATAAGCTGGAGTTAATATAAACAAACTGCTGCAGACTCCACTAGCGGACAAGCAAGGCATACATATTATAAGAATATATCTTGGATATGAGTGCTACCTGAGGGCTGGTCTCTCATCTCTTCCGTTGTTTACTCATGAATATGTCCTGGATATGAGGCTGAGATGAGGGTATTCCAACCCGAGGTTTCACTGTTCTATCAGAACTGAGGCTCTACTGAGCATCCTATCAGAACAGTGCTACCTGAGGGCTGGTCTCTCATCTCCTCAGTTGTTTACTCATGAATATTATCTTACTAAAAGTACAATTTTTTTCTAACAAATATTTTCATTTACCGTCTTCTAAGAATAACGTAATGTCATAAAAGCACGCCATTTGATGAATGTGTGAACAAATATCACAGTGCTAGGTTGAGAAAGAATTATCTAATATACTGTTAAAATGACAGAAATCCGTTCCTGGTATGCAAATAAACTATACGCACTGTCAGTATTTCTAATATGACATGCAATATAGCTGCTCATGTATTTGGTGAAATGAGTTGAATACAATGTGAATGTTCATCAGTTTTCTGATATGGTGTGATATTTCGTAAGCACAATTTTATCCACTTAGAGAGAAAAAACATCTTTAAAGCACATACTGTATAAAAAAAGTTAAAAAAATCACGTATACATTATACTCAAGATCTGCAATATGAAATCCTATGAATGCTGGTGCTAGCAAATGTCAGACTGCCTTTATTCCACTCTTCTTGGCAGTAGTGGAGTTGATAGTGTGTTGACAATTCACACTAGAGATTGCAGGTTCAATACCCAGCTCGACCAGATGACCTCTTAAAAAAACAACACTCAGTACTGGCTCTACCCAGGAAGCGGACTCGAGAGCAGTTCATATAAGCTTTGAGCTTTCTTTGCAATCAAAAAATAAATTTGTATAAACTGTACACCCCCTCTGAGAATAATATAGCGTAATCTGTCGAAATCATGAACATTTGCCACACTCCTTATAACTATTGTAATCTGGGATAATTTCTAAGAAATGAAATTTGAAATCACAATTATACAATATTAATTGGTGTGTAAAATATTTGAAAATGTTTTAGTAAATTATTAGTGAAATCTAAAACAGTTTTAGCTAGTAGTTACGCCCAAACATGGAACTTGCATCATATCTGTCATATCCGTGGTCTTGTTTAAAAGTCAGAGAAAGTTCTCAAAAGGTGGGTGAAGGATTAGTCCACACTGTGCAACAGGCCGACAACTTACGAGAAAACTGGTACACCAGTTGCGACATGTTGGGATCTGCAGCATAGCGATCATATTTACTGACGCCGACCCCGCCACCAGGGGGCAGCGTACCACTACCAGTACCAGCCCGCGTTATCAACTCGTTTGAAACTCTTTGCATGTAGACATGTTGTTCATGAGTGAGGCGTTGTGTGTATATTTGGTAAATCATTCTGCTCGTCATTTGATCGGACTGCAGTAAATCTGTAAGTACAATCATACTTTGTGGACTGTCGTCTCTTATATCGCAAATACTTAAAATACAGCTTACCTGGTGGTAGGGAGTGCAGGAGATGGGGAGGAAGCAGTGGATGGTGTAACCCCGACGACGTTGGTACGGGCCCTGCTGGACCAAGGGGTCCGCCCGGCATGTCTGGCTGATGTAGGTGTAGGTGCGTGTGGGAATGTGCGTGTGTGTGCGTGTGAGCATGTGCCGCAGCTGCTGCTGCAGCGGCTGCAGCACCGGACATGCCAGACATCTGCAACCGGATCATCGGGTCTTGTTGCATTGCCATTCGCTCTGCTTGTATTCTCTCTGCCGACAAGCGCTCTGCCGACATCCTCTCCACAGACATACGTTCTGCCGACAATCTCTCCATAATGGCTGCTGTGTACGAAGAGTCGGCTAACATGGGGTGCCCAGGAGGGATTCCTACGAGAAAACACCATGAAGATATAGACTGTCGTCTGCTTACATTAAATGCTTTCAGGCGTTTGTTTTTGTTACAATTAAACTGTACAAGCAAGAAGTATAACTGGAAAGAAGTTTTGTATTTTATTTGAAGAGGGGGATACAGCGATAAAATCTTGGTATATGTACCCAAAAGTGTAGCTTAAAGCGACTAAATCTTGGTATATGTACCCAAAAGTGTAGCTTAAAGTGACAAAATCTGGGTATATGTACCCAAAACTGTAGCTTAAATCTGGGCAAATGATTTTCTTACATTTACCCAAAACTGTATATTTTCATTTTGAATCAGATATTTTCATATTTACCCGCCATTATTCAGTCTTGTGAATAAGAAATTTCTACCGTCTAATTGATAATTTTATTTATTTAAGGCAGAGCTGCATTCTTGCTGTTGTACAACTGATTGTAGAAACAGATATAAAAAGCCTTTTCACAGGTGAATTAACTACTCCCAAAACCGAGTTTAAAAAAAAATATATTTAAAAAAATTGAAAGCTTTCAATTCATGGTATTTTCTCTTATCGGAATTTACTTTTTTTTTCACAACATAAAAACAAAAACACTGTGAAAAGACTTGGTATCGAGAAGCTCAGAGATATACAGAAAACTACAAACTAAAACCAAGGTAAAAAAAATACAGAAAAGGGTAAAAGAAGTAAAATTATTTAATAAACAAAAACTGAAAATTGCACTTTATAACTGAAGTAGAATTGAGACAAAGTATAAAATGTTAATGTAGCTTACCTTCATGTCACTTGTGTCATCACGAACAATTGTATTTATGACTTTGTGTTTGTTTTTCAAAGTGATTCTTAAGGGAGTTATCAGGATTTTCCAAAATTTTAATTTTTTTCCAATATATCAAGCCTATATTATACCCACTGACCCTGAATTGCCAAAATGATATCTATTTAAACATACCAAAATAACATTGAAAAGGGGTTTCCAAACTTTAAGGTATGCGACTCGGTTAGACTAAAATATACTTCCCACTTAAAATTTCAACATATTTTGTGACTTATTGAATGAGTCACATGATTTCAATTTGATACATCATACAAGTTTATAAAAATCAAGTTGTTAAATTTGTTTTATCGTAGAAAGACTCTGAATGACGATGTGAAGATTGTCAAGCAATATTCAAGTGCCGTCTATATTTCAAAAAGAAATTTCACTTCAAATTTACAAATCCCATACAAACATAGATTTTGTCACTATTTGGTCTTTTCAATATACCAAACGATTAAGATTTTATCTGTTAATGATAATGAGTCCCTTTTTATTCATTTTAAAAATAGTTTTATCTTTAATACATTAACTGTGTTTTTTCCTGATATACTCCCTTTAATGCAACATTTACAAAATTCATTTAACATACAAGAGAAAAAGAAAATAACTTTCTGGTGAGTTGTTATTAATGTGTCTCACCATGTTATTGATATAAACATCATCAAACATTTGAATATATTTCAGGTTATCCACGATATCATGAACGTGGAAGATGTCACAAGGAACTACTGTCCTGCTGTTACTAACTGGCGAACGGTCAAGCTTGGCACCCAAGAGAGGTAACATGGTTATCTTGAAACTGTCTCAGACTACACCAACAGATGACCCCTACAGTGTCTTAGACAACATAGCAATGGATGACCCCTACCGTGTCTTAGACTACATAGCAATGGTCGACCCCTACAGTGTCTTAGACTACATAGCAATGGTTGACCCTTACAGTGTCTTAGACTACATAGCAATGGATGGCCCTTACAGTGTCTTAGACTACAAAGCAATGATGACTCCTACAGTGTCTCAGACTACATAGCAACGGATGACCCCTATAGTATCTCAGACTACATAGCAACAGATCACACCTACAGTATCTCAGACTACAAAGCAACGCTCGACCCCTACAGTGTCTCAGACTAGATAGCAACAGATGACCCCTACAGTGTCTCAGACTACATAGCAACGGATGACCCCTTTAGTATCTCAGACTACATAGCAACAGATCACACCTACAGTGTCTCAGACTACAAAGCAATGGTCGACCCCTACAGTGTCTCAGACTAGATAGCAACAGATGACCCCTATAGTGTCTCAGACTACATAGCAACGGATGACACCTATGGTGCCTCAGACTACAAAGCAATGTACGACCCCTACAGTGTCTTAGACTACATAGCAACTGATGACACCAAGTGTCTCAGACTACATAGCAACAGTCGACCCCTACAGTGTCTCAGACTAGATAGCAACTGATGACACCAACAGTGTCTCAGACTACATAGCAACAGTCGACCCCTACAGTGTCTCAGACTACGTAGCAACTGATGACACCAACATTGTCTCAGACTACATAGCAACATTCGACCCCTACAGTGTCTCAGACTACATATACCCGTATATTTATATATATATGTTTATCCACAACTCATCACAAGTTTTCTGTTATTAAATGGTTGTAAAATGCTGAACTAGAAAGACTGCATCGTTTTTCAATTCACTAACAACAAAAGCATCCCTTTTAATTAAAGCTCAAGTTTCACACAAAGAACTTATTTGAACGTATTCATTTTACTATGTTCTACCTGATCTTTTATTCTAGACAATTATTTTCCCTATCATTTATCAATCCATAAACAGCTCTATTCAAATTGACATGTGATTTTTCAAAGAGAGCATTCACAGGACAACGATCATATTACTATGGCAACAAAAGAAAACACAATTAAATGCAACTGTATAGGTTGAGAACAATAATTATGTATATTATTTTACAAAGGGTAAACTAAAATGGTTATTTGAGACAGGTATTCATTCCTTTAATAAAATAGAAATGAGTCCTTAGGACAAAGATGCCCCCACTACATCGTTTTACAGAAATTAAGGGGGGAAAAGGGGCATAACTCATGTAAAATTTGACCAACGATGACAATATTGAACTTGACGTGTACTTTATCATAACACAGCTTACACAATAAATATTATATAAATAAAAAGATCCTTTCAGTCGTTATTCTTCAAAAAACATTACGGTGAAATCATTAATTTTCGTGGGGTACTAATTTTCGTTGTTTTTGGTTCAAAGACATATTCGTGGGGACTTAATTTCAGTGAAATCAAATTTTATGGACCTTTTGAGTGCGACCTTTGAATTTTAGTAAAAATTAACCGACATAGGCAAATATCAAACTTGACCTGTATTTTAAAATTATATAAACACACCAAATATTCATTAAATACAGTAACCCTTACAAAAATATTTCATTGGAAACCAACTTTTTATCTCAGAATGGCGGACACACATGAGCAGTTAGACAGGGGTAACACTTAACGCTCCTACACAATTCTTTGAATGGCAGGGACATAAAAACTGACTTGCTTTTCTCATACCTATGTTGACCTCAGAATAAAGAGGGATTACTGTAATAATTGTGTACAAAATGTTTCAGCAGATGCATCACATATATCAACCAATCAAAGTTGATGTTATATCAACCAATCAAAGTTGATGTTACATGGTTATGACAATTTTTTTTTTAATTCTTCATATTTTTTCTTAGATTTAAATAAATAGGCAAACTCAATGTAAAACAGCAGACAGCAATACTGACCTAGTCTCTCAAGTCTATCACGTTCTCTTGCCATCAGGTCTGAGGCCAGGCTTGTGGGTGGATATATGCCTGGAATGTGGGAGGAGCCAGACCCACCAGGCAGCATTTGGGGACCATAGCGACGCTGTATCTCTAGCCAATGGGGATCCAGCTGATTGGCACCAGGTGGTATCAAACGATCCAATCCTGCAATAAGAAAGTGAATGTGTAATGGTGGTCAAACCTTGTTTAAGATAGACTGTATTTTTAGTATGAAAAATTTCATATGTTTAAACAAATGTGTTTCCTCTATTAAATAAAACGGCTTGTTTGTACGAGATTTTGCTGTTTTTTCAACTGTATTTCAGTTATTTGACAATGCTAAATGCAACTAATCATTTACCAATACAAGATACACCCCATCTCTGCAAGTCACAGACTACATCCCCACATATTCAGAACTAGGAGAGTCATGGCCGAAGAACAAAGTCTGAGGCCAAACGTCACCAGGACTATGGCTGTTGTTTACTTCATATAGACGCCTTTGGACACATCTAATATAGATGCCTTTGGACACATCTAATATAGAAGACTTTTGAATTATTGGATGAATTATGTTTATATTAACTAACAGAGTGGAAAACAGTGCAGGAAGTTACGAGGAATCTGAACACTTCCTGCACTGTTTTCAAAGGCCTTCAGTGATTGGTGCGGGAAAACGTGTATATATGAAGTAAAGGGTTAAATAAAATTTCATGAAACTTTGATTCTATAATTACTCTTTCTCTGATTTGCAGCAGAGTAATTGCATACCAACAAACCTAGACTTTTTGTTTTACCTTGCCCTACAGGTTGACTTGAGCAACACAACATAAAATAAGAAATATTTTTGTGCAGTTTTCACGACAATATACCTGGCGGCTTCATCTCCAACTCCGCCTTCAACTTCTCCCTCATTTCTATAGAACGGAGTTCATGTTCCCGCAGCTCGCGTTCCCTCTGGTCTCTTTCTCGCTTGTCTCGTTCCAGCTCTAACTCGAGTCTGTAAAACACGATTTTAATTTTACATGGTTAAACTTTCTTAAGATAGTCTTTCGTAATTTGTGTCTGAAAACTGATTTAAGATCATTCTCCATGTACAAAAGCACATTTAAAATATATGCAGAATGAACCTAGAGCATTTATACCTGTGGAACAGCCGAGTTCAAGAAATTTCTATATCTAATAATAAGTATGACTAGAAACATCATTGAAGGTGATTAATACCCCCAAGATGATGCCCTGACACAGTTATTGCACCCTTTTGTTGTCAGCTTTGACACAGTGAACCAATAAGAGTAACAGATGTGACTGTTTGACACTCGATTGTGAGGTCATGAGAAAGGTGAAGGTTTATTACTTTACGCATGAAAGACACAATTATAATTTTGAACTTTATTAGGGCTAAGGAATACTGTGTGCAGAGAAATTGAGCAAACAAAGGGCATTAACTCATTAAAAATATTAACCAAGCGGAACATGCTGATAATATGCACAACTAGGCTTGGTACCAATCTCTTTTGTGAAGTGTCATTGAATTCAAGCCAAAGATTGCCAAGAAATAGCAATCACAAAAAAATATGTATGAAAAATTAAAAGGACCAATGAGTGCGACTCCTATATAGCTTCCATATACTTTGTATCTGGAGGTATAATGAGCATATTAAGGTCCAGCAAGTCTAAAACTGAATTAAAAAACAATGCCAAATTGGGAAAGTTATACAGTAAAAGTTTTAAGATTGCATTACTGAATGTTTGCAGGTGTCATAATTTCTTAGACTAACAACACAGAGGTTAAGGTCTCTAAAAACAAATGCTGCATGGTTTTGAGTAGAACTAAACATTACACAACTTTAGACCAAATTTGGTGACTCTTCAAAAAATATCTTCTGAAAAACCAAGCTCAATGCAAAAACACCACGTTGTACTGTTGAAGTAGCCACTGGCGATAGAATACCGCATATCTTTCTTTTTTCTCCTCACACAAAAGTTGAGATTTAGAATTTTAAAAAACCCACCTTTCTCTGGAGTTGGGCGGGTACATTGCCGCCATTCTGATTGGATCCATAAAGGGAGAGAATCCCAAGTACCCTGCCATAGCTCGTGGATCTTGACCTGCAAATAGAAAACCAGTTTATGACATTACACAAAGTTGCTTAAAAATGCACATTCACTGCGGTTCCGTTATAACGTGGTCAGGATATAAAACTTGAAAATCTGCGCGAATTATCAAAATTGACAACCAAACAATATATTGTTGTCATGTTTTGATTTGATCATCGCTCATCTTCTACTCACCAATTAGCCTTGATTAGAACAAACTGTTATAACTATTACCTCATGGTGGTTTAAAGGATAGTTTAAGTGATTAATTCATGCCAGCATCGAGTATTAACAGTTTAATTGTAATAATCTGAGTGCTTCAATAAATGCTGACAGGCGCCAAACATGGAAGCTATTTGCAAACTTTGTTTTTATCAAGTAATCACATGATCAAGCAACCTAGCGAATGACAGGTATAAATACAGCGGGTATTTTATCACATGGTAACTTATTTTAATTATTTTATTGTTGTAAATACTCTTGATATCTTCTTCAATATTTTAACACTAATAGAGTCAAGTTAAAAATTGAAGCGCGATTTTTTTATACAGACACAGTTTTTTTTTTTCTTCCGGGTTACACAGAAATGGTTGCCAAATTTAGTTTTATCAAAAAACGCATTGTATCATATCACAATGCAAACAATACCATTCACTTAGAGTCGGACAGCACGATAGATGTGAAAAACTGACATTTTTTTTTTTCAAGGTAATTATCTCTATATAACGCGGTCCGCGTATAGTATAGTTTCATTTTGTGGCCCAAGATTTGAGTTATATCAGGACCCGAGTGAACTATGTTTCTCACCACATGTTCATTTTATCAACTTAAGGTAAATGGAAAAAGTACTGTTTGCAAACAGTTTGTTGTCTAATCAGTGTTCCGACTCTATCAGTAATTAATAAACAACTTCAGAAGGACCTCAAATTGACGATTCTACAACAATTACTGATTGGAGATTATAGAATTGTTCATGGTTTAGATGCAAAAACTTAAATAGAGAAACTCAAACCAAAACCAATAGTGGATCTTACAAGAGTGCTGATTTATTGTTGAATTTATTAAACAAGTAGAAAAAAAAAATATTATGTGAAGCTCTGCCGACCGTTTTATCATTTTTCGGAAAGAGTTTAATAAATTCAATAATAAATGAGGGGAAGTAATCAGTTACTTGCGGGGTTAGAGTTAATCTTCCATGATCCTGGGAAAAAGTGGTTAGGTTAACTGATTGTTTGTTAGCCCTCAGTGGCATAAATATGACGCCAAATATTCAACAAGAAGCCCAAGAGGGCCTGAGGACGCTCTACTGACTCATAGTGGCCATAGCACTTTTTGAAATTCCACAATATTTACCCTCTTTGTGGGGTCGTCTTAACAACTTAAAACCCCAAACCTCACCCAAACTGAACAAAAACTTAATTGCTATGAAAAGGTAATACTTTAAATTCCTATACCATTCATCTGTAAAGAAAATATAGTCCCCTGTACAGAACTCTTATACAACCCAGCCCTTTGATTTGTCAGAACTTCAATAACCCATTCTTAGCGATTTGTTATGAGCAGAAATGATTCAAATTTTAAAAAGAAGTAGTTTTTGTATACATGAATGAAAATGAAAAAATTCAGTTTTCCCTATAATATTCCTATGTAAAAGTCACATTACAGGGCCCCAATATATCCCAGCCTCTTGATATGCAGAATCTTCAAATCTTATTTCTTATGACTAGATGATACTTCAGAACTTAAATTGTATAATAATTTTGCCTAAATAGATGAAAAAAAAGAGAATTTTCTGTTTTCCCATAGTATTCCTATGTAAAATTCTCAGTCCCATTACAGGGCCCGTATAAATTTAATTAATTTTAGAAAAAAAGAGAAAAGTTTTTATTATATTGACATGTGTCTCCTAGACGAACCCTCGGGCGGGGTCATTTTTAACCCTAGGGACACCATTTTAACAAATCTAACAAAACTATAGTTGGTTATCATTACTACATAAACATTTTGAAAATCTGTTGGGCAATTCATGAGAAGATTTTTTTAAGTTTTTGGCTATTTTTAGTAATTGCAGCCATCTTGAATTTCAAATAAAAAAATTTTTCTGTATAGTCTCCTATGCAATAGAAACATCCATGTGAAAGTTCAGTTTAATTAGCAAAGTGGTTTGAAAGAAACTGCTGCTAACAGACTACAGAGATGACAGACAATGGACGATGGACAACGTGCTATCACATAAGCACTTCTGGCCTTTGGCCGTAGAGCTAAAAACAAATAAAGAACAAAGTCGTCAGCTGATGTTTTAACTTACCCATAGAGTGAGGTTTTGCGTACTCGGACAGTTGCCGTAGTGCTGGAGTGTCGTGATACGATGACCGAGGCGTGACCCGGTCTTGATGGGTGTGATGTGATGGCGGGATATTGCTCACTACTTGAGCATCTGCCGTGGAATTCGGTGGCGGCGACTCTGTTTTTCGCTAAAAATCATGAACACATCCTCTAATTAACAATGTGCAATAAAATTTAGTAGTGGTAAATGTAATGTTTTGATGGAGACAATAGGCATAGTTTAAAATATTTTTTTATGAAATGTGCAACACGAAATAATATTGTGACCTAAACCCATTTGTTTTTTTTTGTTTTGTTTTTTTTTTGGTTGTTTTTCACATGACTTGTTAAAAAAATTCCTGTTTCTCAGCATAACATTGAGGAACATATAAAGTTAAACCTGTCTTAAGCAGCCAGTCAAGGGAATGAGCAAAAGGGGCCTTTTAAGACAGGTTGTTGCTTTACAGATTAAATTGCCATGAAAGCAAAGAAATGGGAAATGTAAAAATAATAATGCAAGGAAACAGGGTTTTGTAGCATCATAATGTAAGGAAACAGGGTTTTGTAGCATCATAATGTAAGGAAACAGGGTTTTGTAGCATCATAATGCAAGGAAACAGGGTTTTGTAGCATCATAATGCAAGGAAACAGAGTTTTGTAGCATCATAATGCAAGGAAACAGGATTTTGTAGCATCATAATGTAAGGCAGCAGGGTTTTGCATTATCATAATGCAAGGGTACAGACTTTTGCAGCATCATAATGTAAAGAGACAGGGTTGTGCAGCATCATAATGCAAGGAAACAGGGTTGCGCAGCATCATAATGCAAGGAAACAGGGTTGTGCAGCATCATAATGCAAGGAAACAGGGTTGTGCAGCATCATAATGCAAGGAAACATGGTTTTGCAGTATTATAATGCAAGGAAAGCATGTTTTACATCTCGGTCAATGCATCCAGGACGTAATATCTTATATTAATAGCTGTACGCAGCCATGCGAGTGGTACTCAAACTAGAGCTCTAGAAACTCTGCAATACGTAGACATAACTGATAGGAATTCTGATTTAAAAATTAATTTAACCTGACGTAATATTCTGTATATCCAGAATAAACTTACAATAATATAATCAAGACGACTGTTTCTCTTTCTTTAATTTCATCTCCTCACACATATCATTTCCTAGTTAAGGCTCAGGGGGAAGGTATAGATGTCTCGCTGTGATATTGGGGGAGTAGATATGGCAAGATAAATGTATCAGTAAAAATGACTTATGATTATCTTTATGTATAATGGGCCCTCAATGTCTTGAGTGTTTCATATCAGAATGGATCATAGGCACTGTACATAATATATCTCGTAATACATCCTGTTTTTGATACTTACAAGGTTTGTCTGTTGTATATAATCTGAATTTCTTCCAAGAAGAATTTTCTGTTTTTTAGAGTCTTTAGTTTAAAGTGAACATATTATTTTACATCATCTGTAAGACAAGCTCTATTAACTTCTCTTTGAAACTAGTATTAATTTGATAATAAAACCAGGACAGAAAGGCATCTGTACTAAATATACTGGATAAGTACTGGAAAAACACAGCAGAAGTCCTATATAGATACCAGAACATACAGCACAAATACAAACACATCTACTGGTACTTAACACTTCTACTAGTACCAGTACTGAAAAGATATGGTACCAGTACTGCAATAATAAAGCAAAGGTTACTTTCATAACCAACTACTAAACCTTAATGTAGTTTTAATAAATATAAAAGTGATAATTGTAACGTAAGAGCTCAGAGGCTGCTTTAAAGCATCGCTCACCTTTGCTTCTTCCTTCATTGGAGTGACAGGGGTCATGACCTTTTTCTCACGATCCTCGCGTCTCCTCGCTAATTTTGAGTCGGGTAATGGTTTGAACATGAGATCACAACGTGAGCAGGAATTGTGCTCACCACGATTTAACAACTTGATAAATCTGAAATATAAAGTAGGTCAATTAAAGCCGGAATTATTGCATTAATATGTAGCATACAGTACCCAGTATTATACTGTAAAACACTTAAAAATCGTGTGAACTTTATTTTGCGAACATGCTATGATTTTTGCCATTTTGTTTATTCGCAAAATGTTGAATTCGCAACGTTCAAAAAGTGTAATCGTAAATGCATTTTCTAATTCTGAATTCAGATATCCTTGTATGATCTGATTTGTCTGAAAAGCAGAAATCGTTGACGCGTTATAGTCATGTAACTAGTAGTCAAGCATAGCCAATGAAATTAAGTCTTTATTCATGTACGATTTGGACACTAAACATAATTGCAATTTTAGCGAAATTTGCGAATATGAATTTGCAAGGGATAAGATCCACAAATAATAGTGAAAATTATGTTCCTGCTAATAAAAAGTGTTTTACAGTATCTGGACTTTGACTCTAGTCTATGTACAGTGCAGGGCTCGCCATTAATGCTTGCCCGACAGTCTGGGTCAAGTAGAGATCGGGTAAAGGCAAATAAAATATTAAGCTGGTAATCAGATAAGACAAATTAAAGTTCAGATTTTTAACAGATGCAAAACATAACAGTGGAGAAAGTGTAACTCTGTAATTATAAAATCGAAGTAAAGTTTATACTTGTCTACATTGGTTCAAAATTTTAAAGGACTTTTCAATTTATTTTTCATTAAAATAATATAGCTGGGGCATTGGTGTCCAAATGAACACATTTTTTGTCTTAGTTAATATACCCTAACCACTTGTTTTTACAGTAGCAGCAGTTTTTATTTGCAATTATGTTCTAAAAACTTCAAGCAAGCTGTAACAGTTTCTATACTAATCTAGTTGTGCATAAAAGGTGCCAAAAAATATTAACAAAACTGTTTTTTAATAAAGAAATGTTTTCTTTTTCTTTTTTAATGTGACTTTTACTTCTCTACCAAAGTGCACGCCAGCAGTCACAACGCTTTTCTGTTAAAATATTTTCACGAGTAATCTGCTGCATTTCCTTCTGAAGCTACAACTACATCTCAGCTGCACGCATTATGACAAACAAGATACAATATTACCAATACTTTGATGTTATTAACCGTGGGATATTGTTTATAATTACAAACACAATAATTGCTATCCAGGAACATAAAGCCCACACACATTTGTCAGAATCTTTTTTTACTTATTATCTTCTGCAACATTATAGAGAATGTGTGATTAAAGTACTCTTATATGCTGGGATAAATTTTGGCTCGAGTCATTCATATGGTGCTGGGATGGGTACCAGCTGTGGTGAGATGATGCGAGGATTGGTACCAGCTCTGGTCATAGGATGCTGGGGTGGGTACCAGCTCTAGCCAGATGATGCGAGGATTGGTACCAGCTCTAGCCAGATGATGCGAGGATTGGTACCAGCTCTGGTCAGAGGATGCCGGGATGGGTATCAGCTCTTATAAAAATGTAAATGAACAAAAAAACACTTCCCGGAGCTAGAGATCATTTCGCTTATTGTATTGCATTCAAGAGTGTAAAATTTCACTGTCCACATAGGTCAATTTTTCATGTTGAACAAATAAAATTCAATTGATTTCTGTCAGTTTTGCGTTTTCAAGCATTCAACAGTTCAAACTCACAGTAAAGGGCCAGTTACATGTGCTACTAACTTATATAACATAAAAGTCTTCAATAAACAATTAAGGGGTGGGGCAGTAGTGCAGTGGATAAGGTGCAAGCAGCTCACACTCCAAAAATGTCAGTTCAATCCCCAGCTCGCCTTGATGACCTCGAAACACAACAACACTCAGCACTGGTTCTGCCGAGAAAGCGGACTTGAGAGCACTTCAAATAAGCTCATAGCTTGCTTTGCAATTGAGCTCAAATAAATAAGAATAAACTAAACTCAACAACAAATAAAGTGATACTAAAATGTTGGCCAAAATAATTAAAATAATCAGACAATAAATCAAATGAATCATAAATACTTCATAATTTACTTACATGGCAGACTTACTCCTGAGGATTTCCTTATTACATGGGGTGGGGACAGGTCCTGGGGTGAGAGTTCCCCTTTCTGAATCACTATCGTCCATAATCTCCACCTCTGACCTTTCACCTTCCTGACCTTCACTGTCCACTCCCTGAGCTTCACTTTGACCTTTAACCTCTGCCTGCGAGGTCAAGGCCGTGGGTTCAATCTGTATCTGATTACTGCTCAGGTGAGTAAAGTCTGACGATGAGGAGTTAATATTTGCACTTATATTTGAGTTAGAAATACTAGATTGCAGACCTTGTTCTGGTCTATGTACACCCTGCTCCGGTCTATGCAAACCGGGTTCCGGTCTAAGCACACCTGGTTCTGGTCTAAGCACACCTGGTTCAGGTCTAAGAACTCCCTGTTCAGGTCGGTGCACACCTAGTTCAGATCTATGCACACCCGGTTCAGGTCTAAGCACTCCTGGTTCAGGCCTATATAAACCTTCAACTCTGTGAAGACCTTGTTCTGATCTATGTAAACTGGGGTCCTGTCTATGTAGACCGGGGTCTGTTCTACGTAAACCAGAATCAGGCCGAGGTAATCCTGCATCCCTTTGCATTCCTGATTCTGGCCTATGTAAACTTTGTTCTTGTCTATTTAAAACTTGTTCCTGTCTATGTGAATTTTGATCTGGTCTGTGCAGTCCAGTGTCTGGTCGGTGAAGTCCCGATTCTGGTCTGTGCATTCCTGACTCTGGTCTGTGTAGACCAGATTCTATTCTATGTAATGCGGAATCAAGTCTATGTAGACCCACATCTGATCTATGTAATCCTACATCTGGCCTATGAAGTCCAGACTCGGACTTGGGCAGCCCAGGTTCAAGTTTTGGAGTAAGTAACTCAAACGGCTCCTTCTGAGCGAAAGCGTCAGTATTAATGTTTGCACTTTTCCCACTTGTGCCATTTTGGCTGGGTTTAGACATGAAGCTAACACTGTCACTGGGTTCCTGCTTAATAAATATGTGATTCATAGGGGACTGCGGAGGGGATATCACCTCCTCCTTAACTTGTGGCGAGGATATCACACTTGAATCACTTTTGTCCTCACTTGCCACTGTATGTGGTTTAGGGGGCTGAAATGCTGTAGCAGACGGCGTTGAAGATTTGTCGTCTGCTGAAAGTTTCTGTTCTGACTGAGAGGAAAATGGTGGTCGCGGATATATGGAATCTGACAGTGGACACTGTGGGCGGAAAGCAAATGCTGGTAAAGGCGGCAATGCAACAAATCCTTGTGAAGGTAGTTGCGACACCGATGGCAACTGTGGTGGATTCGGAGATAATAAGGGAGATGACTCCAAGGGTTGTCTATTTGGTGAGGGATGTTGAGGTTCAGGACGAGGCAGTTCGGAAAGTTTGTCAAGACCGATTGCCGACTCGACTGGTATTGGAACTGGGGTAGACTTGTCCTGCTTATAGTCGGATTCAACTGGACTCGGTGTGGTGGGTGGAGAACTGGAGGTCAACTCATCCTGGTTAGTCTCAATGTCAGCATCATTAGGAGTTTCCTCTGCTCCAGAAATACTGCTGTCTGATACAGACTCCGACTCTGAAGGTCCCTGTAAAATATTGCATAAATGTTACATAATGAAGCCTTCAAATTCATTTTTACTCTTTTACAAATTAATGAATTACAGCTTGCAAGCAAGAATTGCAACAAAGCACTCAATCATGATTATCTTTTTTCTAATCCATGCTGTTCCCCATATATTTTCATAACTACAAATACAATTTGATATTGAATGAAGTTTAACACCATTTTCAACAAATTATAGGTTATATGTATGGCGTACATGTAAGCAGAAAAACTGTCGGAATATTTAGCTTTATCTTTATGCCATTAAGGGCTAACAGACTATCAGTTTACCTCACCATTCTCTCCTGGGATCCTGGACGTTTAACCTGTACTCAAGCACACCCATCTCCGTAAGTTACTGATTACTTTCCTGCTTAAATCAGCAGCGAGAATGACAATGAGGCGCAATTTTGTAATTCAAACTCACAACCCCTTGATTGATAGTCAGATACACTACCGGCTGACCTAACATTGACCAGAAGAGGAGGCAAAGTACAAGAATCTGAGAAGAAAAGTAATCTCTCTACATCTGACAAAATCTGGTAAAATGAGATTTAGAGGAGCACGAGCAATCAAATATTTGAGAAATATTGTTATTGTATTGCATGGTGTTTAGCGTCGATTTCAATTTTTCAATTATATTGTGACGTGTCTACTTGAGACAGTATTCTGAGCACTGTCACACTGGCGTATCATGCAGCAGACACATGGTATGATACGACACCCAGTCACATTATACTGACACCAGGCCGAACAGAACTCTCCTCTAAATGCTGAGCATCAAGCGAGGAAGCTTCTAGTACCATTTTTAAAGTCTTTGGTATGACCCCATCGGGGATCAAACCCATGACTTTCTGAATGCGAGGCGGATGCTCTACCACTAGACCACGGCTGCAGTATATTTAAGAAATAACAAATCCCACGTACTGATCTTTTCCGTTTGGAGAATTTATCTTCCGAGTCAGATGCTGGATGGAGTCGTTTTTTGTCCTGGCCTGGACTTACAGAACTCTGAGAAAGAAATAGGTTCAGATAAAGCTTTGTAGTTAAGATTATAACTAAGTAAGAAGTGGACATATTTGAAATAATGACCTCATCAATGTTTTCCCATTGGCTACCTCGGGAATAAGACAATAATGATATACAGTCAAACCTGTCTTAAGCAGCAAATCAAGGGAATGCACAAAAGTGGCCTTTTAAGACAGATTGTTGCTTACAGGTTTATTTGTTCTGAAATAATGGAAATGGGAAATGGCAAAGTGGCTTCTTAAGAGAAGTGGCTGCTTAATAGAGGTGATTGCTTATACAGGTTTGACTCTACCATTATGCAAGTATTAACAGACAATAACACCAGATGAGAAATTAGATATTTGAAAAGATTCCCATCCTGGGGAGTTTGACGACAAAGTCATTCCTAAGGATGGAAATTAGACAACCAATTTAGAAATTTGTATAATTCCCATGGGCGGGAAAGATGCATAACTTTTAATTTATTATAGCAGTGACAGATAGTTTGAGTACAGAATTTGAGAATTCCAACTTCTTTTGATAAGAATCAATGATATTGATTATTACTATAAAATTAAAATTTGACAATTCATTGAACCAAATTGGAGGAAGTATATAAGGAAAAAATGCTATATACGTCGTAAAATAAAAAAGTCATCTCAATATCATTAATAAATAAAATCCAAATGTTTTGGTATGTCAAATCCACCAACATGTGACAATATTGATATTTAAATAGTAGTGGTAAACTTAAAACAAAAAATCCAATTCTAAAAATAGACAGCACTTAAATATTGGTTTACGACCTTTACATCTTCATTTGGGCTCGTTCAGAGATGAAACTATTTTTAATGTGTAAAACCTGTATAACAGATCAAACGGAAATGATAATGAAATCACGTGACTCATATAATACATCACAAATACGTCACAAAATCTATTTAAATCTAACCCAGGCATAACCTAAGTTACAAAATTCCTTTTCAATACACTATTGTGGCATGATATATTGGGAAATAAATGTTTTCAGCTAATTGTAAAATTTTGAAAACCACTGATATATTGCCTTAAAAGGTCAAATTAACACGAAAACTTCACAGAGGGGAATTGAACAAGTTCTTACCCTTCTCTTCTTCTCACGGTCTGTGCTGCTGTTACTGCAGGTGCTGACAGCTGAGGGCGACGACGGGACTAGAGATTTCTTAGAGTCACTTAAGGGACTGTCCAGGTTGTCTGGACTGCTTACACTATTAGAACCTTTCTTTTTGTCTTTGGAATCAGTCTGTAGAGAAACAAAAGTTACATTTCACCTTTCAATTATTTTATGTATGCAGTGCTCCACATTAGCACTAATTGGGGGTATTTAAGCATTGGATACTGACAGTTTCAGCATTGATTGGTTTATTTTAAATAGCAATAAATTTAAAATGTTCATTTATACAGAAATATAAATTTCTTTGTTTTATATTAAAGTTTAAAATTGAGATGGAGTTTTAAAATTAATTTTTTTTTGTGGGTCTACAATACACTCAGGTCCCATTACAACATGGTCAGACATAACGCGAAACTGGTTATAACGCATTTTTTCTATGGCTCCCAAATTTAAAACTGATGTTTTCAACCAGATTTATTAAAAACTCGAGGTATAATTGCTAAGTGTTTACAAGCTTTTTATGTTTTTCCAAACTGTGACCATGTATTTGTGCATCAATTACACCTTGATAATTCAGACTGACATGATAACTTGTTCTAAACAACATCACATTTAATTGATTTACGCTGACAAACAATGGTCTGTCATGTTTATCACACTTATATTGTCACGTGTTTGGTTACGGTACTTCAACCATATAAAGTATTGCCAAATAATGTAGCGCAGTGCACTTTTAGATATTTATATATTTTGCGTATCTAGCGGTTCATCCATGGATCCCAGCAACCGTGTTATAACAGGACCGGAGTGTAGTATTAGGAGATACTTACAGAAGACCTATTTTGCCGGGTAAGCATGTTGTGAGTGCCGTTTATGTCCCCATCTTTCACCGGTTGAAAGTACGGAGAATCTCCAGTATTCTCTAATGGACGGTCTACTCCGTATTTCTTGAAGAATATGCGGCATTTTGAACAGAGACGTGGGCTGGGCTTCCCAGCATTACTCCAGTCTTTAGATACTGAAAATATAATAAACAAAAATTAAAACAAACTTTATAACAAAACTTACACAATGATTATCTAGAATAGCTGCTTGTTTTCCTGCGGGGTTTACATCTTTGGCGTGAACTGAAATTGCCATTTTGAGGTGAAATTTCTGGAGAAGTAATCTTCAATTTAAATATTTTAGAAAGGGTAATAAAAAGGAAGCAGATGTTCCAACTAAGCGAAGATAATTGCTGCAATTCTACATCGTTAAAGGATAGATATAGTTACTTTGTTTGGTAACCATTGAAAGAATGGGTTTAACACCATCTTCAACACATGTCAGGTTATATTATGGCACATCCAGTTGGGATATTGGTGGAGGAAGACCTCAGAATGTAGAACCACTTACCTTCTGAAAGTAATTGGCAAACTTTCTAACATTAATGTTTCGGACAGAGTAGAACTTGGACCATAACCTAAGCGGTGAGAGGTAAGTGATCTTATGAAAGCACCTTAGACCACTCTTTCAAGTTGGGCTCAAACACACAACCTCAATGGCTAAAGATAACAGGTGAACAGATGACAGCAACTTAGATCACTCTGTCAAGTTGGGCTCAAACACAACCTCAATGGCTAAAGATAACAGGTGAACAGATGACAGCAACTTAGACCACTCAGTCAAGCTGGGCTCAAACACAACCTCAATGGCTAAAGATAACAGGTGAACAGATGACAGCAACTTAGACCACTCAGTCAAGCTGGGCTCAAACACAACCTCAATGGCTAGAGATAACAGGTGAACAGATGACAGCAACTTAGACCACTCAGTCAAGCTGGGCTCAAACACAACCTCAATGGCTAGAGATAACAGGTGAACAGATGACAGCAACTTAGACCATTCAGTCAAGCTTGGCTCAAACACAACCTCAATGGCTAGAGATAATAGGTGAACAGATGACAGCAACTTAGACCACTCAGTCAAGCTGGGCTCAAACACAACCTCTAGAGATAATAGGTGAACAGATGACAGCAACTTAGACCACTCGGTCAAGCTGGGCTCAAACACAACCTCAATGGCTAAAGATAACAGGTGAACAGATGACAGCAACCTAGACCACTCGGTCAAGTTAGGCTCAAACACAACCTCAATGGCTAGAGATAATAGGTGAACAGATGAGAGCAACTCAGACCACTCGGTCAAGTTGGGCTCAAACACAACCTCAATGGCTAGAGATAATAGGTGAACAGATGACAGCAACTTAGACCACTCGGTCAAGTTGGGTTCAAACACAACCTCAATGGCTAGAGATAACAGGTGAACAGATGACAGCAACTTAGACCACTCAGTCAAGCTGGGCTCAAACACACAACCTCAATGGCTAAAGATAACAGGTGAACAGATGACAGCAACTTAGACCACTCGGTCAAGCTGGGCTCAAACACACAACCTCAATGGCTAGAGATAACAGGTGAACAGATGTCAGCAACTTAGACCACTCAGTCAAGCTGGGCTCAAACACAACCTCAATGGCTAGAGATAACAGGTGAACAGATGACAGCAACTTAGACCACTCAATCAAGCTGGGCTCAAACACACAACCTCAATCGCTAGAGATAACAGGTGAACAGATGTCAGCAACTTAGACCACATGGTCAAGTTGGGCTCAAACACAACCTCAATGGCTAAAGATAACAGGTGAACAGATGACAGCAACTTAGACCAATCGGTCAAGTTGGACTCAAACACACAACCTCAATGGTTAAAGATAACAGCTGAACAGATGACAGCAACTTAGAAAACTTGGCCACAACAGACCCACCACTGAAATCATAAACATTACTAAAACCACTGAAGAAAATATAATATGTTCTGCCTAGAAGCAATTTTAGACAGGCACTTGACAAACAGATTAGACTTCATACAAATTGATTGGTATCAGATTATTCAAAATTACATAAGACCCAAACATTTAGTCATCATTTTTTTTTTAAACTCAACAGCACACTGGTATTATCTTATCGTTTTCCTTTCATAAATTATATGGGAAAGTGTTTTAAGTAAAATGACAAGTTTGTTCAGGTAATTAATAGGTACATGTACATTTTTTTAGGAAACACTACGATTATTAATAGTTTTTTTAAATTACCGGTAGCTCAATTGCTTAGTTAGTTCAGAGTGTGTTTCATGGGTATGATTGGACTTTTTTTTTTTCTTCAAGAGGTCAGCGGGCAAAATACAGGTTATATAGAGCCGCACCTGTGTAAGCCGTCATCTCCATTTAGCAGCCACCTGTCTTAAGCAGCCACATTTGTTAGTTCCAATTTCTTAATGCTTTTAGAGCAAATTAACCTGCATGCAATAGCAAACTGTCTTAAAAGGTCACTTTTGCTCCTCCCCTTGACTGGCTGCTTAAGACAGGTTTGACTGTATAGCATATCCAGTTTTAAGGTGGAGGGAAACCGAAGAATGAACCCGAATGAAGTAGAATCATTCTGCAATTATCTGGCAAACTTTCTCACATAAAGATTTTGGACCAAGTTGGGCCTAAATCCACGACTTTTACAGTGAGAGGTAAGAAGTCTTGAAATAACAGTACCTTAGGCTACTGGGGACCCACTTCCTTAAAAACATGCCCTTTTTGCTTTCACAATTAATGATTTGTGCACTGAACACAAACACTTGTATCTCCATTTTTTATTTACAGACAGATACAATATTTTGTACAGAGCATGCTGGTCACTGATAAACAAGCACCTAGCATAACAGTAAAAACACCTCCAACTGTACACATCATGGCTCAGATGTTATATAGATCTGTACACATCATGGTTCAGATGTTATATATGATCTGTACATGTCATGGTTTAGATGTTATATATGATCTGTACACATCATGGTTCAGATGTTATATATGATCTGTACATGTCATGGTTCAGATGGTATGTACACATCATGGTTTAGATGTTATATATGATCTGTACACTTCATGGTTCAGATGTTATATATGATCTGTACACATCATGGTTCAGATGTTATATATGATCTGTACATGTCATGGTTCAGATGGTATGTACACATCATGGTTTAGATGTTATATATGATCTGTACACATCATGGTTCAGATGTTATATATGATCTGTACACATCATGGTTCAGATGTTATGTACATGTCATGGTTCAGATGTTATTTATGATCTGTACACGTAATGGTTCAGATGTCATATATGATCTGTACACTTCATGGTTCAGATGTCATATATGATCTGTACACATCATGGTTCAGATGTTATATATGATCTGTACACTTCATGGTTCAGATGTCATATAAGATGAGTTAAGTTATTCTCGTAATAAATCAAAACACAAATCAATGATGATTCAGACAAAAAAAACAGAATATAAACATGTTACATCAGGAAATAAAAATCAACTGATATGAGAATGTTTTTGATTTAATGGCCCAGACATTATCTACACAATCTATTGTTGAATAAAGTATACTGTTGCACAAAACCCTCGAGGATTCATACATGATTTTACGTATTGTCTGCAGCGTTCAAAATGACAGCAAATCCATATCGCAGACTAAAATTGTACTTGATCTTCAACTCTGCATATCTGGTAAATAATCTTACAGAAGACACTCCAATCCACGTTTGTCAAATGTGTTTCACGTTTCCTGAGCAGTATTCTGAATCCTGTCTGCTGATTGGTGGGTTTTTCAAAAAGCAGACGACAATCACAACTGTCAGTCTCAAGACTGGTTATAGATTTTCTACAGCATTCCAGGCGAAATAGTAGACTGGTAGTAGAATGGTTCTCATCAAAATAAAACTTAAGTGAAGTAGCAAATAATGTTTTAAAAGGCTACAGGGAGTGCTGGAGGGGATTTGAAACAATTCAATTCTTAGTAATATGGGTAATGAATCAGATCAGCAGATTTGAATATCTATCGAAAATCTCTGCCACAGAGCACATCACATTATTGGTACATGGTGCCTAAGGCACTATTTAGTAATATTTGTTGGAAATTGTTTGAATGGACCCTTCTAAATGCACTAAGGAAATAAAATATTATGGCAGCCAGCATGATAGGTGACGGAAAACCGCAGTTGAATGTAAATTAACATGTAGTTTGAAATTACGCTAAGTAGAAAAGGGCCCATAACTCTTGTAAAATTTGAATAAAGTTGGCAAATATCAATTTTTACCTGTATAAGAATGCAGATACACAACAAATATTAATTCAGATTTCAAAAGTTATTGACTGGAAACCAGTCACAAGGGGACAAAACTCCTGTAAAATTAAACAGACACAGACAAATTTAATCTTGACCTGTTTTTTTAATACAGCTACATGCAAAATATTAAATATATAGACCATTTCATAAATTATTGATTTGAAACCCCCCCCCCCCCCCCCCCACCCTGAGGAAATAACACAGCTATTTATACAAACCCCTGCCCCCATGATGTGCGATTCTCGGAAAAGGACATAAAACAACTATTTATACATACCCTCCACCCACAATGTGTGATTCTCAGAAGAGGGCATAAAACAGCTATTTATAAATAACTACTCATATCTATAGCTCCACACCTCCGATAGCAAAGGCGACTTATTCCCTAATCGATTTCACAAGTCCTGTGAACCAGACGACAACCCTGATAACTTGACTGGCGCATGTAACACATAAAATAAATAATCTGTCACATAATTTCCTACGATGCTGACTGCTACCCTCTTTTCACGTCTGCTTCTACATGGGCGCTTCATGAAACATTCATTTCAAACTAAATCTTCTGCAAATAAATACTAAACAAGATTTTCACAAAACGATTGAGACGCAGTCTAACTTTATGCCCGATTAAGTTGACAGTATTGAACAGTGTTTTTGAGACCGCAGTCTCAAATAGACTAGAATTAGACTGGGATTATGACCAATGGAGTGTAAAACTCAGCAGTATGGGATAAAAGCTTGAAACATTATTCTCTCACTTCAAACAAATTGGATTTCGGCACGATCGAACAATGTGTAGAAATGACAGTGAGGACATTGGACGTGTATCTGCCAACTTGGAAATGGGTATTTCGCTGTCTGTAATCAACACAGAATGATGTAACTGGATTATGGAGCACACGGTGTGAATGATAAACAGATGAGATCTATAAATGAAAATGTAACTGTGACAATGAGCAGAATCGCGTGTTAATTATCAGTTTTTAAATTCATTAAATATTTTAATTGAAGAAACAGACATTACAGCAACTCTCTATTTAGTTTTTATCTAAATCAATGTATACATCACACACAGGAGTTTCAAATTTCTTGATTTTAGTACATTTCTAGGAAACAAAAAAAATGTAATATTATAATTTCAAAGTTAAATGACTATTTATTGGCATCACTGGAAATTGAAATTTTAACTTATTTAACTTTTTTTTTAAAAAGATTTTAATGTGCAACTCTCAATAATGAATATGAGTAACTCACAGAATAATGGGATCTACATCGTGTTTTTCTCAGTTGTCAATCAGCACATTAATAAAGTCTTCTTTTTTAATGGGGTTTAATGCCATTTTGAACATATTTCAGATAATATATATCATATCCAGTTTTACTGGTGGAGGAAGACCTCAAACTGTGTAGAACCAAAGTCCTTTTGATGTAACTGGAAACTTTCTCACATAGTTTTTGGAGTGAGTGGGTCTCGAACCTCCGACCTTAGCGGCGGGAGATAAGTGGTCTCGAGACGACACCTTAGACCACAGAGGTATTAAAATCTCTTCTTAATGATAACAGAATGGTAAAAAAACTCACCAGTTATTAGACAATTAAACAACTCACCAGTCGTTAGACAATCAAACAACTCACCAGTTATTAGACAATTAAACAACTAACTAGTTTGGAGACAAACAACTGAGCAGTTATGAGACAATTAAACAACTCAGCAATTACGAGACTACTAAACAACTCACCAGTTATGAGACAATTAAACAACTTGCCAGTAACGAGACAAACAACTCACCAGTCATGAGACAATTAAACAACTCACCAGTAATGAGACAATTAAACAACTCACAAGACAATTAAACAACTCACCAGGTACGAGACAATAAAACAACTCACCAGTTACAATAAAATTAAACAACTCACCAGTTACAAGACAATTCTGGCAGCGGAATCCACTGAGGCTGTCACTGTCTTCTGAATCGTTGTCCGAGTCACTCGCAGAACTTAGGTCCACTGAAATATAGACAAACGTTCATTACTGATACAACTAATTTCATAATATATGTTGCCGAAATAATACAATTTAAGACATGGTACTAGTGTAAATGATTATAATTTATTGATAATTGTTACTAAAACACTAGAAGAAGATACAGACAACTAGGCATACGCTAATGATGTATGACAGATTGTTAATTAAGCTACATTATTTACTTACTCCTAACACATTTGTGTCTATCACATGATACTATGGTTCCATATCACAGACAGTGTGATCCCACCTTCATTATATTACATGATGCTGTGGTGTCACCTTCAATGTGTCACATGATGATGTGATGTCACCTTCATTGTATCACATGATGCTGTGATGTCACCTTCAATGTATCACATGATACTTTGATACCACTTTCATTGCATCACATGATACTGTTAAGCAACCTTGAATGTATCACATGATACTGTGATACCACTTTCATTGCATCACATGATACTGTTAAGCAACCTTGAATGTATCACATGATACTGTGATGCAACAATAAGTGTATCACGATACTGTGATGCAACATTTAGTGTATCACATGATACTGCGATGCCACCTTTAATGTATCACATGATACTGTGATGCCACTTTCATTGCATCACATGATACCACTTTCAATGTATCACACGATACTGTGATGTCATTTTCAATGTATCACAGTCATGATGCTGTGAAGCCAGCAATGTATCAATGATACTGCAGAGCCATCTTCATCATATCATACTGTGATACAACTTTCACTGTATCACATGACTTTGCAAAGTCATTTCTAATATATCACATGATATTATGAAGACATCTTATGTGTATCACATGATACTGTGAAGACCATTTTTCAAAGATTTATTAATGTGATGCCATGTACAAAATATTAAGACGTAGATTAGGTGGAGTGTGTGATCCTGCGATAGAACGCAGGATTGGAGAATAATCGGTTTGATGATCCAACCCCACAGCTAAGTGTCCTTGAGTAAGACACTTTATCTACATATGCTTGGAACTGGTTCTACCAAGGAAAACTTTGATCACGATTTGTATAAGTTGTAATACCTTGTTTCACAATAAAAGCAAAATGAATTAAGTTTTAAATTTGATCAGCATGTGTGTAAATAGCCATCTAATCAAGCTGTATATTGTTTGAACCTCAGTCTGTACATTCTACTAAAATCCCTCCTTAATGACAATAAAATATCTACAAAGATAACTGTCCCTTCTTAGGAATTCTGTAAATCAATATAAAATAGACAAATTTATGTACTTTTTTCTGCAAGGAAAGACAACTCTGTCAATCTTATTCATTCTCACATCAAAACCAAGCCTCTGCCACAGGAACAACCCATTATCTGTAAGTAATCACACGCCTAATTGCTTCTGTAGATTATTCCCCCTTTTGATTGCATTATATCATAACAGACAGATGCCCCTGGGTTTCTGCCATCGTTATTGGTTACTGCAGTGCTACTAGGTTTGTAGACCACAAAGCATCAGTGAGCCGTACAAAACTGGATGAGTTACGATCTCCAGTTTGACTGATTTCTCTGCCGTTAGCTGTTTTTGATACTTAACAATCCTTAACCTGTATCTGTATCTGGGAGCAATGAAGAATATTTCAAACCAGGTTTTAAAAAGCTGTTTATTTGCCTTTATCTGCAGCAAATAAACACATTTAATTGGCTTGTCTGTGAACTGACATGGTGCACCCGTGTGAAGGAAGCGGTAAAACATTACGGCAGACATAACCTATCAGATTTGAAATTCAACAAAGTTCAATACACTCAGTTTACGCATAAAATAACAGATTTTTTTTAAATAATCTAATCTCAAACTACCTGATAGCATGGGACAAATAATGGCGACTTGGGCAGTTATTTGGGAGAGGCAGTTACAATAATGTACAGTGAAACCTGTCTTAAGAAGCCAGTCAAGGGAAGGATAAAAAGTGACCTTTCAAGACAGGTTGTTGCTTACTACAGGTTATCTTGCTCTGAAAGCAAAGCAATGGTAAATGTGGCTGCTTAAGACAAGTGGCTGCTTAATAGAGGTGACCTAATACACAGGTCTGACTATATGTAAATGAGCTATATATTCACATTTAAATAACCACTTTCCTGTTCAAATATACTTTTATCTTTTATCGATATACAAAAATGTATATTCAATGCATTTTAAAAAAAACAAACTGTTTTTCAACCGTCCAAAAAAATTACTAACCCTGAACCCTAAACACTTAACGGACGGACGGACAGTTCAAATGATCAAATCAATGTTGAATTTATTTCTCCATGTGAAACTTTGTTTGTTTTTTATTTGATGAGAACAATGATATATCTATGCTCTGAAACAAAAGTCTCATTTCAACGTATTACCAGTGAAGTTCTCCCAGCTGTAACATCAGGTTATCAATTAGTCAATTTATAATCAATGAATATTAAATTTATTTTGTCTTTGAATTTACTTGCTTTCAGGTGTGAAACTAAGTGCCACTCTGGGATAATTTAAACATGTAGAGTAAACCGTGTATTCCCCTTAGTCTAATGTGAAAGTGATTTTTGTTTCGTGTGTATTAGATAAATAGTTCATGTACAAACAATATTGTCTCAGTTGTTCCCATTCATATTGTTTATATATATAATAATACTTTAAATTACAATAAATATTCCATGCTTTTGGTTTGCAAGAAACATAATCTTATATGTTTTTTTTGTCCCTTGGGATAGCTGCTTTCACAGAAACTCTGCACTTATCCCTCGGGGCAGAATTTTCTATCCAAACCTCAAATCCATGTAAGATACTTATAACATTACATCACAGCAATGTATACTATGACATCACAACAAGGTATTATATAATATACATCACAGCAATGAAAACTATGACATCACAACAAGGTATTATATAATATTACATCACAGCAATGTATACTATGACATCACAACAATGTATTATATAATATTATATCACAGCAATGTAAACTATGATATTACAACAAGGTATTTTAAATTATTACATTACAGCAATGTATACTATGACATCACAACAATGTGTTATATAATATTACATCACAGCAATGTATACAATAACATCACAACAATGTATTATATAATATAACATCACAGCAATGTAAACTATGACATCACAACAAGGTATTTTATAATATTACATCACAGCAATGTATACTATGACATCACAACAATGTATTATATAATATTACATCACAGCAATGTATACTATGACATCACAACAATGTATTATATAATATTACATCACAGCAATGTATACTATGACATCACAACAATGTATTATATAATATTACATCACAGCAATGTATACTATGATATCACAACAAGGTATTATATAATTTTACATCACAGCAATGTAAACTATGACATCACAACAAGGTATTATAATAATATTACATCACAGCAATGTAAACTATGACATCACAACAATGTATTATATAATATTACATTAAAGCAATGTATACTATGACATCACAACAAGGTATAATAATAATAATATTACATCACAGCAATGTAAACTATGACATCACAACAATGTATTATATAATATTACATTAAAGCAATGTATACTATGACATCACAACAAGGTATAATAATAATAATATTACATCACAGCAATGTAAACTATGACATCACAACAATGTATTATATAATATTACATCACAGCAATGTATACTATGACATCACAACAATGTTTTACATAATATTACATCACAGCAATGTATACTATGACATCACAACAAGGTATTATAATAATATTACATCACAGCAATGTAAACTATGACATCACAACAATGTATTATATAATATTACATCACTTCAATTTATACTATGACATCAGAGCAATGTATACTATGACATAATAGCAATGTATACTATAATATCACAACAATGTATTATATAATATTACATCACAGCAATATGCTATGACATCACAGAAAGGTATGCTATTCAACCACAGCAAGGTATGTCATGACGACAACAATGTATTATATAACATCATAGAAAGGGATATCTTATAACATAACCATGCAAATTGTGCCAGTGTGGTTCCTTGTACAGGGTACTAAATACATTGGTGATACCAAATCTGGACACTGTTCCGGCAGACAGCGAATTCCCAGCTGCAGGGAAAATGCAAATGTGGTGTGCCTGATAGTAATCGTGATGTTTAAATGTACTGATCTCAATCATTATGAAGTGTCATTTGTATATTTAAAGGAAACTTACCTTATATATTGTCTAACGTACTTACTTTTATGTTCTATATAATTTACAACTGTGATCATAATATATTTTAAATAATTCGTGTCCATATTTTAAATTTATTTTATGTATATATTATTTTTGAAAAACAACAATTAAAAATGATTTTTTTTCCCAATACTTGTGCATATTCGGTGATATATCTGAATCTGACGAAGTGCTGAAAATATGTCACACCGGTAAACTATCTTTACATTTCTGTTGTATCGAGTAAAATAAACAACTGTAGCTGTTAATTTTGTTATGGGTTCAGTCCCATTTAAATTTTCCTTTTAGCGGGAAAGTAGTCGGAACAGTCTAGGTTTTAATATCAATACCGGTTTGTACATTCCCGTAATGCACTGTTTAGAAAAACAATGGCGACCTCCATGTGGTGAATGCCATGTTTTTAACATGTGATCACGACGTTCCAATATGGCAACACCCAGAGTCAATTTCTTAACTGGCCCTTTTATAGGGTTCAGTCGCTCATGCGACCTAATCAAAAATTCCATACAATAGGTAACATGTGGACAAAACTTCATGTGACCTTTACAAACCACATGACCTTTACACCTCACATCTCATTTATAATGTATGGAGAGACATTTTACTAAGCACATAACCTTTACTAGAACTGTTCTGATAATTCTTCATAGACTTTCTCAAATTTTATCTATTTATAGAACAAAAATATTCTAGAAACAAGAACTTTAAAGGGCATTGCCAAAAGGCAGTTGCTTATCTATCATTCCAGTGACACAATCGCGGAAACCGGTTCAGATGTACAAGTTCTTGACTATAAAACAGTCTGGCATCTGTTTCACCCATGTTTCTTTTATATTATTTAAATACTTAAAATCTTAACTGTATTTTGACTGGATACTTATCTTTTTCATATTATAGTTTAATTATACAACATAAAATTGTATTGATTCCAGTCTAAAATCATAATGATCTAGAAGCTTTACTTTGATTGAAGTTTTAAATCTGTTACATACATACTCTAACATAAATGTTGGTAAAACCAAATACTTCAAAACTTCAAATGTTAATATTTATGCGGACAGATTAAATGTGTTTTATCTAATTCAGTAACTATTTCTAAAAATTTTGAAATATTAACTTAGTTCAGTTTAATTTTGGGGAACTTTGATTCAGGTGAACTATATCGGACATTTAAAGTTAAAATGCATTAACAAGCATGCTTTTTTATAAGACCAAGTGTACAAGACCGCAATTTTCAATGATTTAATAGTGCTTCCGAACCTTAACTTTGCTATTGTCGACACTTCCAGACAAGCATACGACCATAAAAGGAAATGTTCCACTTTATATGCACGGAGCTCTGCCACAATAATCTATATAAATTCCCCTCTTGGGGCACTTTATGTATAGTTTACAGGGGAGTTGATTCTTTAAAGCCCCCCTGGGACCACAGATGTGGGCAATGGTATAATGATAAAGGATTGGGGAAAGCATATGGGAAAATAAAAACACCATTTACGATCAGAAAAGATGCCGTCGGAAATTGATTTTGACGAAAATGGTTTGCGTAATTATTACAAGGCCATTGCAAACCGTATTAATCTATAACCAGCAAGTAACATACGGGTAGAAATAACATTTAGTTTTAATCTAATGCATGTAGAAATAAGGTTTTGTTCTAATCCTTTCGTTGCTATTTTAAAGACTCGAATGACGTCCTATTTTTTTTTTAATGTAGGCTAATTTACATTCTGTGGCAAGATGTCATCACAGGGATTACAATCTGTGATCAAAGCTACTCATACTCGATTCCTAAATATTTTTTTAAATGTTTAAAATCACATTAATATTATGGTTAGTTTCTTAATTCTTACTCATCTTGGACAAATGATCACTTGTCATGGTGAGTGGACGAGTAGAATTTTTCGGCATTGAATCTCTAGACCACCTCACTGTACCACATGGGTCAAGGGATTTTTTTTTTATTTTAACGGGGTTAAACGCAATTTCCATCACATTTCAGGTTATATCCAGTTTATTGGTGGAAGAAGACCTCTGAATGAATCTGAGTAGAATCACTGTCCCTCCGCAAGTAACTGGCTAACTTTCTCACATAAAACTTTTGGGGTGAGCTGGTCTGACTCAAACCTATGACATTAGCAGTGAGAGGTAAATGGTTTTGAGATGGTGAAAGTTTATTAATATAACCAGTAAGAAACATTTCACAGTATTACACACTATATGTGGACCTCAACAGTAAGTTTCATACTGTGGACCAATAGATGATACTACCCCAGCAATTAGTTTCACACTACAAGGACCTATATATGACACTACCCCAGCAGTTAGTTTCACACTATGTTGGCCTATAGATGACACTACCCCAGCAGTTAGTTTCACACTATGTTGACCTATAGATGACACTACCCCAGCAGTTAGTTTCACACTATGTCGACCTATAGATGACACTACCCCAGCAGTTAGTTTCACACTATGTCGACCTATAGATGATACTACCCCAGCAGTTAGTTTCACACTATGTTGGCCTATAGATGATACTAGCCCAGCAGTTAGTTTCACACTATGTGGACCTATAGATGACACTACCCCAGCAGTTAGTTTCACACTATGTTGACCTATAGATGACACTGCCCAAGCAGTTAGTTTCACACTATGTTGGCCTATAGATGATACTACCCCAGCAGTTAGTTTCACACTATGTGGACCTATAGATGATACTACCCCAGCAGTTAGTTTCACACTATGTTGGCCTATAGATGATACTTCCCCTGCAGTTAGTTTCACACTATGTGGACCTATAGATGACACTACCCAAGCAGTTAGTTTCACACTATGTGGACCTATAGATGATACTACCCCAGCAGTTAGTTTCACACTATGTTGGCCTATAGATGACACTACCCCAGCAGTTAGTTTCACACTATGTGGACCTATAGATGACACTACCCCAGCAGCTAGTTTCACACTATGTGGACCTATAGATGATACTACCCCAGCAGTTAGTTTCACACTATGTGGACCTATAGATGACACTACCCCAGCAGTTAGTTTCACACTATGTTGGCCTATAGATGACACTACCCCAGCAGTTAGTTTCACACTATGTGGACCTATAGATGATACTTTCCCAGCAGTTAGTTTCACACTATGTGGACCTATAGATGATAATACCCCAGCAGTTAGTTTCACACTATGTGGACCTATCGATGACACTACCCCAGCAGCTAGTTTCACACTATGAGGACCTATAGATGACACTAGCCCAGCAGTTAGTTTCACACTATGTGGACCTATAGATGACACAAGCCCAGGAGTTAGTTTCACACTATGTTGACCTATAGATGACACTACCCCAGCAGTTAGTTTCACACTATGTCGACCTATAGATGATACTACCCCAGCAGTTAGTTTCACACTATGTGGACCTATAGATGATACTACCCCAGCAGTTAGTTTCACACTATGTGGACCTATAGATGACACTACCCCAGCAGTTAGTTTCACACTGTGTGGACCTATAGATGACACTACCCCAGTAGTTAGTTTCACACTATGTGGACCTATAGATGATACTACCCCAGCAGTTAGTTTCACACTATGTCGACCTATAGATGACACTACCCCAGCAGCTAGTTTCACACTATGTGGACCTATAGATGACACTACCCCAGCAGTTAGTTTCACACTATGTGGACCTATAGATGACACTACCCCAGCAGTTAGTTTCACACTATGTGGACCTATAGATGATACTACCCCAGTAGTTAGTTTCACACTATGTGGACCTATAGATGACACTACCCCAGCAGTTAGTTTCACACTATGTGGACCTATAGATGACACTACCCCGGCAGTTAGTTTCACACTATGTCGACCTATAGATGACTCGATATTAACATGTTGTTATCTCTATATGCATGCTTCTGCACCATGTACAAATTATTCGCTGTATCATAGTCATAATTCACAGGCCGATTCTGCATTATTGTGCATAATGCACGACTTGTGTCAGCCAATGGTATCACTGCTCCCCGTAGACTTGCTACATTTGTGATAAATGACAATAAGTGTTAGGGAAACAGTACTAAAACCTGCATTATAAATGCGGAAACCTGTTTCAATGTGCAGACGTCATCAATAATGCAGCAAAACACACACACGTTTCTCTGCAACTCACTCTTTCTTTCATCTTACCGAACCCATTGCTATTAATTTTGTAGTTTGCAATTCTTTGATGTGGTTAAAAAAAATAATACGAGCATGGTTTAGAAACATAACATGAAAAGACATCGCTATTTGCAAACTTACAGAATTCACTGCTCGCTGGTCTCTGAGATCGTGTTGTTGCCCTTTTCACGCCGTGTTTCCGGTGTCGTCGGTGCGGTCGGTTTGCCGCTGCCGCCGGGGACTTTTTCCAGAAATAATAATATTCCACCAACTCTCCCTGGAAATAAAATAAAACATAGAATGTAAAATGTACCACGACATAACATACCAGAAACTATTGAAAATGAAACGGTTTATAAATGCATTTTGTACGTTATCGCTACAGCTGTTGATATTACGCAGGATAAGAATCTCATTAATTTACTTCATAGTTAACTTGATGCATTTTGATATCAAGTTTTGCATTTTTTGGTTTCAGGCAAAATGCAAGGTTTACACCACATTATTATAACTATACGCGTGTATTACGAGTGTGCGATACAGACCTATAATGGATTTCCTACAAATGGAAACATAATGCCAGCTTTACCATAAAAATGCAAATTTTTGTAAAATAAAAATCTTTTATGCGACACTTGATACTTTCTAGTTTCTCAAAGCTAAACAATAAGTAATAAAACAGAAAAGACTTTTCTTATAATACCACTGGTCTCATCTTATTTCATTCATATTTAAAGCAAGCCTCTGCCAAAAAATTTTTTATAGAGTTTTAAAGCTTTTTTTTAAAATACTATGTTATATAGTATCATCATCATGGAACAGAGTCAGACACTGACTATACCATACATGATCAGATAAAGACTTCTTGTACCAAAACCATGACGATTTGAATTGCTGGAGGTAGGCAACTTCAGATTATTACACAATTACAAGGGAAGTGTCCCAAGTAGGACCTTCAACTTTCTGCAATCAGAAGATACTTGAACACAAAACTGTAATATCCCTTTCATGTTTTGTATTAAGATACATCAGTTTTACAAAGGACCTTCAATTTATTGAATATAAATCGAGGGTTCTTTCTGATGTAACTGAAAACTAGAAATATGTTTGTAAGACACAGATGCTCACACTACATGTAAGTAAGTATTACTAAAACTTAACTTGAATATGGGCCGTAACTCCTGTCAAATTTAACCAACATTCACAAATATCAAACTGGACCTATATTATATAATATTATATGATTACACAGCAACGCATCAAATATTAATTAAATATAATAAATCTTTCAGAAGTTATTTATGGAAAAACATTTTGACAGATGGAGACACAGACAAGGGTAATACTTAATGCCCCTTTGGTTGGGGGGAGTCAAATATCACCCGAACTGCTGCAGATGATGACAACTCGTGCTATTCACTATCTCACAACTTTGACAGGAAGTTGTTAGGACAGCCGTGCGAGCATCAACACAAGCATGAAATCTATGGAGGCCATATATTGTCATCATGGAAGCCATTATAAGTTTTGTAATGTATAATCAAGTAGTTCTATAAACTCCACTTTGACAAAGACTCGTGTCTGCTACAGTGACACGTGTCGCGGGATCGTATTTCTTCCTATATAACTTTGGATGCAGTAGCATTATCTGGAAGGCAAAAACGCTATAATACATTCTCTCAAGAGCTCATATTTGACGCCCTTAAATATCAATACTAGTTTGGAAATGAAAATAACTACTCTCTGATTAGAGATGAAAATATCAACTCGCAGCGTAGAAATGTCAATGTACTTAAACATATTAATCCCAGGATTCCAAATACATTATCTTTTAAAAATAGATTTTATTAAGCTGTTTTGAGGAAGTTTTTGCTATAGACAAATCATATCTAATTCTTTATGTTACATGCATATATCAAGTGGCATACATTTGAGCTCCATTTCCATAACAAAGTTTTATATATTTTTGCTCATGGCACATATTTATTTCTTGTATTACATTTTTCAATTTCTTTAATTGGGATTGGCACCATTTCAAATACATAACAGGTTAAAATATGACATATCCAATTTTATTGTTGGAGGAAAACCTCACAACCTAAGCTATCAAATTCATTGTGCCTCGATTAATAAATGGCAAACTATCTCACATAAAATTTCTAAGTTTTAAACCAAGCTGAGCTCGAACCCATGACCTCGGTGGTCAGAAGTAAGTGGACATTAGATACCGTCACCTTAGACAACTCAGCCAGGGGAATCCTTCACCTGAATCTATTTAGGATACAAATGCAGTAAGTAAGATGAATTAATCATAACTGGAATGCCTTTATTTGCAACACAGGAGTTTCGACTAGTCGCGTAGTGTTGCATGTTGCCAAAGAGGACTGATAACGGTATCCATCAATGCTCATGAAAATATGGATCAAATAATAAAGTGATGCTTCGATGTGGCTGGAATTAGGAAGCCATGTTTCTCAAACAAACGACATATTGCATCCACTTCTAGAACACACTGGGGAGCATGCTCCTTTAATCAAATGGAGTAGAATAACAGCCTTCTTGTGTATCTAATCAAGTACACCCTATTATAGACCGGAGTCCATCTTGTGTATTCCTGGAGCTCTCTGTAAACTGCTTATTATCCCCAGGAACAGATGTGTTTTAATAGCAGCCTTAGGAATACAAGCAGACGTGAATCCAGTTATTGACAATGTCCAACACATCCTCTTAAAATAACTGAGAACAAAACACCGCAGCAAAGGAAGAACTAGTTGTCTGAATGAGAAACAAGACAATAGTTTACATCACTTTACAACTAGTGCTAGAGATAAGCACTATTTGGGCGTACATTAATTTGCAGCTAGTGCTCCACACAAGCACTATTTGGGTGTACATCACTTTACAACTAGTGCTCCAGATAAGCACTATTTGGGTGTACATCACTTTGCAACTAGTGCTCCAGATAAGCACTATTTGGGTGTAATCACTTTGCAACTAGTGCTCCAGATAAGCACTATTTGGGTGTAATCACTTTACAACTAGTGCTCTACATAAGCACTATTTGGGTGTACATCACTTTGCAACTAGTGCTCCAGATAAGCACTATTTAGGTGTAATCACTTTGCAACTAGTGCTCCACATAAGCACTATTTGGGTGTACATCACTTTGCAACTAGTGCTCCAGATAAGCACTATTTGGGTGTAATCACTTTGCAACTAGTGCTCCACATAAGCACTATTTGGGTGTACATCACTTTGCAACTAGTGCTCCAGATAAACACTTTTTGGGTGTACATCACTTTGCAGCTAGTGCTCCAGATAAGCACTATTTGGGTGTACATCACTTTGCAACTAGTGCTCCAGATAAGCACTATTTGGGCGTTTTTTAAGAAATATCTCAATAAAGCATACACATTTAAATAAAGAGGTAACATAAGCATTGGTTATTCTCAATTTTAGTGTTGTTTAGTTTATTTTAAAAGGCAATTTGGTAAGTGTTCATTTTCACCCTTAACATTTTGAGATAAGCACTGCATACTAATTTAAGGGGTAAAACACTCATCTGAAGAAAAGCTTATCTGGAGTACTGGAAAATTAGCAATCCCTTCTCACCCTCCTCTCTCCATGTGCACCCACCTTAAAAAAAAACTTTCTACGACTTTCAATCTAGAGTTAGCTCAATCAACTATCATCAGTGGAATATTATGCAATTATTTTAACGACATAACTTGCATATCCATCGCAAAGCGAGAATGTGTTATCTGGTATTACTGCGCACAACTTACTTATGAATGTAATATAGGCATACCAGCAGACGGTGAACACATTCTTTACATATAGTCTTGTTTGGAAGTTATGACCTCGTGTCAATTATTTCTACAGAAAATGACAGATACGTTACATCTTTCAGCAAAAAATATTAGAGACCAAAATGCCAGAATGAGGGAAAAATAAATGAGGATATTTGCACTATGCTTGGTGCGGAGAATAAAATGCAAACACACATACGATTGTGATGAAAGATAGAAACATGAAATATCCGTTAATACAATTAATGTAATGTATAATACTGTATTAATGCAGCGTCTATTTTGGGTATTCTATTATCCCGTATCTGTGAAATGACAACACACTTGACTGCATTCAATAACAGAACTGCCCCAAGCTGCATAATGAACATAAATTTGTAAAACTTTAATAAGCAAATGTTATTTTTACGATTCCTCTAAACACTAGCGTGGGTCATACAATATCATTCCAGAGAGATCAATTGTGTTAATTCATACACACATCCATGCAATCTTGCAAAAGAAATTTGCATAAATTCTTAAACAATGAAAATAAATATAATTATCAATTAATAATTAACAGTTTAAGTAGACATGTTAATTCTTTAATTGCTATAAGTTACATTAATTTATTTTAATTTATTAAATTTAATCAAATTAAATAGTTTAATTTACTTAGTTTGATTGCAAAGACAGCTCAGAACTTTAATGAATTGCTTTAAAGTTTGTTTCCTAGACTTAGTGTTGTTTTTAGATGCCATTGCGTCAAGCTTACGATCGAACTCGCAACCTGAAGCGTGAGGGGCCAACACTCTATCCACTGCACTACGAGACAGATATTAGTCGATTGCTATTGAAACCATATACAAACAACGTAGATCCATTACTTGTTCAATCCGATCGGGGTCTACATTGTTCTGAGTCAAAAAAGACCGCAGCGTGGTCTAGTGGTAGAGCATCCGCCTCGCATGCGGAAGGTCGTAGGTTCAATCCCTTGCCGGGTCATACCAAAGACTTTAAAAATGGTACTAGAAGCTTCCTCGCTTGACGCTCAGTATTTAGAGGAGAGTTCTAGGTCTGTTTGACCCGATGTCAGTATAATGTGTCTGGGTGGGGTATCATACCATGTGTCTGCGGCATGATACTCCAGTGTAACAGCGCTTAGAATACTGTCTCAAGTAGACACCGTCGCGATATGACTGAAAAATTGTTGAAAACGACGCTAAACACCATACAACAACAATAACAACTGAGTCAAAAATTCCTAATTAAAACCATCAAAACGAAATTAAGCATTTAAGAGTCTATAAAAGAATTTTACATGACTTGAAAAAACCAATTAAGTAACCGAATATTAAGCCAAGACTGACGTAACATAAAACAGAAGCCAGGACTTGTAGTTAATATCTGTATCATCCCCATATCTCACTAAACTAAGCCAACATCAAAATGAGGCTGACATGACTGAATGCTTCCCTCTTCTTTCAAACATATCAATAAAGATTTAACTATCCTAATTCAGGTCTTTATATTACTGCATTTATATGATAGACAAAAACAGTTTTATGGCCTACCTCTAAGTTTCATAGAAATAGTGAGGTATAAAAGTGTCGTAAAATTATAGTTATGATAAAGAATTAATGGTATATGCCCAGGTTATGGGGTTTGGAAGGCTTGCGTAGGAGATATCACTTCATATATCATACACTACGCGAGATAAAGAGCCGATTTCCTACAGAAATAAGTAATTATACAGCTCCTGTTGGCTATAACCCCCTCACATAAACAGGAGAAAAATCTCAGAGGAGATAAAACTAGTCAACTAAGAAGGATAACCAATCAGGTAGCAATACTGCCATGCTTCAAGGTGGTCATATTTATTAAGCAATTGTATTATATCATTACTGTATCAGTTTATAGGGATTAAAAGCACCTGTGCCTTTATTTTTTAACTTTTGCAAGTAATTGTTTGTAATATTTAAGTGTTTAACATATCTGTTTATGATGTAAAGATAATCTCCCTTTAATAACAGTACTTCCAATATTAACTTCCCTTTATCCTGTTACATAATATATATCATCTCCCTTTCATAATCATATTTAGAGTGTAGAGATTATCTCCCTTTAATTAAGGTGTTCTACAGCATTTACCTCCCTTCACCTTATTACTTCCCACCTATAATCATATTAAGAGTAAAGTTTAATCTCCCTTTAATAAAGATACATTCACAACATTTACCTCCCTTCATCTTATTACTTCATCTCTTATCTCCCTTTGCTAATGTAACTTGTATAACAGATTTATCATTCTTTTTTCTATTATATTGATATAATTGTAAACACATCATATAAGGAATTATTTCTGCTGTTTAATGTAGGCACCACTGAGTTATTGTCAGCAGAATACTAAGCCGGCATCACCATTAAGAACCCAGAATAGTTCCAAATATTGTTCAATCGTTGATGGACACAGACATGCATCCATACTGTGGTAATGTATCATATTTTGACAAAGATATCAGTTAACTATGAATAATTATCGTAGCAACCAACTGCTTAAAGTATTGAACATCACTCATTGGCTTGTGTTTGTAAGAAAGTTATTGCTGAGTGTATCGGTGAGGAAACCACTTTACAAAGTCAATTTATTTTTAACATTTTAACTACTTTAAATACTTTCTGTGTAATATTAAGTATGTACATGTTGAATAAGAGTATAAGCGATTTAACATTTGATTACATGAAGGCCATGTGTTTTTTCTATGCGTTAACCCTCTACTTCATAAAGACGCCTTTGAACACCTCTAATATAGACGCCTTTAGACACCTCTAATATAGAAGGCTTTGGACACCTCTAATATAGACGCCTTTGGACACCTCTACTAGACGCCTTTGGACACCTCTAATATAGAAGGCTTTGGACACCTCTAATATAGACGCCTTTGGACACCTCTAATATAGAAGCCTTTGGACACCTCTACTATAGACGCCTTTGGACACCTCTACTATAGACGCCTTTGGACACCTCTAATATAGAAGGCTTTGGACACCTCTAATATAGATGCCTTTGGACACCTCTAATATAGAAGGCTTTGGACACCTCTAATATAGACGCCTTTGGACACCTCTAATACAGACGCCTTTGGACACCTAATATAGAAGGCTTTTGATTTATTGGGTGTATTATGTTTATCTTAATTGACAGAGTGGAAAACAGTGCAGGAAGTGTTCAGATTGCTTGTCACAAGCAATCTGAACTCTTCCTGCACTGCTTTCAAAGACCTTTTGTGATTGGTGCGTATATATATATGTATGTGTTAAATAAGAGTATTAGCGATTTACCATTTTATTACACGAAGGCCATGTGTTTTTTCTATGCATTAAGGACAACATTTGGATAAAGATGTGTAGACTGGGTGACAATTTTTCTTTTTCAGTATGACTATTTTTATTTGATAAAATATTTACTCAAATAATTTTTTATTATGTTTATATTTCATATGTGAGTTTTGTATGATGGAACCAGAAAGGCATTTCCATTTTCTCCTTTTTAATTATTCTAAGCAAGCACCTAACTGTCCAGTCTTATGATATAGGTATAGAACCTTAGATTTATTTCCATTCATAATCAACAATTTGGACAGTAACGGACAATAGCAAAATTAACTGTTCTCATTTTCTGACCTAAACTACAGAAATACCCCCCCCCCCCTTCTTCCCCCCCACTCTCACCCAACCCTATATGGTATTAACAACACTTTTTTTCTTTTTTTTTAATGGGGTTTAATGTCATTTTCAACACATTTCAGGTTATAACTGGCATATCCATTTTTTCTGCTGGAGGAAGACCTTAGACTGAGTCAGACTGAGTAGAACCACTGTCCTTCCGCAAGTAACTGGCACACTTTCTCACATTAAGTTTTTAGTGCGATTGGGACTCGAACCTACGACTTAAGCGGTGATAGGTAAGTGATCTTGAGACGGCACCTTAGACCACTCAGACACGGAGGACCCTCAACCCATAATTAACAATGTAACATCATTATCTTTCTGCACTAATCTCTTCTGCTGTAGTAATCTCATGTGTCAATTAAACCTTTGTTTCAGGATTTCTCTGCTTTCAAGATGAGACAAATGTTAAATATTTCATATATTGCCTATAAAAATTAAAAGAGAGCATATAATTAATCCTTGATATAAGAAGCTAATTAAATATTCTGCCTTAATTGCATTTCTTAATTTCATTTTAAAGTATCCATTTTTTTTTATTTAAATTTTATTTAATTAAATCAAGGTAGGTAATTACGTAATCACACAAACTTCATCTTTTCATGTTTGTGATGTACTCCACCATACTCAACAAAAAAAATGTATGTTTTTTTTTATATATTTTGTATAATATTATAAACTCCCTAAAGTGTTTGCAGTGTCTCCGGTCCCTTGTTACAATCCAGCATGGTATTTCGTAAAATTCTTGTTGACAGCCTTGTTAAAATGATATACAAATTGGTCAAAGGTGATGATGCAACACAGGGGGAGATTTGTTAATTGTTTAATTTAGAAAATGTCATTTGTCAGCGATGACTTTTGAATGTTAATTACGAATACAGCTGACACGCGCATGTTTGTTGCTGTCTGGTACAGTAACTTACTGCGACAGTTACATACAGGTAGCCAATTTTTACTTACGCTCAGCTGCCTCACTGACTGACTGACTTACTTTCACCATCTTTAATGTAACAGTAGCATAACCTAGCGCTGTGCACTTAACACAATACCTGCCAAACTGCACGCTGCAGACATGGTAGTTATATCACGGAATAGAGCAGAACTGACAAGTAGAATTATCATCATTCTACAAGTAGCTGACAAACTTGCCTTGCTTGACTCGAACCTAGCACCTCGGTATAGACACTGGTCATAGCATATTACAAGTAAATCTGACAACCAAACTATCTTTTTTTAATGAAGTTAAACGCAATATTTAGCACATAACAGGTTAGCATATCCAGTTTTATTGGTGGAGGAAGGTCCTCAGAATGAATATGAATAGAATCGCTGCCCATCCGCGTGTAATTGTCCAACTTTCTCACATAAAATATTTGGACTGAGCTAGGCCTGAACCAATCACCTCAGAGGTGAGAGGTAAGCCTTCATTAGATGACAGCCGCAAAGACCACCCAGCCACTAAGGGACCCTGACAACCAATTTTAATGGCGGAGGAAAAATGTGTACAATCTGAGCAGAACCCCTGTTCTGCAAGTAGTTGGCAAACATTCTTACTTAAAATGTGGTGGGCATGTACACATGACCTCAAAATCATGGGGTATTAAGCTTCCTTGAGAAAACAGCACCATACAACACTTGGCCCCTCGACAACATCAATTACTAAGGACATCATACCATTGACAAAGAATTATGATGATGGTAAGTTTATTTACATTGCCACTAGTTTCCCATATGGGCGACGCCCATAGAAAAGTAATAGTAATTTTAGAATTTTGGAAGGTAGGGCAGAGATACAGAAGACCCTTCTGTAGGGCCCCTGGTTCTTTTACATGCCCGGTGTTAAATACTGATACATCGGTCCTCATCCAACTGATAAGTATTATTAGTTTGAGGGACGGGGATCGAACCATTAACCCCTGGGTTCGCTGGCTTTAACCACAAATCTACTCTGACTAAGTAACTAGGCAATATCTACCATGCCATATACCCCTGAATAAAAACCATAGGGGAGTTACATTTTGCAAAAGGGGGAAGGTGTGGAGTGGGGTGGGGGAGGATATGTTGGCCAGGGAAATGAAAATTTAACTTTGTATAATATGTATTTAAAACACCATAAAACATCAAACAAGGTCGTTAAAAGAGGCAGTTGCTCATCTTTAAAATGATTAAACCAGACATGAAATTTGTGATTTTTTTTTTATTAAAGTCCAACTTCCATGCAGTGATTATTGTGTGTGTGTGTGTGTGTGTGTGTGTGTGTGTGTGTGTGTGTGTGTGTGTGTGTGTGGAGATGGGGGGGGGGGGGGGGGGGGTATTCGTTGCTATACGGTTTTTGACTGAGTGTTTAGGGTAACATATACATCATTTCCACTATGTAGTCATTAAGAAAACCAAAGGAAAATCACAGTTTTGTGTTAGGGAATCATCCTCAATTATGTGTGATTCCCCTGCATGTTTACAAATAAATTCAACAATTTTTGCCAATAACAGCAATAAAATACAGCAAATGTGGCAATTCCACATCTGTGCAGCACTTAAAACGAGAAATAATTGTACAATGACTGTATGTTAATACTTTAAATCAGATTTCAAACAATCCTTAAATTTTCCAACGTAATACTTACATAGATATTTCAAATAAAATCACAGTTATTTCACAAAACAATTAGCCATTCAAATATGCATAAATAACTTTATTTCGCATTTATTTCTTGCATTAACTATGCTTTTTTTTTATAATTTGTTTTAATATGAAACTTGAATTTTCAAAAATCATGACCAATTTCCCACATGTCTTTCATTTTATTTGACATCATCAACATATTACAGGTCTAAAAGATTCATTTTTTGTGGGATTTTTTTTTGTTTAAAATATTCTTCACAAACACACAATGGCATCACTGAATATTGTTTTTGCATCTGCTATTCATCTGCTGGGAGAAACATAATCTACTGCAGCGAACACCCAAGAACAGCCAATGAAACTGTCAAAAAACACACTGTATTTTTTAGCAATTTAGGAGAGACTTTCTTTCATATATTTGACAAATATAAACACACCCTGAGAACACTGGAGCAATAACTGACAAACTTCACTGCTGCAGTAGCAGGTAATTGTGGTAAAAACTCCTTTAATCTTACAAAAACTCCTTAGATACAAGACTGAGCAGCCTTGTTATGTCATTAGTCATTGAATACATGGCCAGTTTGTAAGTGGTAATAAAACAACTAAATATCACAAAATATATCTGGGGAATTTTGGTACAGCCAGTTGTGAATCATGAATATGAACTTAAGCTTCTTTCATTGAAACTGTTTGTTTGTATTTTGCACCTGTTTTCATCTGTACTTCAGTTGTTGCCGAACGCAAAATCTGTTGTCAGCCTTTAGATTCGAACCAGTCTGTGTAAGCTTTAGCAAAGTGTGGAAGTAGCTGGTAGGCAGCCTACACTCATCTGTCATTAACAATTACACACATGGGGTCAGTCTAACCTTAACAGTAGACTTAACTTATTGTCCAATACAGCACACAAGTCTTCTGGTGTTTAACACTTTTTTTCTGGTTTAAAAAATAGATGACGATAGTTTTACTAGTTCTAAAATATAAAATTAGCACAGTTTATCTAAGTTTCTAAGTGAAATAATAGTGGTCAGTAATCATTTAACACTGGTCAGTTAGTTCACCAAATCATCATTCCTGGGATACGCCAGGCAGTTGACCAGTTGTACTAACCGCACACTGGCTGCCTTCAGTTCTGTTAAACATTTGATAACTTTAGCTAACATATTTTCCTGGACACTGTCTCAATCTCAAATTAGCACACAGTATGCAACAATTTTAGGGATCGAGGCATTAAACTTGTGAACTAGGATGTTATTGTTGTCTCGTGAACTAGGGCGTCATTGTGGTCTTGTGGACTAGGGCGTTATTGTTGTCTCGTGAACTAGGGAGTTATTGTGGTCTTGTGAACTAGGGCATTATTGTGGTCTTGTGAACTTGGGCGTTATTGTGGTCTTGTGAACAAGGTTGTTATTGTGGTCTTTTGAACAAGGGTGTTATTGTTGTCTTGTGAACTAGAGCATTATTGTGGTTTTGTGAACTAGGGCGTTACTGTGGACTTGTGGACTAGGATGTTATTGTGGTCTATTGGACTAGGGCGTTATTGTTGTCTTGTGAACTAGGCATTATTGTTGTCTTGTGAACTTGGGCGTTACTGTGGACTTGTGGACTAGGATGTTATTGTGGTCTTGTGGACTAGGGCGTTATTGTTGTCTTGTGAACTAGGGCAGTATTGTTGTCTTGTGGACTAGGGCGGTATTGTTGTCTTGTGGACTAGGGCATTATTGTGGTCTTGTGAACTTGGGCGTTATTGTGGTCTTGTGAACAAGGTTGTTATTGTGGTCTTTTGAACAAGGGCGTTATTGTTGTCTTGTGTACTAGGGCATTATTGTGGTCTTATGAACTAGGGCGTTATTGTTGTCTTGTGAACTAGAGCATTATTGTGGTTTTGTGAACTAGGGCGTTATTGTTGTCTTGTGAACTAGGGCATTATTGTGGTTTTGTGAACTAGGGCGTTATTGTTGTCTTGTGGACTAGGGCATTATTGTGGTTTTGTGAACTAGGGCGTTATTGTTGTCTTGTGAACTAGGGCATTATTGTGGTTTTGTGAACTAGGGCATTATTGTGGTTTTGTGAACTAGGGCGTTATTGTGGTCTTGTGAACTAGGGCATTATTGTGGTTTTGTGAACTAGGGCGTTATTGTTGTCTTGTGAACTAAGGCATTTTTGTGGTTTTGTGAACTAGGGCGTTATTGTTGTCTTGTGAACTAGGGCATTATTGTGGTCTTGTGAACTAGGGCGTTATTGTTGTCTTGTGGACTAGGGCATTATTGTTGTCTTGTGAACTAGGGCATTATTGTGGTCTTGTGAACTAGGGCGTTATTGTTGTCTTGTGAACTAGGGCGTTATTGTTGTCTTGTGGACTAAGGCATTATTGTGGTCTTGTGAACTAGGGCGTTATTGTTGTCTTGTGGACTAAGGCATTATTGTGGTCTTGTGAACTTGGGTGTTACTGTGGACTTGTGGAATAGGATGTTATTGTTGTCTTGTGAACTAGGGCGTTATTGTTGTCTTGTGAACTAGGGCGTTATTGTTGTCTTGTGGACTAGGGCATTATTGTGGTCTTGTGAACTAGGGCGTCATAGTTGTCTTGTGGACTAAGGCGTTACTGTGGACTTGTGGACAAGGATGTTATTGTTGTCTTGTGAACTAGGGCGTTATTGTTGTCTTGTGAACTAGGATGTTATTGTGGTCTTGTGAACTTGGGCATTATTGTGGTCTTGTGAACAAGGTTGTTATTGTGGTCTTTTGAACAAGGGCGTTATTGTTGTCTTGTGTACTAGGGCATTATTGTGGTCTTATGAACTAGGGCGTTATTGTTGTCTTCTGAACTACGGCATTATTGTGGTTTTGTGAACTAGGGCGTTATTGTTGTCTTGTGAACTAGGGCATTATTGTGGTTTTGTGAACTAGGGCGTTATTGTTGTCTTGTGAACTAGGGCATTATTGTGGTCTTGTGAACTAGGGCGTTATTGTTGTCTTGTGGACTAGGGCATTATTGTTGTCTTGTGAACTAGGGCATTATTGTGGTTTTGTGAACTAGGGCGTTATTGTTGTCTTGTGAACTAGGGCATTATTGTGGTCTTGTGAACTAGGGCGTTATTGTTGTCTTGTGGACTAAGGCATTATTGTGGTCTTGTGAACTTGGGCGTTATTGTGGTCTTGTGAACAAGGTTGTTATTTGGGCTTTTGAACAAGGGCATTATTGTGGTCTTGTGAACTTGGGCGTTACTGTGGACTTGTGGACTAGGATGTTATTGTGGTCTTGTGGACTAGGGCATTATTGTGGTCTTGTGAACTAGGGCGTTATTGTTGTCTTGTGGACTAGGGCGTTATTGTTGTCTTGTGGACTAAGGCATTATTGTGGTCTTGTGAACTAGGGCATTATTGTGGTCTTGTGAATTAGGGCGTTATTGTGGTCTTGTGCATTATTGTGGTCTCATGAACTAGGGTGTTATTGTGGTCTTGTGGACTATGGTATTATTGTTGTCTGTTGAACTAGGGTGTATTGTTGTCTTGTGGCTCGGGTGTTATTGTGGTCTTGTGGACTAAGGCATTATTGTTTTTTTGTGGACAAAGGTGTTATTGTGGTCTTGTGGACTACGGTGTTATTGTTGTCTTGTGAATTAGAGCATTAATTGTTGTCTTGTGATCTTGGGCTTTATTGTTGTCTTATGGACTACTGCATTATTGTTGTCTTGTGAACTAGAGCATTAATTGTTGTCTTGTGATCTTGGGCTTTATTGTTGTCTTATGAACTACTGCATTATTGTTGTCTTGTGAACTAGAGCATTAATTGTTGTCTTGTGATCTTGGGCTTTATTGTTGTCTTATGAACTACTGCATTATTGTTGTCTTGTGAACTAGGGCTTCAATGTGAAGACTACGATTAAATGTGGTTTAAAAGACTATGGTATAATTGTGGATTTAATGACTAGAGCATTATTGTGGTCTTAAGGACTAGAACTTTAATGTGTTTTTTCTACCTAGTGTGTTATTGTGGTTTGGAGAACTAGGGCTCCACTGTTGTCTTGACGACTAGGGCTCCACTGTTGTCTTGACGACTAGGGCATTAATATGGTTTTGCAGACTCAGGTTTTATTGTGATCTTAAGGACTTGATATTGAATAAAAGCATGCATCCTATACATTGGCAGTAAAAACAAGCAAGAAGACGGTTTATGACAATAATCTGTCACAACTTCTATTTAATGTAGGTATCAAGGTACTTATACTATCTAATAAATATTAATGACTAAACCCATGAATGTTCCTCACTGATGAGCTCATTAATATTTAAGTTTCACATTAATACTTTATAATAGTCTCAGTTTCACACTAAAACCTGTTTAATTAAAATTTGAGGAGAAAAAGTATCCTTTTTTGTTACAGGTTATATGCATTTAATTGCTGCTTCAGAACATTTTAGATTAAATAATAATGAAAATGAGAATCCAACACAGGTGTATTCCCAATCTGAATAAATGAATAAATGAATGAATGAATAAATGAATAGGGTTTTACTGTGTTCCAACACATTATAGGTTATTCTATGTTATATAGATTATATAAATGAACAGGACATCCATTCGGAGGATTCCTACCCCTCTGCAGAGATCAGCAGAGACTCTATTCTTAGCTGGAACGACACAGGCTTCCCAATCCGAATACTACCCTGTGGTATTGTTATGATAACAGTACATTATAGACAGTAAAGGTGATCCTTATCTGACCTGGCTTCTGATTTCACCAATGTTTTTTATATGTTTACTTATGTAGTTAAAAACTTTTATTTGATTGGTTATGTTAATATTGTTTAATCAATGTCAATGACACCAAAAAGCAGCGTAACTACACCCCCACCTGTCTTATCCATAAATAATCGTCGTCACTTCTCCCCCACTCCACATACACACACACACATTTGCTTTACTCTAATCACTCCCCATCACTATTCCCCCACCCAACAATCTTATTCTACAACCTCCATTTCAATATTGGTTTTGATATTCCACTGTCACTATGTGTGATATCTTTTGACGTCTTCCAGCATGATTTGTCTAAATTGTCAAAACCTATTTCACAATCAAAGTAATATAAATAAGTTTTAAACTACAAATAAAAACAACAATTCTCCGGCCCATCTTACCGCACAAATTCCATTTCAACATTTCTCCACCCATTTTTATCAACCACCTACACTATAAATAATTTTCTTTCTTTAATTTCCATTCCTTCTTTAAAATAAGAATTTACCCTGTCTGAGATGTCCAATCTAACTTCCCCGATGAACCCTGAATCAATGTTTGCATTTTAGAATAACCTCTAGATATGACAAATCTCTATTATTTGATAGCTTAAAGACGGCTGAAAACGCGGGGCAGATAACACTTGAGTGGGGTTATCTTTCCCTTGATTGTACCGCTGACTTTAATGCCTACAATCCAAAATTCAAAGCCTGAAAAATTGCATGGATTTATACAGATTTATCCAGATAATTGCTTTTCGTATGATTGATTTCACTTGTTTTGATATAATGATAATAGTCATGTTATTGATCCAAAAAAGCATTCAGACACAATGAGGTTAGGCACAGTTTGTGGAGATCTATCTAACTCTAGGGTTTGAGAACACTCAAGGACCCTGACATTTTTGTTTTATAGAGGTCAGGTATTGAAAATATAAATAAAACATGTGCTCTGGAAGCCAGTCTGTATGAAATGAAATAAAGATTGACTGATAAATCTATCTACAACATTTTTAATCAAAAACCATGCCATCTCCAACATACCTGTTGGGTAAAATGCAGGACATTGTTGGTTCAATCATCAGTCAGGTCATACCAAAGGTTTTAAAAATCGTACTAGAATCTTTCTCATTTGGCGGTCAGTATTTCGAGGATAACTCCAAAACTTCTAAGCCATGTGTCATGTAAAGTGCCTTGCTTGGCTAACATACTTCAATTATCTAACCTGCAGACAGCAGCCAATCTATATATCCCCAAACAACACCTTTACTAAGGGTTTCCTTTTAACTTAACTCAAATATTCTATGGTGCTGACTTGACTTTCATGCCACCAACCCCCATCTCCTATACTGACATTAACTTCCATGATTCCAACTTGACTTATATCACATACCCCATCTCATATACTGACATTTACTTCCATGGTGCTGACTTGACCTCCATGTTACCAACCCCATCTCCTATACTGACATTAACTTCCATGGTACTGACTTGACCTCCATGTCACCAACCCTGTCTCCTATACTGACATTAACTTCCATGGTGCTGACTTGACCTTCATGTCACCAACCCATCTCCTTTACTGACATTAACTTCCATGGTGTATACTTGACCTAGGTCACCAACCCCATCTCCTATACTGACATTAACTTCAATGGTGCTGACTTGACCTCCATGTCACCAACCCCATCTCCTATACTGACATTAACTTCTATCTTGCTGACTTAACCAGTGTCACCAAACCCATCTCCTTTACTGACATTAACTTCCATGGTGCCGACTTGACCTATGTCACCAACCCCATCTCCTATACTGACATTAACTTCCATGGTGCCGACTTGACCTATATCACCAACCCCATCTCCTTTACTGACATTAACTTCCATGGTGCTGACTTGACCTCCATGTCACCAACCCCATCTCCTATACTGACATTAACTTCCATGGTGTCGACTTGACCTGTGTCACCAACCCCATCTCCTTTAATGACATTAACTTCTATGGTGCTGACTTGACCTATGTCACCAACCCTATCTCCTTTACTGACATTAACTTCTATAGTGCTGACTTGACCTATGTCATCAACCCCATCTCCTTTACTGACATTAACTTCCATGGTGCTGACTTGACCTATGTCACCAACGCCATCTCCTATACTGACATTAACTTCCATGTTGTCGACTTGACCTGTGTCACCAACCCCATTTTCTAAACTGACATTAACTTCCATGGTACTGACTTGACCTCCATGTCACCAACCCCATCTCCTTTACTGACATTAGCTTCCATGGTGCTGATTTGACCTCCATGTCACAAACCCCATCTCCTTTACTGACATTAACTTCCATTGTGCTGACTTGACCTATGTCACCAACCCCATCTCCTATACTGACATTAACTTCCATTGTGCTGACTTGACCTGTCACCAACCCCATTTCCTAAACTGACATTAACTTCCATGGTGCCGATGACCTCCATGTCACCAACCCAATCTCCTATTCTGACATTTAATTCCACAGTACTGAAAAGATCTCCATGTCTCATCTACCCTTCGATCTCCTTTTCTGTCATTAACTCAGCATGTAAACTGACACAAGCTTGATGACATTTCAATGTCACTTTTAGATGTACATGTACCATTACAAGCCATCAAAACAATGCGAGACCAAATATCTACATATCCCTTCTGAGGACTGTCACGGTGATGATGTCACAAATAAATGGATACTCTCAGAGGAATGACGTTTCATCTTGGGTTTATTTGAGAAAGCAATAGAACAACAGACAAGGACAGATTCTACAATACATCTAAAGTTGCATCCAGATTTTACACAAGACTCAAAATTTCCTTTGATACCTTGACAAGAAATCAGTCAATTAAATATGCAATCTTCAAACATAGCAAGCAAACAAAGCTATAACAATTTATACTTTTACAGCACCTAAATGTATTAACATTCAACTTATAAACCATTAAAAAACTGGTTAAAATCAACAATAAGAGGAAAACACAACACAATCCCGTCTAACAACCCCTTTGTTCCCAGTCTGTGTTCACCAGCTTACATTTTGGATGGACCAAGGGAGGCTACTCATGTAGAAAAACAATGCTGGGAGGTTGATGTGACTGTAAACATCGGTCAATAACAAAGTACACAACAGTATTTACATAAACTTCACCATTTCTCATTTCCAAATCCCCCGTCACAAATTTGACAAACATAATTTTAATTAAATTAAAAATAATACATACTGTGTGATAAATACTTCGTTTGTTTTTGTTGATAATCAAGTCTATCCTTGCTGGAGATAATAAAACCTCAGAAATCCTGTATCTTTGCACACAAGTATGGCTCTCAAAAGCTTCCAAACGTTACAAAATAAAATACACAGAACATAACATACAATCCCAAACACAATGTGTCTGTTTCTACGTCCAAATATCTCTTAAAATGATACATAAACACAAAATATTGAATATAAACTGGTTATTGCAGTATGTATGGAAAACCAAATAATCAAAATGGCTGCCTGTGTGTGCACTCAAGTGAGAGAGAGCAGACGTGCTCTGCTATCGAAGAGGCTTGATTACTGAAGAAAGAAGGTATTAAACTGGATATTTTCGGGTGTTATAATAACTAGTATTGGAGAGACAATTTATGTTTTTCGATGATATTAATGGTGGATATAGGGTTTAACCAGCGCTTCTTGTTTGCCTAACATATAAGAATGTAGAGTATTTAAGCGGCAGCTGTATAATGAAAGTGAAGAATGATATTGTTTTTTGCACTAGCAAACATGACCACATCATAATATTATACAACATACATGTATTTCAAGGGTATGAAAGAGAGTGAAAGAGAGGGAATATTTTGTTGAAAATCTGGTTCAACTTAACACAGCAAATGTCGCTCTTTCTTTAATACTAACATAGCATGACGTTAGAGTATGAGAGGTATCTGCACAAAAATATAAAGTTTGCATGTTTACATTCATCTCCCATCTGACAGTCCTTTGTCACAGACCCTACTATAGTACCCACATGTTGCACACATTTAAAAATGCGAAACTTTAACAGACAATTTCTAAAATCCAGTCTGACAATATGTTTAATTAACTTTTCTTTTAGCATATTCTTATAGAAATATGTGCACACGTGCAGCAAATATTCTTATATTTCCTGTTACACATCATGCAGGAATAACTTCAGTAAATCAAAGGCTGCTGCACATTTTTAACATTGATTTACACTTAGTTTTTGCTTCATAAAACACTTAACATCTACCAGTATCTACCAGTTATATAATACTATACATATACAGTCAAACATGTTTTACTCTTTACGTCATATAGACGCCTTTAGACAACTCTAATATAAACGCCTTTTGACACCTCTAATATAGACGCCTTTTGATACTTAATATAGAAGGCTTTTGAGTTATTGGGTGGATTATGTTTATATCAACTGACAGAGTGGAAAACAGTGCAGGAAGTGTTCAGATTGCTCATTACAAGCAATCTGAACTCTTCCTGCACTGTTTTCAAAGGCCTTCTGTGATTGGTGCGGGAAAACGTGTATCTATGAAGTAAAGGGTTAAGTGGTCATCTTTATTAAGCAGCCACTTGTCTTAAAAAACACCTCTATTATGCAGCCTCTTGTCTCAATTGCTATTTCCAATTTATATGCTTTTAGAGCAAATTAACCTGCATTAAGCAACAACCTGTTTTAAAAGACACTTTAGCTCCTTCACTTGAATGGTTACTTAAGACAGGTTTTACTGTACATGAATCTGAGTTAACCCACTAGCTGAAACCTAGTATGTGTATTTTATGCAATTGAGGGTTATAACCAAACCTCTCTTTCCCGGAATTCTTGAGGGTTTACCAGCACTCAAGCACACTAAGCTCCGCAAGTAACTTTTCTTTTCCACTTGAATAAGCAGTAAGAAACAATTGACAACGAGACTCAATGTCATATATCAATCAGCACAGAGTCTGTGGCCGGGTGCAGACCCTGAATTAATTGTCATACTGAGCAAACCGAGCCCAGCAGTGGACCCTTATCAGGAATCTATAAATAGATACCTGAACTAATTTTCTATAAATAAATTATCTATAGATAAACAATCTGTCCTAAATTCAAACATATTTAGAATAAAACAAATTGTGTTTGTTTCCTTTTTCAGACACAACAACCTATCACAGTACAGAATTCTTAAATTCACCCAGCAATTCTGTTTGATAGTTTGCCATTATCAAAATGTGACAATTATCCGCCTTTGGCCTTCTCTGTGATAAAAGTTATGCTGGCAGGCAGAAACGTTTTTATCACTGACGGTTTCTTTCATCACAAATGTGGAAATTGATTTTCTATAAACCAAACAGCATATTTTATACAGTACATATCGTTTGCTTGTTTAACCGCCCTTCCATATTTGTCTATACAAACATCGATACAATACCAGGGTATCAAACTCCATGGAAAAACGCAAAACAAACAAATACTCAAGGACGGCCACAAAGAGCCTGACGTATTGGGTGCTTTTTTATTAAAAAAGATAACAAGTAAACCTAATCATTCGCTAGTTACTAGACAAAAAGAAATGTCCTGTGACAAAAATCTTGAAAATGAAGATGGTGAATTACTAATAGAGTGTGTTAATGGATGGGGATGATTGGCTTAAGATGGAAATTCAGGAACTACTTGTCGGAGTGTACACCATGTCCTTGTTTATGGAATCACTCCTGCACAGTTTTTGTGTCAGGATGAGGCAGTTTAAAATTCAACAAAAACTTCAGTAAACCAACCAAGGGAATTAAAGGGAGAATAAGAGGGTCAATGAGGTACAAAGACGAAAATATATTTGTTTGACATTGATGGAGAAAAATAGATGAGGGTATCAATGTGGAAATTATTAATGAAGAATTGAGAGGAGTAGGACAGGAGGTGTGGAGGAAAGTTGAGGAAGCTTAATGCATAACATTTGGAAAATGGAAATGATGTGTGTTGATGTTGAGACAGAAAAGGAGAGGAAATATACAGAAGGAAAACAAAGAGGGAGAGAGGGGAAGGACAGATGTAGGAATGGAGAGGAAGTATACAGGAGGAAAATAAAGAGGGAGAGGTGGAAGGACAGATGTAGGAATGGAGAGGAAGTATACAGGAGGAAAATAAAGAGGGAGAGGTGGAAGGACAGATGTAGGAATGGAGAGGAAGTATACAGGAGGGAGAGAGGGGAAGAACAGATGTAGGAATGGAGAGGAAGTATACAGGAGGGAGAGAGGGGAAGAACAGATGTAGGAACGGAGAGGAAGTATACAGGAGGAAAATAAAGAGGGAGAGGTGGAAGGACAGATGTAGGAATGGAGAGGAAGTATACAGGAGGGAGAGAAGGGAAGAACAGATGTAGGAATGGAGAGGAAGTATACAGGAGAAAAACAAAGAGGGAGAGGCGGAAGGACAGATGTAGGAATGGAGAGGAAGTATACAGGAGGAAAACAAAGAGGGAGAGGTGGAAAGACAGATGAAGGAATGGAAAGGAAGTATGCAGGAGGAAAACAAAGAGAGAGAGAGGGGGAAAGACACATGTAGGAATGAAACGGAAGTATACAGGAGTAAAAGACAAAGAGGGGGAAGGACAGATTTAGGAATGGAGAGGAAGTATACAGGAGGAAAACAAAGAGGGAGAGAGGGGAAGAACAGATGTAGGAATAGAGAGAAAGTATACAGGAGGAAAACAAAGAGGGAGAGGTGGAAGAACTCTGTATTAAGTCAGATGCATTACCAATTGAGCTAACCAGAACTGGCTTTGCGATAAAATAATTATATCAGTTCAGGGAAAAAAATAATGACAATACGGAAGAAATAATGACAATATGGAAGAAATAATGACAATATGGAGGGGATAATCACCCAACCCCCTCCATTCAGACATCTTATAGATTTCTTCGACAAACTACAATCAACTGTTTTCATCCATCATCTCTCATCACGCTGGTACACAAACCAACAAACCATTTTCAACCACATAGCTGGCAATGCAAGCGTTACTAACATGCTGACAGATGGGCAATGATTCGATAATCTCCTTAAATTGAAAACTTCTAATCCAATCAAATAATCCATATCATTCATCATCTTACAGTCGATAATGAACATGTTCAATATTGCATGATTGGATACAATCGTAGCTTTGTGAGAATGTAACATTTTCTTTTGGCGTCTGCTGATGATCCGAAAGAAGTGCACTAACGTATTTCCAATATAAATGTTGGTAGACAATGAAGTAAAAGAATAAGGCCAATTCTACAGTAAAATATAACAAGTCCACAATATCAGCCATCTTTAACAAAGTAACAGGGGCAGTCAGGTCACCGAAAGGGCATTTGGTGTTATATAGACGATCCACCATCAAACTATGGCCTTTCAATAACACACCATGTACTGGTTCTCAATCATTAGGAAATAGACTCAGTAGAGATTCAAAAAAATCTCTGGGTTCATTTCATAATTTTGCTAATATAAATTAGTATAAAACAGCAAAACAAAGAGTTAGAAAAGAAAATCTATTCAATGCAATTTTACACTATCAGAAAACACAAAAGAACCCCTGTGAGTGAAATTAGAGGACCATTATATCTTAATTGTTTAATACTTATACCCTGTAGGGGGCGCTGTAACTTGAACCATCACCTCTGTGGTAGCCCCCAGTCCCTGTGTTGTATGTGCCAGACTTGGGACTTTTACAAAACAATTAAAAAGTGATTGATAATTTTTTAATGAAACCTAAACTATGCAAATGGGTGGTGGCTTTTATGGACAACAAATGATGCATGGAATACTGAGCGAAGTTTAATACTGACATCTGAATCATACATAAATAAAGTGGGAAGTAAACGTCTACATTTGATCTATTGAAATAAATGTTAACAGTCTACTGCTAACATCTAAATTAAGTAAATAAAGTGGTTAGAGGTAAATCTTTACTAGTACTCAAAATGAATCCAGAAATATTTTTACAGCAAAAAACTAAAAACTATGTCTACCCCTTAACCCTTTACTTCATATAGACGCCTTTAGACACTTCTTATATTGAAAGCATTAATTCACCACATATCAACAATGGGTGAATAATGTTTATATTAACTGACAGAGTGGAAAACAGTGCAGGAAGTGTTCAGATTGCTCGTTACAAGCAATCTGAACTCTTCCTGCACTGTTTTCAAAGGCCTCCTGTGATTGGTGCGGGAAAACACATACATATGGAGTAAAGGGTTAAAAAAAATTTTTAATTCTGAAAAAAACATTAAAGGGCAGTAACTCAGTCAAAATCAACAAACTGGAATGCAAAAGGGGATATGTGAAACTAGACCTCGCTAGTCATCCCCACCAAGTTTCTGCTAAATTCTACCGCAAATATATAGGAGTCATCTGGACAATATATTGTGACAGACATACCGACACAGTGATTTATTTATAAATTCCAATGTACAAGTCCCAGGACTCGCTGGACTACAAATCTGTGAGTAAAAAAAATGAAAGTGTGAGTCCCATTTTTGAAACATTTTAACTAAATCATTATAATTTCGAATGATGCAACATTGTGAAAATGAAGATACTTCACCATTGCACTGTGTGAACCATTAGCTGTGCACCATTTAAACAACCACAAATGAGATTTAAACAACAGTAAACATTGACTAGAACAGTTAAAAATATTAAAAAAAAAACACTTGTGAAGCTTAGTCTGTCAAAAAAACAGACAGTGTTTGTTGATTTGCTTCAAATAACATTACACACTGTATCTCCTTTATTGACAGTGGCGTAGCTGACTCTAAAATGATGTGCAAGCCCATAGGGTTCTAGAAGGGTTGGGGAAGGGGTCTGTGGGACATGCCCCTCTTGCCATCAGAAAATTCAGGATGCATTTCCTGCATTCCGATGACATTTTCAGGAGATACAATGCATTCTCAAAAAAATATGCAAGCCCGGGCGTTGTTGCGTAAAGGCAGCTACGCCGCTGATTGAAATGATTATCATAATTATAACACCGTTTTGATTAACACAAGAAGTATTCAAGGTAGACAAACAGCTTGCATATTTACAACTCGCAACGGTAACAGACTGTCTGATGACATTGATTATGCTACATGCGCGCGCATCATTGTTTAGAAAGCGTTGCAGTAGTATCCTGATGCTCTTGAAATTCATCTGATGATGCGCGCACTAGTGTTTACAAAGCAGCGTGCAAGAAATACAATGCGTCGGGAATTAAATGTCTGTATTTGAGATAATCGGGACGTATCGGCTGCGATTTTTCTGCATCCAGCGGATGCACATATTTCAGAATTGTGCCTCTGATGCAAGATTTGTGCGTATAGGACGCAGGACGCAAGGGTGAATAAAACACTGCAGACAGACTTACAAGAGGCTCATTACAGGGTTTTAAGTTTAAAACTCTCCATTAAAAAAAAATTATTAATAATAAAAAAACAAATTTCATCTAACCCTATTGTCACATAAAAAAACGCATTTATAATCAGTAAAAAAAAAAAATTTAAAAGGAAAAGAGTTAAAAATTGACAAAAGAGGGATTAACCCCACAATGGCCCTCTGTACTGAAGCTAATATTGTGGTGTGGGGGAGGGGGACATGTTTTAACCCCACAAGACAGTCTAAAAATAGTGTGAGAATGTACAGACAGACAAAATCACAAAAACATAATTATGTCCCCTTAGAGGGGGGAATCATTAGAATGACAGGAGCTTAATATAAATATCTGAACAATTGAAAGGAAGTGGCGGAGCTTAAATGGCAACATCTGAACCTTTATGCAGATGAAGTATGTGGAGTTTGATTGGCAACATCTTTTATGTAGGTAGAGTTTAACGGCAACATTTGAACTTTTAGGTAGGTGGAGTTTAATTGTTATATCTGAACTTTTATGTAGGTTGAGTTTAATGGCAACATTTGAACTTTTATGTAGGTGGATTTTAATGGCAACATCTTAACATTTATGTAAGTGGAGTCTAACGGCAACATCTGAACATCTGAACCTTTATGTAAGTGGAGTTTAATGGAAACATCTGAACATTTATGTAAGTGGAGTTTAATGGAAACATATGAACCTTTATGTAAGTAGAGTTTAATTGAAACATCTGAACCTTTATGCAAATGAAGTAGGTGGAGCCGAATGGCAAAATCTGAACCTTTATGCATATGGAGTAGGTGGAGCTTGAATGGTACCATCTCAACCTTTATGCAGACGAAGTAGGTGGAGCTTAATGGCAACATCTGAACCTTTATGCAGATGAAGTAGGTGGGGCATGAATTGCACCATCTGAACCTTTAAGCAGATGAAGAAGGTGGAGCCGAATGTCACCATCTGAACCTTTATGCAGAAGAAGTAGGTGGAGCCGAATGTCACCATCTGAACCTTTATGCAGAAGAAGTAGGTGGAGCTTGAATGGCACCATCTGAACCTTTATGCAGATAAGTAGGTGGAGCTTAATGGCAATATCTAAACCTTTATGCAGATAAGTAGGTGGATCTTAATGGCAACATCTGAAGTGTTATGCAGATGAAGTAGGTGGAGCTTAATGGCAACATCTGAAGTGTTATGCAGATGAAGTAGGTTGAGCTTAATGGCAACATCTGAAGTGTTATGCAGATGAAGTAGGTGGAGCTAGATGACAACATCTGAAGTGTTATGCAGATGTAGAAGGTGGTGCCTAATGGCAACAGCTGAACATTAAAAATAAAGTGGGTTGAACTTAATATCTGAACATTATGTCATATACAATTTCAAGTGGATGAAACTATAAGAATACACACCAATAACGGGGTATATAAATTATACATGCATTGGTAAAAATGACAGTAATTTTAACAGGAAAAGAGTGATTTTTACAGCAGCACTTCTTACAACAATAAAAACAATGGACTGATTGGCATCATGGAATTTAAGAAGCACTGCTTAATATAACTGAAGACAAAAGAATAAAACAAAATGTTTCTAGTCAGGTATAGAATATTTTCTATAACTTTCCAGAACCCTGGACGGAAGCTAAAGTGCTATTTTCCCTGACTTAACACCACACATCTGATCTATTTTGTCTCACAGAGAGAATTGATAAATATTTCACCACATCAACTAGTATAATGATTTCAAGCAATTAATGTTGATGAGGAATCAATAGGTAGTAGCACATGGAACATACAACATGCACGTAATCTACATACTACAGACATTCGACTCGACATGTGCTATAGAATTTAAAACACAAGAAGAGAAACTCACTCTTCAGGGTAATGGATTGATGTCAGCGAGCTCATAAAAAAATCTTTTAACAACAATTGCACAATAAAAAACATACAGGTGCTTGGCTACAATAGCAGAAAGAAAATGTGAAGAAAGTATAAATATGTGTTATTGAAAGATTAAATTGATTCTCTTGATTAAAACATGCCCATCTTTAAGGTATTAAAGAGAAAGGTTTAATTAAATTAAGACTTATATAGATTTAAAATACAGTCAAACCTGTCTTAGGCAGCCACTCAAGGGAAAGAACAAAAATGACCACTTCAAAAATGACCACTTAAGGAAGGTGGCTGCTAAATACAGGTTGATTAAAACCAAAATGATAAAAATCGTAAACAGAAACAGTGGTTGTTTAAGACATGTGGTTACTTAATAGAGGTGACCACTAGGACAGGTTTGACTGTAGATGATATTCAGAACTTGTCCAGCCAGGTATCTCCAGGTACAAACATGATGGGTTAGACTGCTCACTAAAAATTACTCTTGAAGAAAAATAAATTGTATTGGTCGTTATTTGGCCATGTCAAAACAAAAACTTAAAATGTTGATTGTACCTGGATTTAAGTATGGGACACCAAACTGACTCCCATTAACCATTCTGGACAAGTCTGTACCATTCAGGATACTATACCATTGTAACTATTCCTAACTATTGTAACTGGTAGTGGGATTGAAAATTTCATACAAGAGAATATGGTGACATTCACATACCCATGACTAGCTTTCTCTCCCCCCCCCCCCCCCCCACACACACACACTCTCCCACTCCTACCCCAAGACATAATTAGACAGAACAAAAAAAATATCCTATAAATTTGACTAGGATATTTTGCCAGGTAAGTCTCTGTGATGATTGATATACAACATTGTGTCTCATTATCATTCGTCTCTCACCGCTGATTCAAGTGGGGAAGTTATCAGTTACTTGTAGAGATGGGGTATGCTCATATACTGGTTAACCTTTCAGGTTCACAGGAAACAGTAGTTAGGTTATCTTATCGTCTGTTAGCCCTCGATGGCATAAAAATGACGCTAAATATTAAATCAATCAATCGCTGAAAACATGTCCTCACGCTTGCAAAGCCGAAAGTTCCAACAGCTCAAGCAATGTCTTCTTTGGACAATGTGAACAATGAGCATATAATTTTCTTGTCCACACATTTGGAGCTATTAAGTTTATTTTGTGCTTTCTACATCATCAGAAAAATCAAACAAAAGTGAGACTGCTTTTAATAAATATGCCAACAAACTATACAACCCAATAACAATAGACTGTGCATGGTAACAAAGGGAGATCACTATCACTGACATGAGAAACAGACTGACACTCAACCCTCTTCATAAATCTACCTTGGCAAATCAATTTTGGACAGGTTAATTATGTGTAAACCAGTCCGTACAAAAACTACCATTATACAATCTGATTCTAGATTTCATTCCCCTATTGATGAAATTTGTTCATGTGGTAAATGCGTTTTACAGAAACTGTTATCGAGCGATATAAAACGTTTTTGATGCAAAAGAGAGATATTACAGCTAAATACAATTAGTGGAATGTATTTTGAATGGCTCACAACACCATATTACTCATAGAATTGATTTTAGATCTACTTTCAGCAATTCAAATCTTTTATCTCAAATAATTAGATCATGAGCCCATGTACCAAAAAAACAAACAAAATTTAAGTAATTGCAATATACCAATTTAACAATCCATTGGATTCTGTCTTTAGATATATTTTAAATAGGAACATAAAAATTACTATAAATCTGGCACTTCATCGCTTGATGAATATCAACATGATGATTACAAGAATGCCATATTGCCATATTTAACACTTGCTGCCATTAACTTTGCAAATTATTGCATGATGGGTAGCTTGAGGGCATTTCCTTAACTTGCATTTTAATCACATGACGCAATGCTAAATTAAAGTGTATGCAGTCATAACTTTTTTGTTGTCAAAAAGATAGGAAGTTATGAAGATAAATGTGAGTTCATCAAAACAGGTAATAGCGCTGCCTCATGATGAAACGAATGTATGACCCACCTAGTCACATTATACTGACACCAGGCCAACCATTGAATAAACCACCTAGTCACATTATACTGACACCAGACCAACCATTGAATAAACCACCTAGTCACATTATACTGACACCAGACCAACCATTGAATAAACCACCTAGTCACAATATACTGACACCAGACCAATCATGGAATAACCCACCTAGTCACATTATACTGACACCAGGCCAACCATGATATAAACCACCTAGTCTATTATACTGATACCAGGCCAACCATGGTATAAACCACCTAGTCACATTATAATTACACCAGGCCAACCATTGAATAAACCACCTAGTCACATTATACGGACACCAGACCAACCATTGAATAAACCACCTAGTCACATTATACTGACACCAGGCCAACCATGAAATAAACCACCTAGTCACATTATACTGACACCAGGCCAATCATGGAATAAACTACCTAGTCACATTATACTGACACCAGACCAACCATTTAATAAACCACCTAGTCACATTATATTGACACCAGGCCAACCATTGAATAAACCACCTAGTCACATTATACTGACACCAGACCAACCATGGAATAAACCACCTAGTCACATTATACTGACACCAGGCCAATCATGGAATAAACCACCTAGTCACATACTGACACCAGACCAACCATGGAATAACCCACCTGGTCACATTAAATTGACACCAGGCCAACCATGGAATAACCCACCTAGTCACATTATACTGACACCAGACCAACCATGATATAAACTCAATTAAAGGGCCATAACTCTGTGAAAAATCATCGAACCGGAACACAAATATATTATGCGCATCTCCACTTGGTAATGATGCTAGATAGTGCGGACAAGAATTTGGTCACATACTCAATTAAAGGGCCATAACTCTTGTGAAAAATCATCGAACCAGAACAAAAATATATTATGCACATCTCCACTTGGTAGTGATGCATCCTAGCAAGTTTCATAAAATTCCAACCACAGGTTGTAGAGAAATAGACAGTCATGAATTTGGTGAGGCACGGACGGACGGATGGACGCATGCACGCACTGACGAAGCGGCGACTATATGCTTCCCCCCTTTGGGGGAGCATAAAAAAGATACCACATATGGAACAAAATTAACAAACAGTACGGGGCATAAAACAATATTCACTTCATTTCAATAGGATAGTAAAAACATACAACTCTCCACTTTCAGTCTTGCTATTTTTTCCTATACAGGTACGGTGAAAACTACTAACAAATAATTTGAAAGGCTCATTTACTCATAAACATCCCATTAAACAAAAATTTCAACGCTAGCCGACTTGCCATAAAGCATATTATATGGGCTCGTTTATAAATTAGGAGCTTTTAAACGGGATCATAAATATAAATTAAACTCTGTATCAAATACACTCAAAGGGTTTTATTGTCATTTTTTAAAGTGGTTAAATGGCGCAGTGGAAAGTCTGAATAATAGTTATAAAGTGGAAAGAATAAACCCGCTTTATTGCTTCAAGTAAACGTGCCCGCTGCAATGCAGACGAGAACACACTACTAGCCGTTTGCTATATAATTATGAAGAGGTATTTTGTAATTTTCTGTGCATATACCCGATTGTGTCTTCATTAAAATATACAAGAATATGAAAATGTAAACAGTTCAAGCTGTAAAATAAATGTGTATGTGTACGTGTGTGTCCGTGGGGATGGGGAGGGGGGTTTATAGAAGACAAACTTTTGTCTATCATCAGTCAGTAGAAAGCTTCTATGTCTATAATCAACTGATCAATCCAATTTCTATATACATATATAAGGCCTTTATATTTTTACCTTTTAACTTTGACATTGACCTAAGAACTATGAATGAATGAATGAATGAATGAATGAATGAACGAATGAATGAATTATGTTTTACGGCAGGTCGACACTAAAATATGAAGCTATGCAAAAATACTTTGAATAACAAAATATGGCCTTAATCTTTGAGTAAGGGACGGACCATGAGGATGAAAGAGATCCATGTATAGAAGAAAAAAAGGAGGAGGAGGAGGAAGAGAGAGAGAGAGAGAGAGAAAGAGAGGGAGGGAGGGAGGGAGAGAGAGAGAGAGAGAGAGAGAGAGAGAGACAGACAGAGAGACAGAGACTATATAGCAATATAGACTTACAGTTTCTCGGTGTGGTAAAAGTTCCTTTCTGATTTTGAAGAAATTCTTTCCATACACTCTTAATCCCTTGACAAAATGTTTCTGAAAATATAGAAAAGTCAGATTAAAGTACATCCCCATAATGACAGTCAGATGAAAGTACAACCCCATAATGACAGTCAGATGAAAGTACAACCCCATAATGACAGTCAGATGAAAGTACAACCCCATAATGACAGTCAGATGAAAGTACAACCCCATAATGACAGTCAGATGAAAGAACAACCCCCATAATGACAGTCAGATGAAAGTACAACCCCATAATGATAAAGTCAGATTAAAGTACAACCCCATAATGACAGTCAGATGAAAGTACAACCCCATAATGACAGTCAGATGAAAGTACAACCCCATAATGACAGTCAGATGAAAGTACAACCCCATAATGACAGTCAGATGACAGTCAGAATAAAGTACAACCCCATAATGAGTCAGATGAAAGTACAACCCCATAATGACAGTCAGATTAAAGTACAACCCCATAATGACAGTCAGATGAAAGTACAAACCCCATAATGACAGTCAGATGAAAGTACAACCCCATAATGACAGTCAGATGAAAGTACAAACCCCATAATGACAGTCAGATGAAAGTACAACCCCATAATGACAGTCAGATTAAAGTACAACCCCATAATGACAGTCAAATAAAAGTACAACCCATAATGACAGTCAGATGAAAGTACAACCCCATAATGATAAAGTCAGATTAAAGTACAACCCCATAATGACAGTCAGATGAAAGTACAACCCCATAATGACAGTCAGAAGAAAGTACAACCCCATTATGACCAAGATTAAATATAGAAAGTAATAACCCATAATGACAAAGAATAAATATAGAAAGTACAACCCCATAATGACAAAGAATAAATATAGAAAGAGCGTTGCCAGCAAATTCACCCATCTTGAATAAAACTTGCAAATGGTATTACATGTACATAGGAATATTAACAAGTAAATTGAATTTTGATATTGCATAGACCAGATTTGGGGGATATCAGTTTCTGGGATAGACTTATCTTTAAATAGTGTCTTAGGCCACTCAGCCATGGAAGACTACCAACCAATGAATGTAACTTTAATGATAGAAGTTAAAGCTGTCATCTAAGGTAAACTGAAACTGTTTATAAACATCATCCATACAAAGTTTGATTAAAAATAGCATTACAATTTTGATGCAAGTAAGGAAAAATTGAGGACAACTGACAGAATTAAGTGAACATACGTCAGACAAAGACCCAGCACTCTCCTACATTTAAATATCAGCACCTCAAAGACATTGCCACAAGCTAGTGCAAAAAACTAACACTCGCCCAAATGGCAAATATTTTTTCTACACATCATTAAAACCAAATAGTTCTCCAAGGGCCAATAACTCTTTGTAGCCTATTAACACTTGCAATTATCTTCTCATTAAAACCAGTTATGTGCTTAAAAACAGTCGTCAGTTGAGCGGTATGAGCCACTAAACACGAGACTTCATTAACTCTCCACTATAATTCCATTTAACCTTGAGGGAGAACAATATCATACGTTCCTGCCATCTCCAAGTGTCAAACATCATGAACGTCTTTATATCAAACCTCGACTCGCCATTGGGACCAGAGTTAACAGTTTGTATTTGTTACTTGGCCCACTGTAACAAGAAGCAGATTTCTTCAGGATTTTTTTTGTGTTTTTTTTGTGTTTTTTTTCGAGAAATAATTGCATCACGTTAAATTGGAAATAGAACAATTTTATATCCGCCAGTTCTCTCAAATGCCATTGAATCCCTTTTTATGGTTAAGTATCAATTAAACGCCAATAATCTGTCAAAAGTTAAACCCAAAACTCTGTGTTGCCATGGCAACCAAATTATCAGTTGCTGAAGCAAACATAAAATACGCTTCATAAAAGCTAATTTGTGATCAAAAGAGCTTCACACAACAATAAAGTACTAGAGGAAGCTGATAACAGCAATAAACCATGGCTGAACCCACTGGGCCGTGACTGAGTTTTTTATTTTAATAGATTTTTGTTGTTGAAAAATATGAGAAGTATTTGCACAGAGGTATTATAATTATCATCTCTTAATTTTTTGATTTTTAATAAGGCTGTCCCGATTAGCTCAGTAGGTTCCGCATCTGATTATCAATCCAGGGGTCGTGTGTTCAAATCCCTGACCGGCAACCCCTGACCATGTTGACTGATATACATTGTGTCTCATTATCATTCGACTCTCACCGCTGATTTAAGTGGGGTTATCAGTTACTTGTGGAGATGGGGTGTGCTCGAGAACTAGTCCAAGAAAACATGGTGGTGCAGCAGTCATGCCTATCTTCAGACTGTGATGAAGTAGTCGTGCCTATATTCAGACTGTGATGCAGCAGTCATGCCTATCTTCAGACTGTGATGCAGTAGCCACGGCTATATTCAGACTGATGCAGTAGCCACGCCTATATTCTGACTGTGATGCAGTTGTCAAGCCTATATATAGACCATGACACAGTAGTCATGCCTATATTCAGACTGTGATGCAGCAGTAGGCCTATATTCAGCCTGTTATGCAGTAGTCATACCTATATTCAGACTGTGATGCAGCAATCATGCCTATATTCAGACTGTTATGCAGCAGTAGGCCTATATTCAGCCTGTGATGCAGTAGTCATGCCTATATTCAACCTGTTATGCAGTAGTCATGCCTATATTCAGACTGTGATGCAGCAATCATGCCCATATTCAGACTGTGATGCAGCAGTAGGCCTATATTCAAACTGTGATGCAGTAGCCATGCCTATATTCAGACTGTTATGCAGCAGTCATGCCTATATTCAGACTCTGATGAAGTAGCCATGCCTATATTCAGACACTGATGAAGTAGCCATGCCTATATTCAGACTGATGCAGTAGTCATACCTATATACAGACCGTGATGCAGTAGTCATGCCTATATTCAGACTGTGATGCAGTTTTTCTGAATCCCAACCCAACCTCTTCCTTTGATGCCCCCCAGGTGACTAGTCCAATACAATTGAAAATGAGCGAGGAAACAAAAATTCAATTCATTTTTTAATCATATAAATCATTTGTTTGAAATCAAGAGTTGATTGCACAAACTGACAACTAAACACGCCTTGATGTACCACAGATTCCCTATTTGGATTCTTAATAGGGAAAATGGACCCCTGACAACTGCATTTTTCAACAGGAAATAATAAAGCCATGTTCATATCAGGACCGAAATAGGTTTTCTGAGTGTGCTAGAGGCTGTTGGTAATGTTAATATGGCAGTAACTCTGACAAATGATTCTCCCAGTGCCAACTTTACTTGGCAGTTATAAAACTGCAACACCGTTGTGGGTTGTTTTTGTTTCGTTATCAAACACTAATAAAGAAGCAGAACAATCGGAGTAACGACCAAAAAACCAAACATCCAGGTGACAGGGATTGTATTCATCGATGGCCTGCTGCCAATAGGTAACACTGTTTACAAGTAATACAGTGTGCATGGAAATTGACATTTTTTTAGCAAAATGCAGAATATACAGTAAAACCAGTGTCAGTGGTTATCCCCTGTTAAGCAGCCACCTGTCTTAAGCAGCCACATTTGTTATTTTGCCATTTCTAGGGTTTTATAACAAATCAACCTGTATTAATCAACAACCTGCTAAAAAGGTCACTTTTGCTCCTTCCCTTGACTGGCTGCTTAAGACATGTTTGACTGCAGTATTTATAGCATTGCATTTAATTTGTGAAGATATGCAGTGTCTGAAGGTGATATAACCATTTAATCACATCCCTGCCCCCTTCCCGGGTCAGCTTCATCTCTTTCTTCATTGGCACATGTATTGATACAATTAGACAATAAGCAGATCTTTAGACAATAAGCAGATCTGTAAATAAACTGCACTTTATACCTAATTAACTAAACTTTTGTGGTTAATTAAGTGATCTCTGTATATTTAGCTCAATTAGCTCAGTCGGTTACGCGTCTGACTATCAATCCAGGGGTCGTGAGTTTGAATCCCCTGCCAGGCAACAGTCTCTGTGGTGATTGATATACGACATTGTGTCTCATTATCATTCGTCTCTCACCACTAATTCAAATGGGAAAGTTATCAGTTACTTGCGGAGATGAGGTGTGCTCGAGTACTGGTTAATCCCAGGAAACAGTGGTTAGGTTAACTGATCGTCTGTTAGCCCTCTATGGCATGAAAATGACGCTAAATATTCAATCAATCAATCAATCAATCTGTATATTGATCGTCTTGGTTTGTTTCATCTACCCATGCCAGCTGCCAATGTTTATTTTTTATTTTTACTTTTTTTTTAGTTCAAGTGGCATTTTATAGAAAATGATGGAAGAATCAGATGAAAATTTTAATCGATTTGGCTGTTTAATGGAGATGCTAGAGGGAAACCACTAGAAAATCCTAAAATAATTGACCTCTTTTTCACATTCATGTTTCTTGTATTCATAAGATGGATGGAGTAACAAATGTGATTTAACCACAGGCACTGGTCGCAAATTTCATACAACATGTTTTCTGTTACATATATAATTTATCCTCTGAACATACCCAACAAAAATAGAGACCATAACATGTTTTTACATTTATACCTAACCCTCTAAAAATAGTACAACAATAATAAAGACAATAATAACATGATATCTGTTCATTTATATCTAATCCTCTGAAAATATCCCAACAATCATAAAGACCATAACAATATGTTTTCCCTACATTTATACCTAACCCTCTGAAAATATCCAAACAATCATAAAGACCATAACACTATGTTTTCTGTATATATACACACACCTAACCCTCTAAAATATCCCAACAATAACAAAGACCAAAAACAGCATGTTTTCTGTACATTTATAAATACGTAACCCTCTGAAAATATCCAAACAATCATAAAGACCATAACAATATGTTTTCTGTATAATATACACACCTAACCCTCTAAAATATCCCAAAAATAACAAAGACCAAAACAGCATGTTTTCTGTACATTTATACCTAACCTTCTTAAAATATCCCAACAATAATAAAAACCATAAAAATATGATTTCTGTATATATATTTATACCTAACTATCTAAAAATATCTCAACAAAAATAAAGACCATAACAATATGTCTGCTGTATATTTATACCTAACCCTCATCTTTATCTGTTTTAACCTTTATTGATTCACTATGAAGTCTGATTTACAGTAATAATATCCATGCATGGCCTAATACTAGCTTATCGTTCCGCGTCAAACATCCTTGTCTCATGGCGGAACCTTCGATCAATTCGTGACTGTGAAAGTCAGGACTCAAATTTCCCCTTAATCTTGACAATTCATGATTGATTTTATGACTTTTTCTCATTTAGCCCAAGATCCAAAATACTGCTCGTCGGAAGCGCGTAAAAAACAAAACTCTTGTGAAGTAGAATATCGGATAAAACCGTTATTTCCTGTATTGTCGCTGGCTAATGGCGTGTAACCTTATTATATTGTCATCAATACTAGAAATCAATAGCATCATTTAAAGGGTAACTCTGGCACACAAAGAGGTGTTAAAGGGACACTCTGTCATAATTACAATGATGAACGTGACTTTCTCCGTGAAGTATGCATTAAGCAATTTAACAAAACAAGTTTTTTGACAATTACATTATTTGATATTGACAGTTTTCCCAAGAGCTTCAAGATTGTGCAAGAGCAAACAAATGATAGCTGCCCAATCGGACGTCTTATTACAAGCAGGGGCTTGAAATGAACAAAAGTCTTATCTTATGCAATAAACAATTTATTTGAATAGAAATGTACTCTATATGTTAATTTATATCTACTTTTGATGATTTTTCCTCATTCTGAAGTGACTCAACCACCGCTTACTCTTCTTAAGTAATTACCTTCAATAATACTTTCAAATGTTCACCAAACCCAGATTAAGTTTTACTCCAATTATAAAGCAACTTATACAAATAATATTCAAAGTTTTTCTGGGTAAATTGATTGATTGATTGATTGAATATTTAACATCATTTTTTTATGCCATCAACAAATGATCAATTAACCTAACCACTGACTCTTTGGGATCCTGAAAGGTTAACAAGTACTCAAGCACACCCAATCTCTGCAAGTAACTGATAACTTTCCCAGTTGAATCAGCGGTGAAAGACGAATGATAATGAGACACAATGTCGTTATTAATCATCACGAAGACTCTTTGCTGGCAGGGATTCAAACTCACCACTACTGGATTGATAGTCAGACGCATTTTTGTGGGTAGAACCAGTACTAAGCATATGTGGAAAAAGTGTCTTGCTCAAGGACATCACACATAGCAGTGGGAGAGGATCGGAAACCCTCCGATCCAAATTTAAACTTGACATTACATCGTATTACTGAATAATGGGCATGAACATGATATCATACCTTTTTTGAGTTACTATTTTAAATGAATAATTATGAGAAGGATTACAGTATCAATTGTTTTTTTAAATATTTGCCTTAGACCATCATCTGAATTTTCTTAAAAAGGGGGAGTGGGGGAGATTTTATTTTTTTATTTAATTTAAATGAAAATTAAAACGGTTGGGGCAGAATGATAATAAGGAGGCAGGAGGGAATGATAATCTAGTAAATAATTTATAATGGCCTAATCGGTAAAAAAAAAGAAAAAAAGAAAGAAATTGAAAAAATAGGGGGAAAAAAGGGATTAACCCCACAATGGCACCCTGTGCAATAAGCCAATATTGTGGGGGCCTGTAGGAGGGGTTTTAATTTTTTTAATTTTTTTTAAATTTTCTTTTTTTCTTTTTTTATGAAAATAAAAAGGGTTGGGGCAGGATGAAAATTTGGGGTTGGGAGGGGATGATAAAAATCAGATTGAATAGGGAGGAGAAAACATTTTGTTTATGTTCAACTGCTTATGGTTTTCTGAAATTAACTGGCATTTTGCAAGTAGTACATTTTAACCTGTTCATACAACACAAATCTCCTACTACAACAATGATGTACGTACCGTATCATCTTCGTTCCATTTCTTGTCTATTGTCCTGAGGGCCGGGGCCTTAACCAGAGCCTGTAGGGCCTTACCCGTGTCGTAATCAAATCTATGCAGCTGTGAAAGAAAACATAAAGTCAATAAACCATCTTATATATATATATATATCACAAAACCTGAACATTTCAAGGTCATCATGGAGGGTCAGACGATTGGTAGATCTGGAGGAATCCTCCATATCGGTGCCATGTCCATTTTATCAATTTTTTTGCCCTGTTCATTATTGGGATTAAATTATCAACCCCTGTGTGGTTCCAGGGTGCCAAGTGAGTGATGGCAAGAATAGGGCTACTGAAGCTCAACAATGTTGCAAAAGGCAGCAAATCGTACTAAATATAATTTGCTGAAACTATACAGTTTTGCAGATATCAAGGTTCTGGACGCATACTTCATATTTATTTCTTGATGTGTTTTTTTCCCCAAATCTGTTTGTTAATTTGTTGTTTTGTACAAGGAGAGAGAGCCTGAAATCATCTTTATTTGCATGCTGGACAAGGAATTCTGTGTATTTTTATCGGGTATTTAATTTTCATCCTACACCCTCTCCACGCGCTTAACCCTTTACTCCATAGATACGCGTTTTCCCGTACCAATCATGGAAGGCCTTTGAAAACAGTGCAGGAAGAGTTCAGATTGCTCGTTACGAGCAATCTGAACACTTCCTGCACTGTTTTCCACTCTGTCAGTTAATATAAACATAATTCACCCATTGCTGATACGTGGTGAATTAATGCTTTCAATATTAGAGGTGTCCAAAGGCGTCTATATGAAGTAAAGGGTTATACTACCCTGCTGTGACATTGAAACAATAATGATGTATTAAAACATAATATATCTAATTTGACGTAAGAAAAATAATCTTACATGACTTTTTTTGGTTCAGAAAACTCTGTCCTTTCAGAGAACTGTTTTAACCTTTTACTCCATAGATACGTGTTTTAACATACCAATAACAGAAGGCCTTTGAAAACAGTGCAGGAAGAGTTCAGATTGCTTGTAACTTCCTGCACTGTTTTCCACTCTGTCAGTTAATATAAACATTATTCGCCCAATAATTCAAAAGCCTTCTATATTAGAGGTGTCCAAAGGCGTCTATATTAGAAGTGTCCAAAGGCACCTTTATGAAGTAAAGGGTTAACAGGAACTCGGCAGAGCCCATTCTTTCAAAAACAGTTATCTCTCAGGACGGAATTTTCTATCCAAACCTCTAATCCATGTAAGATTCTTATATTTTTTTGACATCATAATAATTATAACCTCATGTGCTAGCTTCCCGTAAAACAACAACTCATTTATCCATGTCACATCATGTTGAACTATGGGGAAATAATTCTACTTGTGTGCCTATCGTCAGAGAGGTGTGCACAAGATATATAATATTTACAATGGGTATTTTTTTGGTTGAGTTACATTACATTACAGGTTATATATTGCATATCCAATTTCAATGAATGCACTGAATCTGGCTTCTGTTTTACCAACATTTTACTGAAATACTTAAAAACTTAACTACGTTTTGAATGGTTATTTATCCATTACATAATCAATATCAATGAAACCACAGGCAGTTTTACTGGAACCAGTCTAAAATCATGATAAGCTGGCTGCTTTTCTTAGTTTTTGATGAAACAGGATCCTGATCAAGACCACCCATCCATCAAAAATTAGCAAACTTTCTCATATAAATCTTTTGGACCGAGCTGATCTTGGCATCATATAAAATTATGAATAGTCTTAAAAATTCTTTCTCGCAAGAAAAAAATGGTGTGTGCATAATATCTATAAATAGTATTTTCTTAATTGGATAAATCCCTTCAACTCTGACTTTTATTAAAAAATCTACTGACAGCCACACAATGTAGACCTTGATTAATGCTCGCAAACGGTATCAGTAACTTGAACAACAAGCTCAAAATTGGCAACTTTGCCATGAATAATCACACTGCTTTTATAACATATAATTTTCTTAAAGTGATCCTATTTTCTGCAACTATTGGAAGCCTCTTTCCAAGCACGAGAATGTCAGTGAGTGGTTTACTGCAGCTAAAATGGTCACTTTAAAAGTGGATAATGAGACGTACCATGTGCATAGCATTCATGGTGGTGCTGTCCATTGAGGCCGCCTGACAACCATCTTCTGTGGATCCGCCATCACACATACCAGCGAAGGCCGCCACACTCCTGCAATATAAATGTGTCAATCAAGCAACTCCATAATCAAATCAGCAATCAATATTGGTTGCTATGTTACCATTTTCCTTAGACAAGCTAACAATGTCTAGGTAAACACTACATTGTATTAACTTGGACAAACAAGGCCATGCTGCCAATGGGTGGAAGGATAGTCGTTCCCATGTCAGGCCCATGACATGTTCAATTCGATGTTCTCTCAAAAACAACTCAGTATTGGTTCTTCCCAGGGGACTCTGGGAGGGATTCATATAGGCTTTTTGACCTTACTAAGCAACCAAGCTAATCTAAATTAGTATAATATCTGAACAGATTTTTAGGTTATATAAAAATTATGGTAACCAATTATATATTTTAATATTAAGAAAAATACAAATTCTAACAATATCATAGAAGATACATTAAGACAATTTTGCAGAAAATCAAGGTCAAATGAATAGATATTTTTGTTTCCAATGACATGTTGGGAAAAAAAGGGTTGGCAGGTATGAGCATCAAGGATCCAAATGGAGCTATGGAGCTAAAGACAAAATAAAAAAAAACAAAAAAAACCTAACCCTAATAAAAACAAAAATTCAAATAATTTGGTGGTTACAATATTGACTCAGTCAGGTCACAGGAAGCAAAACTATCTTTTGGCCTAATGTCTTGTCTATATAATATATTTCTATTTCAAATGTAGACACATCATAGCAAAAAGGATGAAACTCAGTTGTCAACAAATTTTAATTCCCAAGATTCATTCTGACATAAGTATATATCCACAGTTACGATTAAAATCAAGTAGGTATGACTGTCGTACACAACATACCTGGCAGCTCTTAGGTACATCATGAGGTCTCCATCCAGGACACTCTTTGGTTGCCAATGGAACACCTCTCTGTCCTCGCATCTCTCCGGCATTTCTTTGGGTGGGACATGTGGCTTGCATTCAGGCATACGAGCCTGAAATTACAAAATAATCAACATGTATATGAATTATTAAAAAATAGAATTTTATAACTTGAAATTTATATAGAATTATTAATACAAGTTCCATTCACCCGTCCACTAGGCTGCCCACCCATAAAGGGTGTAAAGACGACTACTAAAAATACATCCATAGAACATGGAAGCTGTATGTTAGCAAATTTTACCCAAAAGGGGAATAACTCCTGTAAAATCTGACTGATGTTGACAAATATAGAACATGATTATACAAGTGAACACCATTTATTACAACTATAAAGTTTGACCAATCTTTAACCATTTTAACCAATCAAAAATGAAAATATTTTCTCTGCAATAAATCTTCAACCATTTAACAAATCAAAACTGAAGAAAACTTCATGGCAGTAGATCTTCAACCAATCAAAAACTGAAGAAAATTTCACTGCAGTAGGTCTTCTACAATTTTTACTTACAATATCTGCTTGATCCAGACAGGCAGAAATATGTAGATATCCATTCAGTCTGTCCCCCAAGGGGAATTTACAACACTGCCAAACCATCTTTATTTCAAATTTCAGATCTAAATTTCTTGAATGGAAATGTTTTGCAGTGCATTAACAACTTCGAAATGAATCAATGAGGAATGAATTGAATAGACTGGTTATTTTACAGTTTGTAACATAAAACACATTTTTAAAGAATTACAGAGCAGTGAATTTAATAGTATTTTATGAGTCACAGAGTTACTGCAGAATGTGTTGTAGTCCTGCCATATTATGTTCAGATCCAAAGAAAAGTGTGGTACACTATCCCCAGACATGTGCTGTGTGGTACACTATCCCCAGACATGTGCTGTGTGGTACACTATCCCCAGACATGTGCTGTGTGGTTCACTATCCCCAGACATGTGCTGTGTGGTACACTATCCCCAGACATGTGCTGTGTGGTACACTATCCCCAGACATGTGCTGTGTGGTACACTATCCCCAGACATGTGCTGTGTGGTACACTATCCCCAGACATGTGCTGTGTGGTACACTATCCCCAGACATGTGCTGTGTGGTACACTATCCCCAGACATGTGCTGTGTGGTACACTATCCCCAGACATGTGCTGTGTGGTTCACTATCCCCAGACATGTGCTGTGTGGTACACAACTTAAGCAAGATTGGAGTGACCCATTCAGACCTTAGAGTAAATCTGGGTATAACATACAGACGGCTAAGTACAGATGGAGAAGTAAAACCCCATTCTTCCAAATCACAAAAGTGAAGCAAATTCTATAAAGTATCTGGCCATTAAGAAACAATGAAAGTATTGGTTCTACATTTTTAAAAATATATATAAAAAAAATGGCTGTAAAGGTATAACAGTTTCTTCTCAAGTGTATTAAAGGTGTCATTTCCTCAGCTAATTATGATTTAATTATAATTTAATGATGTAATGGGTTTTGCACCTGCTTAATGCGCTCTACGGAGAGTTATATTGGGAGTATTTAACAGGGTTGTGGATAATCACTCCATCATTACAGATTTACATTACCCTCACATTATATAATCACCGCGTTTGAACTCCAGATTTCAAGTCAGAGTTTTAAAAGGCTCATAATTTCTGAAGTAGCATATAATCTAATACATACTGGAGAAATAACAAGTTACCGGCTCAATCTGGTTATAGCTGGTGAGAGAAATGGTACATCAAAATTTACTTCGCATTTTAATGTTTCAATTCAGTTTAATGCACTGCACTCACTTCAATCAATTCAACTCAATTCAGTTAAGTCACTTTCTTTCAAAATTAAAAGAAATGTAAAGAATAGAAGTCAAGTCTTGGCAATTTTATGTAATTTGATGGAAAAGTGGCTATGTCAGACATTATCCCAATTTAAATTCAATTTTCTGTTATCCAGTTTATAACAATTCAATTTACTGTTATCCAGTTATAACAATTCAATTTATTGTTTTCCAGTTTATAACAATTCAATTTACTGTTAATCAGTTTATAACAAATCAGTTAACTTTTCTTCAGTTATAACAATTTAATTTACTGTTATTCCGTTTATAACAATTAAATTTATTTCTAAAAATTGATCATTGATTAGAAATCTTTCCGTTGGTCACGGATGTCCCCAATATGTTAGTAAATTTTACGAACAATTAAGTCGAAAAAGGGGCCAAACTTCCTGCAAAATCTGACCTCTGTCGACAAATACTGAACTTGCCTTGTGTGTATAATTATAAAGTGACACAAATATTGGTAACATAAATAGACCCCTTCAAGTTAACTGACACCAACTTGACAGAAGCATGAATGAATAAACAGACAGACAAACAGACGGAAGGACGGACAGATGGATAGACAGACAGTGATTACATTTAATGTCCCTTAACAAATCTCTGTATGTTGGTGGCACAAAAATACAGAAGTTTTCACTAGCTGTCTGGACAAGTTTTCACTACCTGTCTACATCTTTGAGCAATATAATCCTTAGTAAACTTCAAAAACATGTCTTTTTTTCTTTTAAGGCAAATACAGAACAACCTGCACAACTCTTGATCAATACCAAAATACTTGAGATCACGATCGACGACAAAGAAGAAATCCTAATGATTGCATGACAAACACTCATTTAACACCGAGTTATTACTTTATCCCTTTATTGACAACAACGGGGCAGAATTACTCGATCATTTAACCAAAAATTGGCTGAAAGAATACACCATTGAGATCAAACTATCACAGGAACAATAAGGTCATTGCGGGTCAAAGGGAGATAATTTTGTGTGAATAGACGTTGAAAAATTAGCCTGTTTGCAACGTCGCTCAAGCATCTATGTACAATAGGGGCTTGTTAGCCAGGATTGCATGGAGGTTAAAGGGGATCATGATTTATGACACCTCAAACAATAACGTGACACGAAATAAGCCAAAGAATTTCAATAAGAATCGACGAAATATTCAGAGATAAAAAGATCGACCGAAGTTTGCCGACATAAATTATGACTAGATACAAGTTGAATGTATTACGTAAATGCATTCGTGTCTATTTAAATTAACAAAAGGGAAATATTCTGTTTTATGACGGTAACTTGACACTTTGATATCTGTAGTAATTTGTTAGATGTTTTCAATACGTCATCAATATATGGTTTTTCTATTCAATAATAAGATCTAACATAGATGGTTTTAAGCTTTTCTTTTTTAGTTTTTTTTTTTCTAAACAGACTTGTTTTTTTTTGCTTTTTCAGTATGATTAAGTTAATTGTTTCAGCTATTAAATATTTAATTTTAGTGTAATAAATGTAATGTCAACAATTTATTCACTTGGATAAAGGACAACAATGCATCTTATATCAGCTTCTATCTTTTGCAAACCAATGTATGGGGTGAATGTCATTTCAATATAGTACAGGTTATATGTGGCGTCCAGTTCTATCGGTGGAGGTGAATGATTCATGAATGAATAGGGTTTTACGGCGTACCAACACGTTACTCGACGCCAACAGAAAGGAAGATTCCAGGTTTCTCAACATGTACAAAAACAACAAATTAACATACAGATTAAAAAATTACAGCAACAAATGAATATGCAGAATGTACGTAGAACCTTGATACCTATTGTATTACTCAACCTATCGCTTCTCACGACATGCACGAGCCACAGTGATCCTATTCTTGCCACCACTTATATGGCTCCCTGGAACCACACATAGGTTGATAATTTAACCACAATAGTGAACATTACAAAAAATGATCAAATGAACATGACATCCATTCAGAGGATTTCTACCACTCTGCAGAGAATGACAGTGATTCTATTCTTAGCCAGAACCGCACAGGCTATCGGTGGATGTAAAACAGCTTCTAGAGAGGCATCAAAACACAGGAAATGTCATTTGTAAGTAATAACTGCCCCCAAAGGGGTCTGTAAATGTAGATAGATTTTATTTTGGGTTCTTAATATAAAAAACAAAACATGGTCACTGACCTATAAGCTACAGACTTAGGGTCCGTTCCACTAACATTTACAAACTTCTTAGCGTAACAAGAGTTGTCAGAAGACAACAAAGTTCACCGATGGGATAAAATTCACCACCAATGCAAAGATTGAGATTTCAGGCAAACACCAAAACTTAAATGCATCTAAACGAAAAATTTAGTCAGTTCTTGTTTCTGTGTGTTCCATTGATGATGGTGAACACACGTGTTGTTTCATTCACATCCAATGAGTGGTTGCATAGATATCTTAAACTTAAATGCAACTAAATGCAAAGTTTAACCTGGGTGTCTAAGTCCAAAAAGGGCCATAACTGTGCCAAAATGCTATCCAGAGTTATGGTTCTTATCTCTGTGTGTTCCATTGATGATGGCAAACACACATGCAAAGTTTCATTGACATCCAATGAGTGGTTGCACAGATAACTGAAACTAAAACGCAAAAGTTTAACCTGGGTGTCTACAGATGATGCCTGGGTCATGACAATAGCTCTCCTTGGACTTTGTCCCGGCAAGCTAAAAATTGTTACGAAAAGTTATGGAAAAAAAGGAAATTCCTTTAGTGTTTCGCTTACATCATTTTACAAAGTTTCATAAGCCTTGTAAATAATATTCTTACAAAAATAATACTTAATGACACATTCCTAGGTTCATACGAAAATCATAAAACTTACGTTGACTCTTGCCCGACAAATCAACATATTGTGGTGATAATTTTTTTTAAAATCCCTCAATGAATGATAACACTGCAAGTCAAGTAAGAGTAACTTTCTTCAATCACATATAAAACATTTTTTATGTTTGACCTCAATGCAGGCCTTCTAAAATTGCCCGTTTTTCGGTTTTTGGACTGATTTCTGAAGTTCAAAACTGGTTTTCATTTCAAAGTTTAATAAAAAATCGGTCCAGATATTTTCGAAGTTTAATAAAAAATCGATCCAGATATTTTCAATCGGTCCTATAAAATCTCATAAATTGCTCTTACCATGCCATACTGACTTGTGAAATACGCCTTGCGGCAATATCATTTGACCCAAAAATCAGATTGTTTTGTCACCTGCTGTGCGAAATATCAATTTTGACTAAACCATTAATGATATTAGGGGGAGTTTATCAGAAGAGTCTATCACTTCGATGTGTGATCAGCAACCCCTAGGGTTCTGTCGGTTCGTCAAAAAATTGTGTTTGTGTCCGTAATTTCTTTGATATACCGCTAGCCAAAGCTGGGACGGTCGGATTGAATATTGTTTGGGTCATTAAAATATTTGATAAAACGTGCAGTGTTACTTGTTTGATTCATTTTTTTTAAAAATAACTTTTAATTATATATACGAACTGGTTTTGGTATTTGTACGTAGTGGCTAGCACAATGCATATCAAAAATAAAAGTTGAATAAACCGTTACATTGGTTTCCACGGTGATTATTTCACGCAGTTTCCGGTACTTGCGACACTTTCGGTTAGATCGAGCATTTTTAATATAATGAAAATTATTCAGTAAATTATTCAGTAAAGCAGAAACATAATATCAGTCATTAAAATGTACACATTGTGATAAAGTATGTTATAAATAATACACAAATAAACTTGAAATAGTTCCCTATTAATGAATACATGGTGCAGCTGACATGGTGGGTGGGGTATGCATATATGTAAAGGCATATACCACAGTGATTTTTTTAAAATAAGTGCAATTCTTATGGTAGTAAAAAACCTGGACCGATTTGCATTTTGGAATATTAGAAGGCCTGCTTCAGAGTGTAACCTTGACCTATGACCTAAGGAGCTGAGTCATGAGTGACACATTGTTACATCATTGTGATCATTTTTGCAAAGTTATTTCAAAATCCATTAGGTCATAATTAATTAATTGCTAGATTATCATCCCTGCCTGCCCCTTAATATTCATGCACCTCCGACCTTTTTTATTTTCATAAAAATAAAAAATAAAAAAATAAAATCATCCCGCCCTCCCTGTTTTTAAGAAAAATTTGGATGATAATCTAGCAATTAATTTATAATGGCCCTATGGAATAGAAAATTTCAATGAACATACCAAAATACATTGTTAATGTCTGACCTCAGAGTAATCTTGATCATTGACCTTTAAAACCTTGGTCTTGCACATGTCCCATCATCATGTCATGTCATTGAGGTCATTTATATCATTTAAAAATTCCTCCATTGAGGTAATAAAAATTTCATAAAATTATTTACCTGATACATAGAGCCCACCCGTATCTGTCCCTGGGTAGTCGCCAGTCTCTTAGTTTCTGGGTTATACCCGAGGATACAGTAGAAATTGTCCGCGGCCGGCTGGTAGCACCGCGCCGCCTCAAGACTGTTACAGTGTACAACTTTGCACTTTCCCCTACAAAACAAAAATTGTAAAATTACACGTGTTGAAATTTCAAAGTATATACACACTCAATATTACTTAACATCTTTAAGATTCTACAAATTGGAGCCCAAGATCTTAAAAACTGAAAGATAATGTAAAGAATATGAAAAATTATCAATTACAAAAGCCTGAACAAACACTTATCAAACACCTGTATCTATAGTTCACACCATGATCAAAAGTTTCCCAACCTAATTGGATTGGTAGTTTTTATTTGTTACTTTGAAAACAATAGTTTTCAGAAGACAACAAAACTCCCCCATTGGTGTTCAAGTCCAAAAAGGGGCATAACTGTGCCAAATTGCAATCCAGAGTTATGGTTCTTGTCTGTGTGTGTTCCATTGATGATGGTGAACATACATGTGAAGTTTCATTCACATCCATTGAGTGATTGCATAGATATCTTAAACTTAAATGCAACTAAATGCAAAGTTTAACCTGGGTGTCTAAGTCCAAAAAGAGCCATAACTGTGCCAAAATGCAATCCAGAGTTAGGGTTCTTATCTGTGTGTGTTCCATTGATGATGGTAAACACACATGCAAAGTTTCATTGACATCCAATTGAGTGGTTGCATAGATAACTGAAACTTAAAACGCAAAAGTTTAACCCTGGTGTCTACAGACGACGACAACGCCGCCAACGATGCTGGGTCATGGCAATAGCTCTCCTTGGACTAACAAATGAATGAATGAATGAATGAATGAATGAATAGGGTTTTATGGCGTACCAACACTCCTTGGACTAAAAACAAAACTAAAATTATTTATTTAAATTTAAGAAGAGTTCTCTAAACTCAGCAAAGAAGGGCTATATATTAAATATTGTGGGTATGGTCTTTTTGTATGGATAGGTAGTATTAATTGTCTAATTTTGGCCTCATAAACACCACTGCGGGAAATTTGAAAGGCTATAATGGACACCATTTTCATTATCATCAATTATTATTTTTTAATATCTCATAATTTTTTATAGTTCCCCCAAAACAATGATCAACCACAGTTTCCCCAATATAACTTTATAACAAAGACAGAATATCTCGAAATGATCCCAGAATGCCAGATGTATCAATTTTATCCAATTAGACCATTTTACAAAATAGTAATCAAATAATCAGGTGAAATTAATGTCTGGGAAAAAGACTTTGACTTTTTACAGGCAGCGATTGACACATTTCACTTGTCTGGTGGTCTCCATTTTGAATAAATATACATATTTCAGTAATAAGTCATAAAACCACTTCAAGTGCGAATAATTTTTACAAAATGGTATAGAACTATATTTCTTGCTTTCGCGACACAAGGGGCGTCACAATTTCTGGTTTACCCTCATAAATCAGAATTTTTTATTTTTTCTCTAAAGTGTTTATAGCAACCCACCCACACTCAAACTTCCAATTCTTTTACTTTTTAACCCGCTGCTGTTTTTTAGTATCCTGTCTCCAAATATTGGACCTCCCCTATCCTTCATTATTTTTTTATCAAAACTTCCTTTCAACCAGTTCCTTTATTTTTTATTGACTAGAGCAATGTATGCTGCCTCACGTTCCCAAACCTTAAATCACCCGTATATCATTTTTTCATATTCAAATTTGTTAGATGCAGACGGACAACTCTGACATGATCTCACTCACCGGCAAGTGAACAAAGAGAAATGGTGATGGAGATGATACCACTGTGTTGGTGTAGATAGTAATCAACCACCACCACCAGGTGGCGCACCCAATCAATGGAGGTAAATAACTACAACAACATCTGCCCTCTGTATATAACTACTGGAGTCTCTCTCTAATAATTTTATATTCATTATATTGCTGTAAAGATTCTATCATAAATCTTGTACTTTACTATTCAAGCTGTCAAATACTCAAACACTTCAAACTGTATCGAATGATATCACAGATAAGTTTCCTACACAGTAGTTGGCAAGAAAGATTGCTCGACCTTGAAATTGATAGGCAGAGGGTTCCGGTCAGTTAAGGAGATGTTTGGGGAAACCCCAGAAGGTAATGAAAACAAATGTTTTGAGTGGAGCGGTAGTGCAGTGGATACAGTAATGACCACTTTTGCTAGAGGTTGTGGGTTCAATCCCTGGCTTGACCACTTTTGCTAGAGGTTGTGGGTTCAATCCCTGGCTCAACCAGCTGACTTCTCAAAAACAAAACACTCAAGACTAGTTTAACCCGGGAAATGGACTCGAGAGCGAATAAAATAAACTATTTGCTTACTTCGCAATCGAACTCAAACCTGTCTTAAGCAGCCAGTCAACAGTACAAAATTGGCCTTTGAGGCAAGGTTGTAGTTTAATATAAGTTAATTTACTCTGAAAGCATAGAAATGGGAAATAGTAAATGTGGCTGCTGAAGGCAAGTGGCTACTTAATAGGTGACTGCTTACAAAGATTTGACTATTCCATCATAGTTGTCAATATTACAAGGTCTTTTTTAAATATTACTGTCACCTTGACCATTAACCTGCTTATCATAACAACTAATGAGTAATAACTGAATATGACAATAATTCATATATGTTGAATGTGACTGAAGCTTATATGTTTCACCTAATTATAATTACAGTCAAACGTGTGAAAGTGGTAATCTCTATTAAGCAGCCACCTGTCTTAAGCAACCATATTTTCTATTTCCCATTTCTATGCTTTCAGAGTATTAAGTAACAACCTTAAAAGTCCATTTTTGCTTCTTCCCTTGACTGGCTGCTTAAGACAGGTTTGACTGTAAATGGTTTGTTCTGATTGGACCACAATGTAAGGAGTTGAGACAATAAGAATCTTACTTGGGTTCTTGCATACCGGACAGATTTCCACATATTTTTTCCGGATACAGAATTCTCATCATTTACGTCATGTATTTTAACAAGAGTTGTCAGTAGACAACAGTTCACCTTTGGGATAGAACTCACCACCCATGCAAAGATTAAGATTGGAGGCAAACACCAAAACTTAAACACAACTAAACAACCCTTTAACCTGGGTGTCCACAGATGCCGCCGGGGTCATGGCAATAGCTCTCCTGGACATTCGTCCCAGCGAGCTAAAAAAGCACATCACAGGTGGTTCCAATGTCAAGAGTATGGGAATTTTATATTGGCCCTGAGTTGAGATGGTAATATGTTAACACCAGTAAAAATGAAGATATTCTTATATGGTATGCAAGAAATTTCAGGTCTATTAGTGACTATATTCAAGAACAATAGATGTCCGTCTCACCTGAGAGCAGTGACTGGGTACGTGTCTGTCGCCTCAGAACAGAAAAGTTCCCGTGATTTGACTGCAGGGTTCACTAGCGGATGGTCCCCTTCAACATCTGAAAGTAAAAATATATCCATATAAATAAAGTTGTACACAACCTGTTTACACTGCATTCTCATATCCTTAATCAGAAAAACACTACTTATACGAGCTAAGGTGCAATATAGACTAGTGGTGGTCCGAATGTCTCAATAATTATTAGGCTCGAGTTGGAGTTGACGATAATCGATTGTGTTTGTTAACAATCGATCGGTGCTACACAGTGACCTTTTCAGATATTTTTTTAATGTCAGATCCTTAACTGAGTAATCTGTTTGTCTCCCTCTTCATCATGTTTCTCTGAATGTTTGTTACTTAGATGAAGATAATTAATTAATTATTTGAATCGCACATTTCAAAGACATAAAGACAAGTACAGTCTAACCTGTGTTAGTGGTCACCTCTATTAAGCAACACTTGTCTTAAACAGCTACACTTTCTATTGACCATTTTTATAATATCAGTTGTCAACCTGTATTAAGCAGCCACCTGCCTTAAGGGGTCAGTTTTTCTCTTTTCCTTGAGTGACTGCTTAAGACAGGTTTGACAGTATATCATTTGATCTCTCATTTGATACTTCACTGGACAACGCTCTGTCCACCTTCAAAGGTGCAATAAAAACTCACAGGACAAATTAAGACTTACTTGGTCTAAACATTAAACACTGTATACCCGACAAAACTATGAAACACTTTCCAAGATTCCAGTCTTATTGTTTTCCCATTCATTTGTTGTATAGTTACTTTACCAACCTTGTATACAGAACTGAAGGACCGTACCAAGCTTATCTACAGTAAATAACCGAACAATTCAAAATTTGATTTATCTCAATTGATGACATTTTATCATCATACAAACAAACAGTGATGTTAATATCTCAATTATCACGACAAAACAAGAGATAGGAGACAAAACATGGGAGATAGCTGAGACAGATAAAGAGGAAAACAATACAGAACAAGGTAAGAGCAAATAAGTCTGATATCCAGACAGAATTCTGTACTAATTAACCTTACAGTTGAACATATACAACCCATAACTTCCTGTTAGATTGTACAGGCCAAGGGGTATAAGGTGCTGTCCTGACATCGCTCATATCTCACCACAGAGGTGTGAAGTTTGAGCCTATTAAAAATGGTTGCTAAGAAACCATGCAACTTAAGCTTTGGACCCCTTACCTACAAGACATGAATGCAACCACCTGGAGTTGTATTTATTCTTATACAGTAAAACCTGTATAAGCAGTCACCTCTATTAAACAGCCAATTGTCTTAAACAGCCACATTTACCTATTCCTAATTCAATGCTTTCAGAGTTAATTAACCTATATAAAGCAACAACCTGTCTTAAAAGGTCATGTTTGCTCACTCCCTTGACTGGCTGCTTAAGACAACACTGGTTTAACTGTATATAAATATCAAACACACAATGATTCAAACTAACCCCTGTGCAGCAATACAGCCCTTCTTAATGTATCATAAATAATTCTGATATAGAATGAGAGACTTGTACTCCAAACCCTAAACAATTCCGCTGAAGTTGTGTGTGGGGGTGGGGGGGATATCATAGAGGGTGGAAATGGGACCCCTCTGAGGGGAAAATAAATTGTGTACCTGGGGCCTCTCTCACTGCGAATATTACTTTGACCAACTGATATCTTTATTACAGTAACATTAAAAGTTCACCCAATACCTAACTTCATCCAAAAAGATGTATTTAATAAAGATAATAATGAATGGGAAAACATTTCCTCATTCAAGAATCATAAGAACACCGATTTGCACTTAAAATATGATTTAAACCATGTGTTTAAATTTCTATTTTTAATAAATAAAATTGAACAGAAAACAACTTCAACAAGGGATTCACTGAATACATGCATTAAATAAGTAATAAAGATGTCGTAATAATTAAGTGGACTGATTTATCAAAAGTTCGTTTAGGACATCGTTTTTTTTGGCAGTGAAAAGACATTGAAATCTAAATTTAATTTTTTTTCACAATCCATCAACTAATTCATTTTCATTTATGTTTGTTAAAGGACAGTGAATTTTTCAAATATTTTTTTGCAATTGTGTAAATTTATTTTTAATCGACTCCCATAATGCTTTATAATGCTATAATATAATTATGTTGCATATTATGAACTTCCTTAGCAAATATGGTAGATGGTTTGAACCCAACTGGACTTGAGAAAATAGTTCGGATCAAGTATTGGTCAACATCATACCATATTTGTTCATGTTTATACATCAAAATAGGAATTCAGCCGGGACCAGATAGTGGTTAGAGCTATATTTGGTGTTCCAAACAGCCATGTTCAAGCCAACTGTGTTCTGCTGTATTTACATAACATCCAGGACAATAATAGATCAGTAAATATACCTTCAGGACTGGATAATAACAATAACATGTATAAAATCATATCTCTCTGAAACCTAATACATTGTATACACCAATTATGTCTTCTACAAGTTACACCCCTGGGGAAATCAGAAACTTTTCCTATGTATACCAATCTATCACTGTGCCAAAGTCATCTGTATTGTCCTTTCATTTGAAATGGTAGTGAGGACATACATAATTGACCTATTTCAAGAATCATTACTGAAGTAAAATATATATGCAAGAGAGAGAGAGAGAGAGAGAGAGAGGGACAGATGGAATGTAGTTAAACGTGAGGGAGACGGGCACAGACTGAATGTGGTTAAACGTGAGGGAGACAAGGACAGACTGAATGTGGTTTAACACAAAGGAGGGAGGGACAGACTGAATGTGGTTTAACGTGAGGGAGGGAGGGACAGACTGAATGTGGTTTAACACAAGGGAGAGAGGGACAGACTGAATGTGGTTTAATATGAGGGAGACAAGGACAGACTGAATGTGGTTTAAAATGAGGGAGACAGGGACAGACTGAATGTGGTTTAACATGAGGGAGGGAGGGACAGACTGAATGTGGTTTAATATGAGGGAGACAAGGACAGACTGAATGTGGTTTAACACAAAGGAGGGAGGGAGGGACAGACTGAATGTGGTTTAACACAAAGGAGGGAGGGAGGGACAGACTGAATGTGGTTTAACATGAGGGAGGGAGGGACAGACTGAATGTGGTTTAACGTGAGGGAGGGAGGGACAGACTGAATGTGGTTTAACATGAAGGAGGCAGGGACAGACTGAATGTGGTTTAACGTGAGGGAGGGAGGGACAGACTGAATGTGGTTTAACATGAGGGAGGCAGGGACAGACTGAATGTGGTTTAATGTGAGGGAGGCAGGGACAGACTGAATGTGGTTTAACATGAGGGAGGGAGGGACAGACTGAATGTGGTTTAACATGAGGGAGGCAGGGACAGACTGAATGTGCTTTAACGTGAGGGAGGCAGGGACAGACGGAATGTGGTTTAACATGAGGGAGGCAGGGACAGACTGAATGTGGTTTAACATGAGGGAGGGAGAGACAGACTGAATGTGGTTTAACATGAGGGAGACAGGGACAGACTGAATGTGGTTTAACATGAGGGAGGCAGGGACAGACTGAATGTGGTTGAATGTGAGGGAGACAGGGACAGACAGAATGTGGTTTAACATGAGGGAGGGAGAGACAGACTGAATGTGGTTTAACATGAGGGAGACAGGGACAGACTGAATGTGGTTTAATGTGAGGGAGACAGGGACAGACAGAATGTGGTTAAACGTGAGGGAGGGAGGGACAGACTGAATGTGGTTTAACACAAGGGAGAGAGGGAGGGACATATTGAATGTGGTTTAACATGAGGGAGGAGGGAGGGACAGACTGAATGTGGTTTAACATGAGGGAGACAGGGACAGACTGAATGTGGTTTAACACAAAGGAGGGAGGGACAGACTGAATGTGGTTTAACACAAGGGAGAGAGGGAGGGACAGACTGAATGTGGTTTAACATGAGGGAGGCAGGGACAGACTGAATGTACTTTAACGTGAGGGAGGCAGGGACAGACTGAATGTGGTTTAACATGAGGGAGGCAGGGACAGACTGAATGTGGTTTAACATGAGGGAGGGAGAGACAGACTGAATGTGGTTTAACATGAGGGAGGGAGGGACAGACTGAATGTGGTTTTACACAAGGGAGGGAGGGACAGACTGAATGTGGTTTAACATGAGGGAGGGAGAGACTGAATGTGGTTTAACACAAGGGAGGCAGGGACAGACTGAATGTGGTTTTACACAAGGGAGGGAGGGACAGACTGAATGTGGTTTAACACAAGGGAGGCAGGGACAGACTGAATGTGGTTTAACACAAGGGAGGGAGGGACAGACTGAATGTGGTTTAATGTGAGGGAGACAAGGACAGACTGAATGTGGTTTAACATGAGGGAGGCAGGGACAGACTGAATGTGGTTTTACATGAGGGAGGCAGGGACAGACTGAATGTGGTTTAACATGAGGGAGGCAGGGACAGACTGAATGTGGTTTAACGTGAGGGAGACAGGGACAGACTGAATGTGGTTTAACACAAGGGAGGGAGGGACAGACTGAATGTGGTTTAACATGAGGGAGGGAGGGACAGACTGAATGTGGTTTTACACAAGGGAGGGAGGGACAGACTGAATGTGGTTTAACATGAGGGAGGGAGGGACAGACTGAATGTGGTTTAACACAAGGGAGGGAGGGACAGACTGAATGTGGTTTAACACAAGGGAGGGAGGCAGGGACAGACTGAATGTGGTTTAACATGAGGGAGGGAGGGACAGATTGAATGTGGTTTAACACAAGGGAGGGAGGGGCAGACTGAATGTGGTTTAACACAAGGGAGGGAGGGACAGACTGAATGTGGTTTAACACAAGGGAGGGAGGGACAGACTGAATGTGGTTTAACACAAGGGGGGCAGGGAAAGATGGAATGTGGTTTAACGTGAGGGAGGCAGGGACAGACGGAATGTGGTTTAACATTAGGGAGGGAAGAACAGATGGATGTTATTCAATGTGAGGAAGGCAGGGACAGGCAACTTCAAAGGTTATAGGAAAATTATCTTGAGAGCAGGGTCAAAATAAAGTGTTAAAAATAGGTATTAAAAGCTTCCACACTTGAGGCATTTGAAGGATAGGTTTGGTTACATAATGACTTTAGTATGTTACTTCTTTGCGACATGGTTTTTAATACTATCTTAAGCCAACACCATAGAAATATGCTAGAAGGAAGTATGAGACACTAAACCAATCAAATGTTTAGATGGTCAATTGAGCTCATAATTACCTTCAAGAATCCATCAATACGCTATATATAGTACCGTCACACCAAATCTTAAAGTAAATTCAACTTTGCAAAACTATGTAAAATGAAACATGCTGAAATTTGACCTGATCTGAACGTGACATTAACAATACAACCCCGTCAATCAAGACAAAGGGACATAATCAGGGTGACATATTCCATTGTGTAAATAGGCCCTGGAGTTATTCATGCATCCCTAAACGTGGCCCAAGTTAGTTTCAAATTTTCCCTAGATCAATATACAATATTCAATTACAAAATGTTAATTTGATTAGCGTGACCTATGAATGTTTTACACCGTGTGACAAGTAACAGTATAGTACCCGGATAGAGATTCGTCTGTTATCTTGAAATTGTATAACACAGAAGTCATCCTGAACAAATATAGGGCTTTATAGAGTGTTAAAATATCTAAATGTATGCACAGAGAAAGAGAGAGAGAGAGGTGTTGAGAGAAAGAAAGAGGGAGAGAAATGCTGAGAGAAAAGAGAGAGAGAGAGAGAGAGAGAGAGAGAGAGAGAGAGAGAGAGAGAAACTTTATCAAACGAATGTAAATATGCCAGAATTTCACTAAATGCATACTAGATAAATGCAAACTAGACGTGTGACCTTGATCCCGTTTACTTGACTCAGGGTTCGACATCACTGTAACACGTTTGGGGCACCATGGTCATTTTAACTTGCAAAAGTCACATTAAAGTTTTAGACTAATCAGTCTATGCACATGTCAAATTGTTTACACACCACAAAACGTAATCTATGCAGCTATGCCCAAAGCGTGTAATTAACTTTACACAGCCATTAACACATCCATTATTTACATTAATCCTCAATAAAATGTCCTAGGTGAACACGTCTGGAAGATCTACAACACATATAACTATTTTGTCTGTCTATACAGACACTGTCAGTCTTGTATCCATTCACACATCAAACAATTCCCACTTCCCAGAATCTCCAACCTTCGCGGCCAGTGAACTATTACAGAATCTCCAACTTTCAAGTGAAACTATATTTGGCAGCCATGTTAATGGTAAGATCGTGACCTACATTAGAGACTGACTGGCTGTCTATATATATCCACCATTCAGATGGCCAGGATCTTTGTGTACATATAAAACTTCAGTCCCAAGGTGCTGCTCCCTTATATGTATGTATACCGTAATCCTGAAATCCTGTTTAAAGACTTAAAATTAATAACCAATAGATAAAAGGTTGTTTGTAGATATCTGCCTACAAATACTGTTTACAGTCGTAAAGTTGTTCACTGGCCAGATTAATGTTTAAATGGTTCAAGGGAAGCAACTCTCATTTGTTTTTTCACATTTTTACAAGTTTGTGCTATTACAGAGTTAATGTCTGAAAGTAATGTAACGCCTGCCCTCCCCATACTGGGACATAGCAGGGACTTCTTTGACTCTTCAATTCCATAAGTACATTTTTTTACAGAATTAATTATCAAAATAATCTATATAAAAAATCGTATAATCCAGAAATGGAATTCAAATAAAATAAGAAACTTTGTGTCAATAAGGACTGTAATATCATATTCTTACAACCACTTTCAGGTTTAGGTCTTCCGTCCCCTTGGCCATGTGGTCTACCTGTCACGAGTGTAATATCTGGTAGGCCACTCCCCCACCCCCTCAACGCATATTTATAGTGCAAGGCACATCTATACCTACGCATCAGTACCTGCCATCTATACCTACAAATCAGTTCCTACACATTTATACCTACAGAGATCTGTACTTACACATCTATACCTACACATCAGTACCTACACATATATACTATCAGAGATCTGTACCTACACATCTGTACCAACACATCTATACCTACATATCAGTACCTACACATCTATACCTACAGAGATCTGTACCTACACATCTATACCTACACATCAGTACCTACACATCTAAACCTACACATCAGTACCTACACATCTATACTATCAGAGATCTGTACCTACACATCTATCTTATCAGAGATCTGTACCTACACATCTATACCTACACATCAGTACCTACACATTTATACTATCAGAGATCTGTACCTACACATCTATACTATCAGAGATCTGTACCTACACATCAGTACCTACACATCTATACTATCAGAGATCTGTACCTACACATCTATACCTACACATCAGTACCTACACATCTATACTATCAGAGATCTGTGCCTACACGTCTATACTATCAGAGATCTGTACCTACACATCTATATATACACATCTGTACCTACAGATCTATATTATACATCTACTGGCTCAAACCTGGGATTGAACCCGAGACCTCTGGCATGAGCAGTGTAGGTACAGATGTGTAGGTACAGATGTGTAGGTATAGATGTGATGGTACAGATGTGATGGTACAGATGTGATGGTAAAAATGTATAGGTACAGATGTGATGGTACAGATGTTATGGTACAGATGTGTAGGTACAGATGTGATGGTACAAATGTGTAGGTATAGATGTTATGGTACAGATGTGATGGTACTGATGTGTAGGTTTACGTGTGATGGTACAGATGAGATGGTACAGATGTGATGGTAAAAATGTGTAGGTACAGATGTGATGGTACAGATGTGATGGTACAGATGTGTAAGTATAGATGTGATGGTACAGATGTGAAGGTACATATGTTATGGTACAGATGTGTAAGTACAAATGAGATGGTACAGATGTGTAGGTACAGATGTTATGGTACAGATGTGTAAGTACAGATGTGATGGTACAAATGTGTAGGTATAGATGTTATGGTACAGATGTGATGGTACAGATGTGTAGGTACAGATGAGATGGTACAGATGTGTAGGTACAGATGTGATGGTACAGATGTGTAGGTACAGATGAGATGGTACAGATGTGTTGGTACAGATGTTATGGTACAGATGTGATGGTACAGATGTGTAGGTACAGATGAGATGGTACAGATGTGATGGTACAGATGTGTAGGTATAGATGTTATGGTACAGATGTGATGGTACAGATGTGTAGGTACAGATGTTATGGTACAGATGTGATGGTACAGATGTGTAGGTACAGGTGTGATGGTACAGATGTGTAGGTACAGATGAGATGGTACAGATGTGATGGTACAGATGTGTAGGTATAGATGTTATGATACAGATGTGATGGTACAGATGTGTAGGTACAGATGAGATGGTACAGATGAGATTGTACAGATGAGATTGTACAGATGAGATTGTACAGATGTTATGGTACAGATGTTATGGTACAGATGTGATGGTACAGATGTGTAGGTAAGGATGAGATTGTACAGATGAGATGGTACAGATGAAATGGTACAGATGTGTAGGTACAGATGTGATGGTACAGATATGTAGGTACAGATGAGATGGTACAGATGTGATGGTACAGATATGTAGGTACAGATGTGATGGTACAGATATGTAGGTACAGATGTGTAGGTACAGATGTGATGGTACAGATGTGTAGGTACAGATGTGATGGTACAGATGTGTAGGTACAGATGTGACGGTACAGATATGTAGGTATACATTAAACTTATACATTTGTTACTGAGCATCAATACTTTCTATCTCCAGTCATTTACTATCTGAAACAAAAACAATAATTTCAATCCACCACATTAATGGAGTGGCCAAAAATAACAAAATGAATGCTGTCATAAACATAACAGCATCAAATAATTAATTTTCAGCGATGTAATTACCCATACAAGTACAGGTGCGTACAGGTATTCACCACAACACATACACCACAGGTAACACCAACACACACCGCTTACTGTTAAGAATTTTTTGCTGTAAATAAAGACAGCCATTTGGCACGTTGCTTCGACAAGTATCATGCAATTAGGCAAATGTTTTATTTCTATCAACAATTTCAGAAAAACTCATCTGAGAACAGTAACTGATACTGAAATGTAAAAAATATATTTAAACAAGATATTCCTAAGATACTTTAGAGCCGACACCGTGTGTAAGTATTTTGATATCAATATATCATGACCTTGACCTTATATGTAAGGAACCTGATGCATCTTTTCCATGTTGCCGATGATTCCTTAAAGCAAAAAATTGTGACTGATACAAAGGTGGAGAGTGACCTTGACTTTTTAATTTGAACATTTTCAGTTACCTAAATTTATACTTATTTATTTCAGCTTGATTGCAATGAAAGCTCAGAGCTTATTTAAAACACTTGAGTTCACTTCCTGGGTAGAACCAGTACTGAGTGTTGTCCACTTCCTGGGTAGAACCAGTACTGAGTGTTGTTTATTGAGAGGCATCAGGTCGAGCCTTGGGGGGAATCGAACCAGTGACCTTGACCTCCTAACAAAATCTAACGGACTGCTGATAACACCATATCTGATTGTCTTTTAATATTAAAGCTTTCATTATACTTCTTTCAGCTATTACAAATTAATTAATTTTAAATATATAATTCTGACCCTTCAAGTAAAAATTTAAATATTGTTCTTCAAATAATTCAAATTATACAAAAGGTTTTACTATGGCAATATTTTTTTTATCCTGTGCATGATTCAAAATTTCATATCAACTGTCAGGATTTATATTTTCAGCAAATTTAACTTTTTTATATAAACACACCCCACCTAGATCTGCTTGCGTCAGTTGTAAGATAATTTACAAGGAAGAGTTTACAAGATTAGAAATGTCTACCCACTGACAAGCATTACAAATTTCAGGTGTCTAATCATTTTGGCATGCATGTGGTATGATGACCAGAGGTGGATTCACAAATTATCTTGTCATATAAGTGTATAATGACATACTTTCATCTGTCACTAACCTTTTCGTACTGTTGGCAAAATAAACAGACAACCTGATAAAGGTGTTACTGTAATATGACACTGAATGATTATGGAGAAGTGAGAGAGGGAGAGAGATGGGGGGAATGAGAGAGGAGAAGAAGTTTAAGAGGAGAAGAAGTTTAAAAGCGGAAGAAGTGAGAGTAGGGAAGAAGTGAGAGAGGAGTAGTTTGAGAGGGAAGAAGCGACAGAGAGAGGGGAAGAAGTGAGAGAAGGTTAGAAGTGAGAAGGAGAAGAAGTGAGAGAGAAGTTTGAGAGGGGTAGAAGTAAGGAGAAGAAGTGAGGAGAAGAAGTGCGAGAGTGAGAGAGAAGTTATAGAGGGGTAGAAGTGAGAGAGGGTTAGAAGTGAGGAGAAGAAGTGAGATAGGGGGAAGAAGTGAGAGTGAGAGAGAAGTTTAAGAGGGGTAGAAGTGAGAAAGGGTTAGAAGTGAGGAGAAGAAGTGAGATAGGGGGAAGAAGTGAGAGTGAGAGAGAAGTTTGAGAGGGGTAGAAGTGAGAGAGGGTTAGAAGTGAGGAGAAGTGAGATAGGGGGAAGAAGTGAGAGTGAGAGAGAAGTTTGAGAGGGGAAGAATTGAGAGGCAAGTGGAAGAAGTGTGAGATGGGTCTGGAGGAAGCAAGAGAAAAAGGGTAATTCTAGGGAAAGTGAGATAGATGATTCCGTAAAATGTGTGGGACGGCAAGGAAGGTGTCTAGGGAAAGTGAGAAAGATGATTCCGTAGGATGTGTGGGATGGCAAGGAAGGTGTTTAAAGGGACACACAGCAATTTCAATAAATTTTCACTTTACCCTATTTCTGATAATTAGACATCTACAGGGAGCACAGTATATGAAATAAGATTACCCTAGAATGTCTAAAGAACCTTAGTTTCATTTTTTTGGTTGGGTAACATTAGCAATTCACCAGTGTTGATATGCAAGATTTTGAGGGATCAGTAGAAAATGTAAATTGCCTTATAACTCAGACTACCAACTGATTGGGTGAACAAGTCATGCCACATCACCATTCTACTGCAACAATAACTATTTAAATTTTTCTAATTTGTCACCCTTAATATCACAATATATCATAAATGCTGACATTTTCTGAATAATGACATGACAATAGATCATAAATACTAGTTCCTTCACATAACTTCAGTTTTAGAAACATTTACATTTTAAACTTGCGTATAATTAGCATTATGTACTTAAAAAGTTATTTGATAGTGTAACAGTCACACAGGGAGAAAATATAAAACATAATAAGGCACGGAGATATACCATACAGTATGACTTATTACAGGTAACTAATAGCACACCTGTACCAGATCGGGGTTATAAACATCAAAGGGTGGAGGCAATCTAACATTACTAGCAGGTATTTATATACACACTTAAAATTGAATTTCAAAAGGTAATGCACACAGATTTGGTGGGAAAGTGTCAATATGGTTTGAATGTATTCATTCTGGGTTGATTTAATTACTAAAGGTCCACTGGACATGTTTTATTGATATACTTTCAAAATTATTATAGTGACTAGTCATTAGCTGGTAAATAACATTTACAACTTTGAGATTTCTTTTTAAAGGGTTGTTTGTTTGTTTTTTTGGAATGGGGTTTAATGACATTTTTATCACATTTTAGGTTACATAATTTTAGACATATTAGATGCATGGATTGATAGTCAGATGCACTACCGACTGAGCTAACCGGGCCTGGTTCAACAAATTGACACTAATGATACAAATACATATTAGAGTATATTATAGTAATATGACACTATCAACAAAATGACACTGACACAAAATTGTCAAATCTAGACTTTTTTACAAAACAATCACCAGGAACCTGAGAAAAATTGCTTTTCACAAGTTGTACACAGATTTTAGCAAAATATCTACAAGGAACACTTGAACCAGTCCATTTTCAGAGATTCAGAAGGGGGTGCTTACAACAGTGTACTGACAGAGAGCCAAACAATGTACACCTAGATCTCTGATCAAACAGTGAACTGTAAATTGAAGTAGATTAGGGTCTAAAGAATATCAATCCTAACCCACCTAAAATGATAATGAAATATTCCATAAAATCTATTATCAAAAATCACCAAGTAATGTGTTAGTTTCTAGATTTAAACTCATTTCTCAGTTTATCATGATTTTTCTTCTTTTTTTTTTAAATTTGCATATAAAACATGTTTCCAACTACAATGAGCCCATATATTTATACTCGCTGAGTGCGAAATGCCGCAAAGATGTCTTAAAATTGCAAAATAAAATAAATTGTAACATATGCTGGGCTGTATCAAATGAGTCATGTCATTAAATTTTGATTGCTATTTGATCCGTCATAATGATTGATATTGCTAAATTTGGTTTTTATCCTAGAACCAGTCTGAATGATGAGGTCAGGGTCATCCAGAATATGTGTGTGGTTTCTTAGAACTGGAGTCTTGTTTCCACTTTACCACTCACATTAAAACATAGATATTGTTTTATATCATGTTTTTGGCAGATTTGAAATTCTAGGTCATTTATATTTTATTTATAATGATACCGAGTGCCTGGTGTTCATCAAAATAAATTTTTATTTTAGAGGTTTAAAGAGATTTTTCCGAACACGCTGTCTGCATGATCTACCCAAATGAAACCACCTATCAAAATGCACTGAAACAAATCCATTCAGTTATTTATCGCACAAATACATAATTAAGTGTTCCATGTGTATCAATTAATCATTATAAAGTATGATGGAATCACACCAAATCACCAGCAGAGATATCCGTGTGACTCTTGTTACCTAGTGCAGCTGCAGAAATGACAGTTTTGTTCTCTATGACACCTTGTTCATGTTAATTAATCTGCACTTATAATATCAAATTAAATTAATATAATAATTAATAAGATTGTTACAACCATGGTGGAGCTATTATTGATATCAGTCATGGAATGTGGGAGAGACATACAACTGGTTAGTTGTGCTGTCTGACAGGAAACCTGCACTCGGGGAAATACCTATCAAGTTGGAGATAAAAAATAAATGGAATTATTATCATTTATCAGTCAATACAGTTTCATGTCCAAAATAACATTTTGTCATATTTTCTGATTAGAAAAACTACCCAGTTGGCAATCAAAATGTTAAGAATCCATGTATTCCCATAATGTCTATACTAAATGCAGCCTGTTTTCCCTAACTGTCTTATACTAAATGCATTCCCTAACTGTCTTATACTAAATGCAGCCCGTATTCACTAACTGTCTATACTAAATGCAGCCTGTATTCCCTAACTGTCTTTACTAAATAGAGCTTGTATTCCCTAATTGTCTATACTAATTGCAACCTGTATTCCCTAACTGTCTTTACAAAATGCAGCCTGTATTCCCTAACTGTCTATACTAAATGCAGCCTGATCAGAGTGTACATGGTTTGGTTCTGATTAACATACTCATAGATACATAGATAATTATGGAAATGCCAAAAACCATGGACAGCCATGCATTGTGCCATTCTGAGGAATAACTGATGGATAAATTGTACATTATAAGACCTGACAATAACTCCAAACTGCACCCATACACAGAGGTGTGGAAGTATAAAACATCCTTTCGTTTGCTTCTCTGGCACCTTGAGAAAGTCAGAAGGTGTGTTTGAGAGCCCAGACACTTTCATAGACGGTGTAAACCTCTTCCATATCTACTACACTTGGACTCAAACATCACTTTGGGATCATTCATTCTATTCAGAAATGAATTATTTTCAGTGAAGTGCAATTTCCCAACATATAGATAACTTTCCCCATGCAACAGGTACGCTTTTCCCAACATATACACAATTTTCCCATGCAACAGGTACACTTTTCCCAACATATACATAATTTTCCCCATGCAACAGGTACACTTTCCCCAACATATACACAACTTTCCCCATGCAACAGGTACACTTTCCCCAACATATGTATACATAGCTTTCCCAATGCAACAGATACACTTTTTCCAAAAACACAACTTTCCCCATGCAACAGGTACGCTTTTCCCAACATATACATAATTTTCCCATGCAACAGGTACACTTTTCCCAACATATACATAATTTTCCCCATGCAACAGGTACACTTTTCCCAACATATACATAATTTTCCCCATGCAACAGGTACACTTTTCCCAACATATACATAATTTTCCCCATGCAACAGGTACACTTTCCCCAACATATGTATACATAGCTTTCCCAATGCAACAGATACACTTTTTCCAAAAACACAACTTTCCCCATGCAACAGGTACGCTTTTCCCAACATATACACAATTTTCCCATGCAACAGGTACACTTTTCCCAACATATACATAATTTTCCCCATGCAACAGGTACACTTTTCCCAACATATACATAATTTTCCCCATGCAACAGGTACACTTTTCCCAACATATACATAATTTTCCCCATGCAACAGGTACACTTTTCCCAACATATACATAATTTTCCCCATGCAACAGGTACACTTTCCCCAACATATGTATACATAGCTTTCCCAATGCAACAGATACACTTTTTCCAAAAACACAACTTTCCCCATGCAACAGGTACGCTTTTCCCAACATATACACAATTTTCCCATGCAACAGGTACACTTTTCCCAACATATACATAATTTTCCCCATGCAACAGGTACACTTTCCCCAACATATGTATATATAACTTTCCCCATGCAACAGGTACACCTTTCCCACATAAACACAAGTTTCCCGACATCCCCATGTAATAGGTGCACAACATCCCAAACATAACTAACTGCTACAAAACTGCAGTTTTTTTTAATGGGTTTAACATCATTCAAAACATTTAAGGTTATATATGGCATATTAAGTTTTATTGCTGGAGGAAGCCCTGAAAATAAATCTGTGTAGACCCACCATCATTCCGCAAGTAACTGACAACTTTTTTTCCATAAATTTTTTTGACCAAGTGGGACTAGGACCAACAACCTTAGCGGTGAGAGGTAAGTGATCTTGGGACCGAGCCTTTGACCACTCCGCCACAAAGAACCCTCATATCATTAAGAGGTCACATGACTGGTCCACAACACATTCACCACACAACCGGTCACTTCCTGCGCGTCTTAATGACATGTTGGGAGGATCGTTATTGATTTATGTCTTAACTAACAGGGGTAATTAAATTGTTAATTACATTTTATTCTAACTGACATGGCAACATTAATTAATTAAATCTTTCCTTTATGGCTGGATCATAAACTACTAATGCTTGCATAAATAATGATATACCTGTAGACAAAGTGAGCAGGTGCCATGAGAATGATATGCTAATTAGTGTCTAATTAAGATGTGCTCATAAAGGAAATACTTAGGGAATACAATTATATATACTAGCATTCTATTATATCAACCCGAGTAAAGAGCGGATAATGGTCCAGTGGTTATGGCCTTGGACTGCTAACCCAGAGATTGCAGGTTCGATTCCCCACTCCTCCAACTAAAAAGACTTATCAGTCTTTTGGATGAGACTTCAACAAAAATCCAGGTCCCATGTATCGGTGCTTTACACCGAGCATGTAAAGAATCAGAGATGCCTTTTGTATCTCTGCACTTTTCTCCTAAAATCTAAAATTCCTCTTCTAGAGGCATCCCTCATATGGGAAAATAAAATTATTATCATCAATACCAACCACATATGAATCAACTGCAGTTGGATAATGTCATAGGTAACAATGATTAACGGTCATCGGTCAGCATTTTTTTTAACAGAGTTAAATACAATTTTTAACACACTGCAGGCCGTATATGGCAATCACAGTTAGATAGAACACCTTAGACCAGTTCCCAGCAGCTGTATGGTGTAAATTCTAGCACTAGACCACCACTGTGTCTAAAAGGCCGACACACTACCATTGGACCACACACTCTACCACTAGACCACTGATGTGCACAAAAGGACACAATTCAACTACTACTCAACCCGGCCGCTTTAAAGCAACCCTACACCCAATAAATTATTTTCCCACAAAAAATAGCTTAGCAACCTTTCTTAATATTAGGGTCAACAAATCAAAATAAAACATTAAAAAAATAAAAATACACATGGTATATCTGCACTTCAAAATCTTGTATACTGCCAAAGACAAACTAAACAAGGTTCCAAACAAACAGTGACAAATCCTTGTTCACACATAGAACCTCTCAACCGCAAAACATAAAATGTTGAGATCAAAAGTTAAATGATAAATCATTGTTTAAAAACCACATACTCGCTCCACTAAAGTAAACAGGTTTGCAAGATCTTGTCAACAATTTTGTAATTAATTAAACATCACTGAAATATCTTGTGACAAAACCAGATTCATGTGTAATCCAGCTACCTCCTCAACATTAAACATGTCCTTCTTCACTACAGAAATATCCCCACTATGTTAAAGGTACTGTTGTCATTATGCTAATTATGTTAAAGGTGGTGTTGCCATTATAAAGACTTTCTTAAAGGTGCTATTGTCATTATGATGACTATGTTAAAGGTTGTGTTGCCAGACTTTGTTAAAGGTGCTGCTGCCATTATGAAGACTGTAATAAAGGTACTATTGTCATTATGAAGACTGTTAAAGGTACTGTTGGCATCAAGAAGATTATGTTAAAGGTGCTGTTGCCATTATGAAGACTTTCTTAAAGGTACAGTTGGCATTAAGAAGATAATGTTAAAGGTACTGTTGCCATTATGACCATTACGTTGAAGATATTGTTGCTGTTATGAAAATAATATTTAAGATGCTGTTGCCATTATGAAAAGGGTTTAATGTCATTTTCAACACACTTCTGGCATATCCAGTTTTATTGGTGGGGGAAGACTTCAGCAAATATCTGAGAAGAACCAGTTTCCTTCCACAAGTAACTGGAAAACTTTCTCACAAAAAGATTTTTCATAATGGGGATAATGTAAAAGGTATTATTGCCATAATGATACTTACGTTAAAGGTGCTGTTACCATTATACTCCATTATGGAGATAGTATTATTGCTTACATTTTTGAAGGTTCATTCAACATAATTTTACACAAATAAAGAAATGGAGCATTGTGGGTTGATCTATCGAAATACGTTTAACACTCCAGCAAAATGTCCTAAAATTTTTTAATAGTAATTGAACAAGCTACAGGTTAATATTTCAACAAAAAAAAATTAAAATGTAATTTTTGCTACGTCAACCAAGTTTTGGTTAAATTCGTAAACTGGAAAAGAAAAATATTTTGACCGAGGCCATTCAAATTATCCATCATCCGCACCACTCGACTTCAACAGCAACAACTTCTCAGAGCTATTTTTCTCGACCTATCAGTTTCACAATTATCACTTAAGTAACACTTAAATCAACGACAACATCCGGCACTTCAGTTTTCAACAAAAGCAATGTCAACCCCTTCCAGTAGTCGACACTTTATAAACCGTGCAATGTACAATAAACTGTTTCTCTTTTATACCACTACATGTATATCTATTCTGAATTATCACAGGTTATAGTTTTGGATACATAAATATCTCAACACTGCATTCCCGTCTCAGAGCATGTTAAAGAAATATAGAATCTACCAGGTATATATTACCCTATTAAGGCGCAATTTCTCAGAACAAAATTATTGTCTGATGCAGCTGAAAAATGTGGCAAAAATATCTCTATGGAAATGTGATTGTAAAAATTAAAATTACATATTATAGATTCATTTAACTGTACATCATCACACGACTTTCAAGGGCAGCTAGGTAATAAACCCAAATTAAATATCTATTAATTTTTAATTAACTAAATGTAATAACACTAACGATTCATGATTCATCTCTTTTCCTTCTGAGCTCTTCCTCCGCCAATAAAAACTGATGCCATATACAACCTGTAGTACACGAGTTGAAAATGGTGTTAAATCATTTTCAAAAAAGAAAAAATTAAAAAAACTCATGAATATACATCCATAATTACAACTTACCTAAACACCAACCAGTATCTCCCTCGTTACAATGAAGAATATGTTACATCCATTTTTAAGTCAACACGAGATATGTTACACAAGATCTTAACACTGATAAATACATGCTTGAACATAATCCAGTATAATGTGATGCACCAGATGTCCCGAGAACCAGTCTATGCAATACACTTATTAACGTTCTAGTAATTATGGCTTACGCTGTACACAACACACTGCAGAATCATGGATAAAAAAAAAAGAAGTAAAAACACTGCACAGCCAGATAATAAATCCAAGTTAAAAAATGTGTACAGTAAAACAAATTCCGAAAAATGTTAAGTCGGAATGCAGTGTTGTAAAATCTAAGTTAGATTTAAATTCAAAGAATGCTGTAATATAAATGCCAAAAATAATCTAGAAGCCACAAGCGCTACAACCTGCTCAAGTCAAACAGAGCAACTGTGTAACAATAACCGCTACTAATATTTCACCCTATTAATTATATTAACGCTATCGGAAAACATTAGTGAATGCCTGCGGGGCGTTTTAAAAGACGAATGACAATCTATTACACTTATAACAGCTTAACTGTCAATTCACGACATATGTATACAAGCAAATTAGGTCGCGTTTAGACAGGGATCAAAAGTCAATGTTTACCTGTAAAAGAAGTCAATGTTTACCTGTAATAGAAGATAGAGGGTAATATTTTTCAGATAATTTTAATTTTATCAGGAGATTTCTTTTCTTCTTTTTTTTTGAATTGTGGTTAAATGCCATTTTCAACACAAACCGGGTTATATATATACAAGTACAGATTATATACATAAGTAAAGTTTATATACATAAATACATGTGTTATATACATAAGTAAAGTTTATATACATAAATACAAGTGTTATATACATAAGTAAAGTTTATATACATAAATACAAGTGTTATATACATAAGTAAAGTTTATATACATAAATACAAGTGTTATATACATAAGTAAAGTTTATATACATAAATACAAGTGTTATATACATAAGTAAAGTTTATATACATAAATACAAGTGTTATATACATAAGTAAAGTTTATATACATAAATACAAGTGTTATATACATAAGTAAAGTTTATATACATAAATACAAGTGTTATATACATAAGTAAAGTTTATATACATAAATACATGTGTTATATACATAAGTAAAGTTTATATACATAAATACAAGTGTTATATACATAAGTAAAGTTTATATACATAAATACAAGTGTTATATACATAAGTAAAGTTTATATACATAAATACAAGTGTTATATACATAAGTAAAGTTTATATACATAAATACAAGTGTTATATACATAAGTAAAGTTTATATACATAAATACAAGTGTTATATACATAAGTAAAGTTTATATACATAAATACATGTGTTATATACATAAGTAAAGTTTATATACATAAATACATGTGTTATATACATAAGTACATGTTCCTATACAAATCTACATGTAATATGCACCAGTACACGTTATATACATAAGTACATTTTATATACAGTAGTACCTGCTATGTACATAAGTACAGGTAATATGCATAAGTAAATACATAAGTGCATGTTCTATAGAAAAGTATGGGTTATATATACAAGTACAGGTAATATACATAGAACAGTTGATAGACATAATTACATGCTATAAACATAAGTACAGGCTATATACATAAGTACAAGTTATGCATATAAGTACAGGCTATACACATAAGAACAGGATACACACATAAGTACAGGATACACACATAAGTACAGGCTATATATGGCATTTAATCAGGGGAACCCAGTATCCATTTTCATTGGTGGAGGAATAGAACATCTCTGAACAGAACCACCGTCCCTCCCAAAGTTACTGTTAAACTTTCTTAGATTTTCAAACTCAATTTGAATTTGAACATCACTTCCCCTTGATTTCACAATCAAAGCACAGAGATAAGTGTTCAAAGTCTTAAATATCTTCAGATTTTCAGAACATTATATGATAAACAACAGTCCTTATCAACATCTGAAACGTAGCCAATGAAAATACAGCTTTGTCTTTCCTTCACGTTTTTCTCTATTCAAAATTACCATACAATATAAATCCTAAACTGAAATAACTGCCCTAATTATCAAATCTCAGCACAACTCCTTTTTAATGACTTTCCATGCCATTTTCAACACTTTACATGTTATAAACGGCATCCAGTTTTATCGGTGAAGCAAAATATTAAATTAAAATAAATCTGAGTTGAATCACGTTTCTTCTCGTCCACTGCTGTTAATTGACCAATTTTCTTAAGTAATTTATTTTGGATAGAAATGGGTTCCAACTTACAACCCTAGCAGTGTGAGGTAAATGGTCTTGAGATGGCATCATACACCTCTCAGCCATTGAGGACGCCAAACATTGAGAACAACACCCAACATTGAGGATGCCCAACATCGAGGATGCCCAACATTGGGGACACCCAACATTGAAAAGACACCCAACAAGAAAACTAAGTGAATTAAGCATTGCACTGCAATACAGCTAACAACAATGTTCTAATTTTTACTGATAACATTTTGAGAGTTGTTTGCATAATGATATAAAAAAGAGCTAAGGGAAATGCTAACATGTAAGTTGGGTATACAATTACTCCAAGATTGGCCGTCGGGTTATGCTGACCGGTGCCTAAACCCTGTATGTGACATTAACGTTTGGGGAAGCTACCACAATAAGTCATCATGCCTTTCAGCATTAGGAAGATACAGGAAACGACAAATAATGTAGAATTTATACCTGCCACTATGTCCGCATGTTACAATGACCTTTGAGGTAACCGCCCAGATTTTATGCGCATCATGTCGTGTTATGCTTAAGATCTGTCCATGCATGTGGAATTTACGGAGCAAACACAAGTGTAGACAGAATGACGCAATATTAGTAGGGGATCAATAAATTGAAATACTAAAAATATTTCTGGGTGTCCACATATGTACATGTATGTGCATTCCAATAAGAAGAAGTCAACTAAAGAGTCGTATATAAATTCTGTATATATTATACGCACAATAATAGATCAACAAAAAGACTGCCTGAACGCGCCCCAACATACTAGCTATTATACAGGTAAACTTGACCATGATTAAACGCACGTCCAATATCTGAATCGCGGGATTTAAATGTCACTTATCAGAGTCAAGCTCGGATAAGTTTCATACCGCAGTTATAAGCCTCCAATAGTGGCTACAGGGCTATAAAACTCTGCTTAATGTGCCCCTCCAATAACTGCTATGTTTACAATGCTGACATTATAGATCAAGTGTTATATCGATAAACTACTGACAGGTATGGACACAATATACAGCACCACCGTGGAGGTCAAGGGTCATTTGTCAGGTGACCAGTCCTAACTGATTCTGTTAAGGGGAAAGATGAGGCAGGGAGAATGCATGGACGGTATCGAGTGCCTGGAATGTGTTGTTGACATTTTATGGAGGGAGATTTTCCAAATTGACACAAAAACAATAATTTTTTTTTTAGATTCATTCACTGACCTTTACTCAAATGATACAGGAATGAATCTAAAAAATATGCTTTGTTTTCGTATGAATGAATGAATGATGCTTCAGTCCATACATGACTGCATCAGTAAACTTGCATGTATTGTTTGTTAATTAAGGTAAAAATAAACAGAGAAAAAAAAACAACATAAAAGCAATGAATTTCATATATTTTTCTTATATCAGTTAATGAAAATGCCAGATAGAAAAGATTGCAACACTAAAGAAATTAACTGTCTTTGTACATATTCTGGGATATTCTTTATGTAATCAATTTTATATTGTCTGTACATAGAGGCAAGACTTGGTTTTACATACATAAAGATTCTCTATATTTGTCTGAAAGTGTGAGGAAACTTCCTCTTTTATTATCACCAATATCAATTTGCTTCTCATTAATTGTATATTGGGGAGGATGGTTTTTGCCACTGTTGATTAATTTCAGCTGTTCTTCATCTGTTGGTTCTTGTGTAGCTCTCTGGATAGTTATACCTGACCAAACACAAGTAACTTGGCTTGTTTTTATCGATTTTACTTCCATTTGTTGTTCCTGGATTAGTGGGAGAATGAACCCTCACTCTGCCCCAGGGGGGGTGGGGAATGGACCCCTCACTCCGTTCTAGGGCAAGTAGGTAATAGGCCCCCACTCTGTCCAAGAGGGAGTGTGGAATGGACCCTCACTCTGTTCCAGGGGGAGTGGGGAATCGGCCCTAACTCTGTTCCAGGGGGATACGGGAATGGGCCCTCACTATGTTCCTTGAGGAGTGGGGAATGGGCCCTCACTCTGTTCCAGGGGGAGTGGGGAATGGGCCCCTCACTCTGTTCCAGGGGGAGTGGGGAATGGGCCCTCACTCTGTTCCAGGGGGATACCGGAATGGGCCCTCACTATGTTCCTTGAGGAGTGGGGAATGGGCCCTCACTCTGTTCCAGGAGGAGTGGGGAATGGGCCCTCACTCTGTTCCAGGGGGAGTGGGGAATGGGCCCTATTTTCCATGGGGAGTGTGGAATGGGCCCTAACTCTGTTCCAGGGGGATACCGGAATGGGCCCTCACTATGTTCCTTGAGGAGTGGGGAATGGGCCCTCACTCTGTTCCAGGGGGAGTGGGGAATGGACCCTATTTTCCATGGGGAGTGGGGAATGGGCCCTCACTCTGTTCCAGGGGGATACCGGAATGGGCCCTCACTATGTTCCTTGAGGAGTGGGGAATGGGCCCTCACTCTGTTCCAGGGGGAGTGGGGAATGGGCCCTATTTTCCATGGGGAGTGTGGAATGGGCCCTAACTCTGTTCCTGGGGGATACCGGAATGGGCCCTCACTATGTTCCTTGAGGAGTGGGGAATGGGCCCTCACTCTGTTCCAGGGGGAGTGGGGAATGGACCCTATTTTCCATGGGGAGTGTGGAATGGGCCCTAACTCTGTTCCAGGGGGATACCGGAATGGGCCCTCACTATGTTCCTTGAGGAGTGGGGAATGGGCCCTCACTCTGTTCCAGGGGGAGTGGGGAATGGACCCTATTTTCCATGGGGAGTGGGGAATGGACCCTCACTCTGTTCAAGGGAGAGTTGGGAATGGGCCCTCACTCTGTTCTAGGGGGAGTGAGGAATGGACCCTCATTCTGTTCCAGGGGGAGTGGGGAATGGGCCCTAACTCTGTCCAAGAGGGAGTGTGGAATGGACCCTCACTCTGTTCCAGGGGGAGTGGGGAATGGACCCTATTTTCCATGGGGAGTGGGGAATGGACCCTCACTCTGTTCCAGGGGGAGTGGGGAATGGACCCTATTTTCCATGGGGAGTGGGGAATGGACCCTCACTCTGTTCAAGGGAGAGTTGGGAATGGGCCCTCACTCTGTTCTAGGGGGAGTGAGGAATGGACCCTCATTCTGTTCTAGGGCAAATAGGGAATGGGCCCCCACTCTCATCCAGAGGGAGTGGGGTATACCCTCTTTCACGAATAAGGACAAAGAGTCCATTATAGAAATTCTGCCAGTAAATATTTAATATATAAATAGAAAAGGAAGTGATCATTAATAGACAGCCCTTAAATACTGATGACCGACCTACACATTGTCATTCGGACTCTCTAAGTTAAACGATTATAACTACATGTATACCTGTGTGACGTGATCAAACTAAAATCAAAATGAAATCATGTGACAAGTTTAATACGTCACAAAATATTAAAGGGGAAATCTATTTTAGTCTAACCTAGGTATATAGCCCAAGTTAGGAAATCCCTTTTCAATATATTATTTTAGTTTGTTTAAATAGATATATATCATTTTGGCAATACAGGGTCAGTGAGTGTATATATAGGCATGATATATTGGGAAAATATTTTAAAATATTGAAAAATCCCGATATATTCCCCTTCAAGATTAATTTTATGATAACTGATTCAGTTGTCCATTTACTCAAGTTGTCTCACAATATTTGAACTGCAGTGTCATTCCAGCATCGTTGTTCCATTTTAATAATTAAGTAAAACTATATAACAAGATATTCAGTGATTTGATATCCCCTATATAATGTCCTTGTGGCTGATATATGTACTGTCATGACATATTGGGGGTGGAGGCTTTAACCAATTTTTAAATTTTGAAATAGCCAAATATACTTCCTTTCATTAATTAACCCTTTACTTCATATGGACACCTTTGAATACCTCTAATATAAAAGGCTTTTGAAAACAGTGTAGAACCTGCAATCAGAACAGGTTTTTGCACTGTTTTCTGCTATCAGAATAAATAGGTAAAATGTATCTATTCATGGAAATTGACTACCGTATATTCCCTTATAAACGCCCCCACTCTAATAAATGCCCCCCACCTATTTTTCTGGAAAATTAAAAAATAAAACATATATGCGAGTTGAGTGCGTATTCGCCCATCTTTCCCTGATCGATTATTTTCTTACGCAGACAACAATTAGCGGAATGTTTATTACCTTTGAACTCTTTAACCTATTGTTTATATCTTGGGTGACCACAAGATATACCAAATACCGTCTGCCGATTAAAACATTACAAAACGTCGGAAAATGCGGTTAGTCCGTGTACGCTGAAAGCTCATTGTTCCACGTTGATAAGCGCAAGCGTCCAAGTGATTTAAAGTGAAGAGTACACTGACCATAACTTCGGATAGTCCAGTACGCAGACTAGTAATTCCATACAGATTTTCAACTTTTTTTCATCCTATATCGATTATTTCATTCACTATCAAATAATTCTGAACCACTTTTTCGGGGATTTAAACCGGATTTAAGTTTTTTCCATGGCTTTATTGATTTTATTGTATTTTTAACTGTTGTTAAATTTGTTTTTTTATCTTTTATAAACGCCCCCACCTTGTAAAATGTAACGCCCCCAGGGGTGTTAATTAGGGAATATACGGTATGTGTGGCTTTTGAGTTTGAAAGAGTCCAGTTAAAATCCATATGGAGTAAAGCATTAAATCATCTAATGATAATAGAAACTTAGAACAAGGTCGGAAGATTCCATTATAAAATATTAGAACTTCTTACAGATAAATCTAATTAACTTCCATCTGCTACGTCTTCAGAGCTAATCTTTCTTAATAAATGAAAAATGCAAGAAACAATTTGTCTTTAATTCGCGCAATAAGGGAACTCTATCACGATGTTATCAAATTACAATGCGTATTGATCCTCCGTGTAAATCAATCTGCTAGCCATGCTAATCCTGCCGATCAATACAGAACTTCGCTATAGCCGAGTACGATCCAAATTAAATGTGAAAGTTTGATTTTATCTATTCATTTCAAATTCAATGTAACTGATCCTAAAGGTGGTGATTTATACGACATGTCTCTACCATTACCAATACTTAAATAGAACCGTTTCAAATAACACCATGTGCATGTCGAAATCTCTAACCAGTCTTAATAAGGTTATGCCATGTATGCAAAGCTTTCAGAGAAAATATTAACAGACATTTTCTAACAGCGTTATAATTATATGATTAACTCTACTTTTTCAATGACAGAGTTTATGAAAATGAAACAAAAGTTTACATAGGGAACCCTAAAGGTACATAATATGAGATTTTTTGGTTAAATGCTATTTTCTATATTATTTTTATTTATCTACATTTCTTTTAAAAAGGGGGAGGGTGGAGGCTAGTGGGGGGGGGGGGATTGGTGGTGGTGTTGGTGGGGGGGTTGGGTTGAGTGTCTGGGGAGATTTTTATATTCATTTTCTTTTCTTTTTTTTTTTTTTTGAAAATAAAAAGGATAGTGGCAGCATGAAAATTAGGGGCTTGTGGGGGTGATGGTCTAGCAATTAATTTATTATGGCCATAGGCAAATCACGCGCGAAGTCTTCCTGGGTAGAATCAGTACTAAGCATGTGGATAAACAGGACACATGACCATTACAGAGCGAGATATGTATTTGAATCCCTTGTATTACCAATGTCCACCCACCTCATTCCTCACAACTAAACATCATCACAATCAGAATTCCTGGAACAGGTAAAAAATAGATTTCATTAGTATCTTACACTCTGCTGTGATTGTAAATCCAATTAACATGTCAAAACTGTGACATTTATTACCTCATTGTAAGCCTACAGCAGTAGAACACCTCCACACACAATGTAATTATCGTCTGTAACAAACAGTCAGACAGGTTGTCTTTAATTAGTGACTGCCGACTTCACCTGACTGCAAACTTCACCGAACTGCTGACTTCACTTTACATATAAAACATGACACCAGATATTCTACAGGTACGGCATCACAAATGCCACAGGTGTGAAAGCATATACTTCACTGGTGTGACAACATAAACTTCTCAGATGAGGCATCAAAAATATAAAACAACAAATTGAACAGGCATGACATCACAAACTCCGAAGCATGGAATCCAAAAGTTTGTGGCTACATTTATTTATATTTTCAGTAATTACTCCTACTACAATCGTAAAACAATCCTGCAGTTGGAAACAAAAACTCAAAAATTAAATGACATCACAAACACAATGACCAGTTATTGTTGAGGAAATGAAATGAAAACAATATATGTAAATGATTACATACCTTGCCTAACACAAAACCTCAAAATTTTAATCCAGTCTATATCACAAATACCAGTATCCAGTCTATATAATTTTTATCAATCACACATATTATAATATCCTGTCTATATAAATCTACTAGTATCCAGTCTATAAATGGTTTTATAAATCATAAACAATAGTATCAAGTCTACATATGGTTTTATAAATCACAAACATTAGTATCCAGTCTATAATTATATGGTTTTATAAAGCACAATTATTAGTAAGTATCCAGTCTATATGTATTCAACAGACCACAATTTATAACATTGGTACAAAGTCTGTACTGGTTTTAATAAACCACAAATATTAGTGTACAGTCTTTGTTTCAATAAACCACATTTATGGGTAACCAGTCTATACTGTTTTTTATAAATCACAAATATTAGTTTCCACTCTATATGGATTTATAAATCACAAATTCTAGTATCCAGTCTATATGGTTTTATAAATCACAAATTCTAGTATCCGGTCTTTGTTGCAATAAACCACATTTATTCGCAACCAGTTTATTCTGTTTTTATAAATCACAAATTCTAGTATCCAGTCTATATGGTTTTATAAATCACAAATATTAGTATCCAGTCTTTGTTGCAATAAACAACATTTATTCGTAACCAGTCTATACTGTTTTTAATATATCACAAATATTAGTATCCAGTCCATATGGCTTTATAAATCACAAATACTAGTATCCAGTCTTTGTTGCAATCAACCACATTATTCGTAACCAGTCTATACTTTTTTTATAAATCACAAATATTAGTTTCCAGTCTATTTGACTTTTCCAACTTATTATTCTTTGGAGCAGACCAAGTACACCAGTCCGCAATTAGAAGTCGATAGTTTTTAATCAAATATACACACATAAATCTGTTATTGACACATAATGACTTACAATGCATTAAACAACTTTATCCAAAACTGCTTTCTGTTATTTTACTGTAAACAAATTGATTATATACCTCAGCAGGCATTGTATGGATACATTTTCCCAATATGACAGTTCACGTGAGCCATAAATGCCGCCCCCTGGCAGTGTTCGACTTAATGTGGTCATGTTCAATGACGATCTTTCACATCACATCTCTTGCACAAAAGAATTCAATATTGAGATAGTTATCAAAATTGCTTTCGTGTACAACAATCAATATATCTGCGATCAAAGCTAACTGTTAAAAGATGACGCCTTATCAAGGGCAAGGAATAACAGTGCTTACGCTCTTAGTGCATTAAATCTATATATCAATGTCACGGTCACGTTGCTATGTTAAAGTCCCGAAAATACGAGTACATTGTCATGGTATTTTGGTTCCATGAATATTTATAATTACCTGTCTTTGGAATTATTAAAGTGATTGGGAAATATTATCATGGATCGGACATAAATGTATTAGTCAGGCTGTATTACACAATACATGTATTCCTGTATTACACAATACCTGTATTCCTGTATTACACGATACCTGTATTCCTGTATTACACAATACCTGTATTCCTGTATTACACAATACCTGTATTCCTGTATTACACAATACCTGTATTCCTGTATTACACAATACCTGTATTCCTGTATTACACGATAACTGTACTACATGATACCTGTATTACATGATACCTGTATTACACGATACCTTTATTACACAATACCTGTACTACATGATACCTGTATTACACGATACCTGTATTACACAATACCTGTATTCCTGTATTACACGATAACTGTACTACATGATACCTGTATTACACAATACCTGTATTCCTGTATTACACGATAACTGTACTACATGATACCTGTATTACATGATACCTTTATTACACGATACCTTTATTACACAATACCTGTACATGATACCTGTATTACATGATACCTGTACTAAATGATACCTGTATTATGCAATACCTGTATTACATGATACCTTTATTACACAATACCTGTACTACATGATACCTGTATTACACAATACCTGTATTACATGATCTCTGTGTTACACAATACCTGTATTACATGATACCTGTATTACACAATACCTTTATTACACAATACCTGTACTACATGATACCTGTATTACACAATACCTGTACTACATGATACCTGTATTACACAATACCTGTACTACATGATACCTGTATTACATGATACCTGTACTAAATGATACCTGTATTATGCAATACCTGTATTACAAGATACCTGTATTACAAGATACCTGTATTACACAATACCTGTATTACACGATATCTGTATTACACAATACCTGTAATAAGAAGCTATACTTTACAGTATTTGTGAAAATGATTATATAGTGCATTTTTTTTGCATAAATGATTTAAACTGAGCTGGAATCAAACCCGTGACGTCAGCAGTGAGCAATGAGTAATTTACAAGTGTTCTTGACTCAGTCACAACCAATACAATTTTTTAACACCATTTTCAACACATTTCAGGTTATAAATGACATAATCCTGTTACATTGGTGGAGGGAGGCCGCAGAATGAATCAGTAGAACCACCATCCTTAGACCACTCGGCCATGGAGGATTGGACCCGTACAACCAATACATGAGGAGAGTAAACCACAACATACTTTAATCCAGGTAGATCTACTGTCCTCCTTTTGCCCTGTACTGAAATGTTCCTCCAATCAAACCTTGATGGATACATTACTATGCCAAGGTCATTTTTGTGCTATGCCATCAAACCTGTCTTAACCAGCCACTGAAGGGAAACAGCAAAGTGGTCTTTTAAGACAGTTTTTGGCTTAATACAGAATAATTTGCTCTGTAAGCATAAGAACGGAAAATATCAAATGCAGCTGCTTAAAGACAAGTGGCTGCTAAATAGAGCAGTGACATCTACAACAAAGAAAACTATAGTTTCATCTTCAAATTCAGAAGCTACTGCCATAAATTGTTGATACACATACTAGTCCATTATCATGTGTCAGTATATCAAGGTTCCTGTGCTATCAATCCCCCACACATACTTAGTCCCACACCTTCCAGTTTAACACTTTCAAATTTCCTGCCCGTAACTGAATAATACCAAAAAATCAGATGGATTCCATTTTAATTAATATTTAGTGTCGATAAATCAATTTGGTGGCAGTGCAACTTCTCCCAGAAGACATTTTGTAGAAGACTGAAAACTAATCTAATAATGGCCGCCAGGGATACACTTCTCTGATATTGACATTTCTTTCATATCGCAGTACCAGCCATTTACTTTCTTACACATGTTGATGTTGTACCACGAGTGCTTAAGCAGAGAAATGAAATGAACTTGTACTGTTAAAATGTAATTTTTCAATAAACGTTTTAAGATGGGGAACAGATTATACAGATAGGGGGAAACGGGATGAAAACAATATGGATAGAATGTTGACCACTCATGGTTTGATCCCAGCATGGCCCGATACCTCTTTACAAAACAACACTCTGTACTAGTTCTACCCAGGAAGTGGACTCAAGAGCCGATCATGTAAGCTCTGAGCTAACTTCACTATGGGGCTAAAATAAACAGCATAAAACAAAACTACTGGATTGAAAGAAAAAAAAAACATGTTCTCACAACTTTAAACTTTAATCTGACTGCTGTATGACTTCCCGGGTAGATTCAGTACACACTAAGCCAAAGTAGATAGATTGATTGACTGATTGCATATTAAGCGTCGTTTTTATGCCATTGAGGGCTAACAGACGATCAGTTAACCTAATCACTGTTTCCTGGGATTAACCAGTACTCGAGCACACCCAATCTCCGCAAGTAACTGATAACTTTCCCACATGAATCAGTGGTGAGTGACGAATGATAATGAAACACAATGTCGTATATCAATCATCACAGAGACTGTTGCCGGGCGGGGGATTCGAACTCACGACCCCTGGATTGATAGTCAGACACTTAACGACTGAGCTAATAAGGCCCAGCTCAAAGTAGATAGAAGTGCCTCCATAAAAATACACAACACATGGCCATGGTGTGGGATCAGATCCACCAGTCCTGGGTTCAAGTCTCTACCACTAAACACGCTCCATATAAACACCTTGTATATCATAAATGGCGAATTTTAATTTATTCCTTTTTACCTCAGAACTGAATAACCAATAATATGTCTTGGGTATGCCCCAGCAGAACAGGTTATACTTATCACCACTGCCACAACTGCAGTTTTCACAATCAACACTGGCCAAATCTCTGTAGCGGGTAAAAAACAAAACAAAAACTAAGATGTAATAATCAATCTTTTCTTCCTGTTTGGTACTTAGATTTGCAGTGATTACAGAAATAAATAGTTCTGTATAACCAATTTAACAAGAGATTTCCTTTAACAATGCCATTTTTTCAAAAGATCTAAACAACTGCACTGAGTGCATTGATTTTTTTCTTGCTTCAAACAATGCAATAAATCTGGATAGCATTGCTTTCACCGCCATGCCATTAAATTGCAATATTCATGGAATTCCAGAGAAAAATTGCCATAACTGAAATACACCCCAGTACAGATGCCAGTAAGTTTGATATGTAGTGCATATTGGTTAAGCAATCTGGATTTCTCAGAAACTTGAAGCGTAATCTGATTTTTTTTCATCTGCGCGTCAGGCGGATTTGTTAACAATAAGTTAAACACCAGGAAATTGTGGTAAGTGAACTAGAGTGGTGTCTTACTTTTGATAGCTATAAATGTTGAGTTGTAGATACTGGAGACATTCCATTCATGCGGGTTAATTCTGTATGTTAATTCTGTATTCAACTCTCGGGAGGAAAAACTAACAAGCGGGTTTACAGCCCTGGGAGGCCAAAATTAAGAAACACTACATTCAATAAACAGAAAGTCAAACTTTCCCTTTAGTTAGCATCATCTTCTGAAAATGAAACAAATCAAAACAATGATGTCTCCGGCCTTCATTACTCAACTGGAATTGTTAACAACTCCCCGAGGATATTGCCATAACATAAACACAAGTATTTTTTTTCACCTCTGTAAAATCCATCACACTTACATCAAGCATTCTGAGATGATCTGAACGCCATGTTTCTGCCTAAATACATTTATTGTAGTAAACAGATAGAGCATGGCTTCAGTACAAGTGCCTCCCTTCCTGGAATCAGATTGAGGTAAATCTCCCCTGATCACTGATCATGGCCCATCATACAATTATTCCACTCTGCCCTTTACTAAACACAGGCTTCCATGAAAGTATGTGTGGATTGATAGATGTGCCAGTCTTAATCAGGACTAATCAGTTCTGCGAAAATGATGAAACAGAAAATCATGCTACAGGTAAAAGTGTGATGCCTTCTCCTACATGGATACTCTAAACTCTCTCATACCTCCTCCTTCTCCATGCAATGGGTTGAAAGGTTTCCTAATGCACAACACTTTTTTGTTTTCTTTTTTTCCAGTAGTTGTTTTTTTGTTGTTGTATGGCATTAAGCGTTTGTTTCAAAAAAATCTCAATCTTATCGCGCCAGTGTCAACTTCAAACAGTATTTTGAGCGCTGCCATATTGTAGTATATGATGACACAGTTGCATTGTATGATATCCCACCAAGTCACATTATACTGACACTGTGACGCCCGTACCTAGAAATCGTCTTCATGCCGAGTGCCAAGCAAGAAAGCTTCTATTACCATTTTTCGAGTCTTGAGTATAACTCAGCCTGTGACTGAACCCACAACTTTCTGCATTAAAAGTAATGAGACAGGCACTCTACCACTAGATGACCGCTCCGAAGTTTTCTTTTGTAACATGTAACAAAGCTATTTTCTACACATGTTATTATATTTCTTGAGGGATGAAGACCCAATAACCACTGTCCTCCTGAATACTTGTTTGGACTGAGCAGGCCCTGAACCCATGACCTCAGCATTTAAAGTTAAGTGATCATAATTCAAAACAAATTTGTTAAAAATAAAAGCTCTTTATTTTTGTGACGCAATATGCTGTAATGAATAGATAACATGCTGTGTGAAATATCACTTTACTTGATTGATTGATTGATTGATTGAATATTTAGCGTCATTTTTATACCATTTAGGGCTAACAGACCATCAGTTAACCTAACCACTGTTTTCTGGGATCCCGAAAGGTTATCCACTACTCGAGCACACCATATCTCCCTAAGTAACTAATAACTTACCCACTTGAATCAGCGGTGAGAGACAAATGATAATGAGACAAATTGTCGTATATCAATCATCACCGAGATTGATGCCGGACGGGGATTCAAACTCACGACCCCTGGATTGAAAGTCAAGACGCGCTACTGAGCTAATAGGGCCCGGCTATACATTGGATGAGGAAGACATCAGAATGAATCTTAAACAAGCTGCTAGTTTGATATATTATGTTACAAAATAATTAAAATTAAAATGTAAATTAAATGTCTTTCAAGTATTAGATGACTTCAGATAGATAACCTGATAATGATAGAAGATCAGACACATAGAATCACTGTTTTGGCAAATGGCAAACTTTTTAAGTCCTTTGGCTGAGCTAGGTTTGAACCCATGACTGCAGCGTTGAGTGACCACTGACTTTGGCTGAGCTAGGTTTGAACCCATGACTTCAGCATTGAGTGACCACTGACTTTGGCTGAGCTAGGTTTGAACCCATGACTGCAGCATTGAGTGACCACTGACTTTGGCTGAGCTAGGTTTGAACCCATGACTTCAGCATTGAGTGACCACTGACTTTGGCTGAGTTAGGTTTGAACCCATGACTTCAGCGTTGAGTGACCACTGACTTTGGCTGAGTTAGGTTTGAACCAATGACTTCAGCGTTGAGTGACCACTGACTTTGGCTGAGCTAGGTTTGAACCCATGACTTCAGCGTTGAATGACCACTGACTTTGGCTGAGTTAGGTTTGAACCCATGACTTCAGCGTTGAGTGACCACTGACTTTGGCTGAGTTAGGTTTGAACCTATGACTTCAGCGTTGAGTGACCACTGACTTTGGCTGAGCTAGGTCTGAACCCATGACTTCAGCATTGAGTGACCACTGACTTTGGCTGAGCTAGGTTTGAACCCATGACTTCAGCATTGAGTGACCACTGACTTTGGCTGAGCTAGGTTTGAACCCATGACTTCAGCATTGAGTGACCACTGACTTTGGCTGAGTTAGGTTTGAACCCATGACTTCAGCGTTGAGTGACCACTGACTTTGGCTGAGCTAGGTCTGAACCCATGACTTCAGCATTGAGTGACCACTGACTTTGGCTGAGCTAGGTTTGAACCCATGACTTCAGCGTTGAGTGACCACTGACTTTGGCTGAGCTAGGTTTGAACCCATGACTTCAGCGTTGAGTGACCACTGACTTTGGCTGAGCTAGGTTTGAACCCATGACTTCAGCATTGAGTAACCACTGACTTTGGCTGAGCTAGGTTTGAACCCATGACTTCAGCATTGAGTGACCACTGACTTTGGCTGAGCTAGGTTTGAACCCATGACTTCAGCGTTGAGTGACCACTGACTTTGGCTGAGCTAGGTTTGAACCCATGACTTCAGCGTTGAATGACCACTGACTTTGGCTGAGACCACTTTGTCACAGCAGACCCAGCATCATTTTTTAATTTATACCAAAATTCAATTCCTTTGCCTCTCGACCATTCTTGTAGCAATAAAAACTGCAGCTGAACAAAAACATGGAAAGACATAGAAATTATCTATTTTGTCATCTCTTACAGAAACTGGACTCATCAAGCATCAGACATAATAAATCTACACATTTGACCTGCTTAGAGTTTTCAATCAAACAAGTCGATAATCCAATCAGCAATGGATATGGTTTCCAGGCCTGTCATTACATTTTCCTTAGACAAGCAAACGGTCTCTTAAAGTTAACACTACATTGTATTACAAATGTATTACTTGGATGAACAACGCCACGTAACCAATGGGCAGAGAGATAATCACTCTCATATCAGGTCAACTGATCAGGAGGAGCTGCTGTTTTCAAATTAGCTTCACTTGCATCTTCGCTGACTCCTGTGATGTATATCCGCCCGCATCATCGTCATGGAAATAGGATAGATGATTAATATAAGATTATCATACAATCATGTTTACCCTGGCAGCAGCAGCAGAACCCACTGGTATTTAGATAATTTGCAAAATCCCCTATGTTCCCAAGAATAATGGGTCTGCAAATGCTGTATTCAAAACGTAATTAACACGCCTCAAGATTTCTTTAGGAGCAAAATCCAGCAGTCAAAATTAAACATGCATAATTAATGTATTGGAATCCAACAAAAGTTTCCCCAGTGTGTAAACTAAACCGAGATGAAAATCAATTAGGAGTACAAATATATATCTTCATAGCTGCAGTTATAAATCTGCCCATATCTATCAGCTGCAAGAAAGAGCTGATATGACTGGGGAAAAACAACACATTAATTCCAAGATCCCATGTACTGTGATGTTTCCAATGATTTCAAGGTTAATGGTCAGAAGTCAGAGGTCAGTGGGTGTAATTGACTAGGTTAATTGTTCAACTATTTCAATAAGATTTTTAATGGACTCTACCATTTTTTATTTCAGATCATTCCATTAATATCATTTAAAAGGGGTTTTGATAAGTGTTACTGACTGAGAGGCCACAAATGTAAACCCTGATCAATTCAGTCTGATGTGTGTGTCCACACCATTAAGCTGAGCAAGATAAAAAAATAACATCACCAACTCTACAAACACTTTAAAACAAAAACTTTTGAACATTTCATGGTATTGCTATTAATACATAAAGAATGCAGTTAAACCTTGAATTGTTATAATATTATCCTTCAATAGAACATGTTAAGCTGTAAACCACAATGAACTGAAACGACTTTCACCACTTAAGCGCAACTTTAGCTAAATTAACCCCACAATCAACATTTATTATCGAAGTTTAACCACATATACTGTATACGATCTACGACAGGTGTAATCAACTCTCCCTATACTTTCAAAGAATTTCTTCCTTACCTTTCTTTATAAATAATCCTGGTCAGCTATAGAGGAACACAGCAATGTTAAATCTATACAACACATTGATCCATACAAACAACCTGTGTGAGAGATCTGTTACAGAAGAGTAATCACAACAGCCAACAGTAAACACTGGAGAGAAGAAAGCAGAGATATTCCAACTATCCAACTGTATTATCAAGGTTTCACCAATGTTCAAGTCATTGCTTCAGAGAGTGTCAAAAATCAATCACAAATCGTAGATGAGCTATCCAGTCACCGATGTCACTCGCCCAGATATCTGCGGTGGGTAATGGTAATTACTCCTTTAGACTAACTTGCTTTACAATGTAATTATGCGAATCTGTCGCGTGAAGACGTTAGGTCCCGATTATCAATACTGCCGCTACGGAACAAAAGGGGAAGTATTTATGCGTGAGAAGTGACACATATCAACGACAACACCTCCTTAACTCACTAAAACAATCACAGCTGAATGTCCAAGTGTTTAGACTTAACATTGAAAATGTTCCTATACATAGACAATTATCACTAAAAACACCCGCAGAGTCATTTCTACAATATAAACAATATTTAACTGATCAGAGCTGCCCACGAGGGTCATGCAGTCTGACAGTTCCCCAACATAACTGTCCTTTCAGCTGTTCCCCTGACCCCTGACCAATGACCCCCGATTTGGATGGACCCTTATAACAATATTTTTATGTTTTTCTGGATAATTCCATTGATAATCCCATTTCTCAATAATCAAAGTTCTGGACAACTCTAATGATAATCCCTTTAAGTTTAAATGTACATACTAGTATTCAGTAATCAAATCGATCCACATGAAAGATAGGGCAAAGATACCAATATTCAGTACAAAATTAACAAATCCACTCCTTTTAAACTACTACAATGAAACAGCATATAAAACAAAATATAACAAAAGAAAAACCCATGAAACGATTTAAACGTTTTTCGACCATAAAATCTGAATTTAAAAGTCATAATTCACCTATTCAGCACACTGCATCAGTGATCTCTGGTGCGGATTTTCACCATTCATAAGAGAATCAACTACTACCAATTCCCATTATCTGCGTACATGTGCAGAAACCTAAAACCTCACACATGCATAATATTTGAAGAAAACAACTGGGATTTGTTATGAATACAGCTGTGGAACATTATCTCACATATCTTATGTAAAAATCAACGTTTAACAATCCTGAACAATTGTACGAGCACACTCGCACACACTTACCACTTTTTCTGAACATAAATCCATTTTCTTAAATCCACTATAGCTGTTATCTTAACACTATTATCACATTTTTTACAACATTTTGAACCATTAATTATTCATATTTCAAAAACCGTATTTAAGAGAGGAGAGAAAAAAACTCCCCTTCTCCTGTCTGTGGACGTATCCTAACTATAATCAGGCACTCAAACACACCACAGTGTGCACATTTCACAGTAGAATGGTTACAAGATTATTACCTCCCAGTCTGGGCAGTTTATCGCAGCTAATGTAAACCTATAAGCCTGTACACCAGTCTGCCAAATTAGCATACTGTTTGACCCCCACAGCCTGTGACCTTTGACATGTAAACAAATTGGTGCTACCTGACCTCGGACAGACAGAGATAGAAGCGGAACATTGGACTTCAAATGACAATAAGACAATGTAAGATGAGATTTGAGATAGGATTTTAGCGATATACTTGGATTCCTCCCAACTCAATAAGACCAGTTGCTAGTATCTTAAATATGGTCAGAGATATGATTTACCGTGTGCCTGCACACTTAGGCCTTATCAGTCCATTTCATGCAGCTGCTAAATTTATAATATTTAAAACACTATCATCTTTGTTTTTGGAACATTCCACTTTTTTTCAGACGGGGTTTAACATCATTTCTATTCATTACAATGTCATGTTATATGGTATTCAGTTTTAACCTCGGAGTGAATCTGAGTAGACCCTCCGGAGTGAATCTGAGTAGACCCTCCGGAGTGAATCTGAGAAGAACCTCTGAGTGAATCTGAGCAGAAACTCTGAGTGAATCTGAGTAGAAACTCTGAGTGAATCTGAGTAGAAACTCTGAGTGAATCTGAGTAAAACTTTGGAGTGAATCTGAGTAGAACCTCTGAGTGAATCTGAGTAGAAACTGAGTGAATCTGAGTAGAACCTCTGAGTGAATCTGAGTAGAAACTGAGTGAATCTGAGTAGAACCTCTGAGTGAATCTGAGTAGAAACTGAGTGAATCTGAGTAGAACCTCTGAGTGAATCTGAGTAGAAACTGAGTGAATCTGAGTAGAACCTCTGAGTGAATCTGAGTAGAACCTCTGAGTGAATCTGAGTAAACCTTACAGTGGATCTGAGTAGAAATACTGACTTTCTGCAAGTTATTCCAGCCATGGAAGATCTCCATATTTAGTTAAAAGCTGATAAAAATGTACTGACTGATAGCCAAACAATGTCCACCTCATAACACTAAGTAACATGCAGGTCAATCTGGATCTCAAATCATTTCTCTTATGTTAAAAGTGGGCAAAAGTGTTGTTAGCAGGTTTGGAAAATTCCTCTCATCCGCTCGCCATGACAATTTAACATTATTGATTGATTGACTGAATATTTAGAATCATTTTTATGCTGTCGAGGGCTAACAGACGATCAGTTAACCTAACCACTGTTTTCTAGGATCCTGAGCGGTTAACAGAGCACACCCTATTTCTGAAAGTAACTGAGAACTTTCCCACTTGAATCAGCTTTGAGAGATGATGATAATGAGACATAATGTCATATATCAATCATCACGGAGAATGTTGCAGTCAGATTGATAGTCAGACGCGTTACCGACTAAGCTAATCGGGCCCAGCCAAGTGAACATTAAATTTTGTCCATCATGAGTAAAATTTAAGAAACTGACTTAAATATTTGTATTCGATTTTAAGCATTAAACAAGAGGGTGAAGATGGCCCTATATCTCTCACCTGACAGACCTTAAGTCACCCAACTTAAGTAGATTATATAATACCTGTACACTCAAAATTCCAGAAAAAACGAAATGGGCGAGTAGTTAGAATTTTTATTTGTTTTGAAGATGTAACAGATGCATAGAAGAATTCAAACTTAGTAGAGGTTCACCCATCGTAAATGTCAGTGAAATTACATCGAAATCACAACAGTAGATTTTGACAAGCTTTTGAAGTTTTTACTATAGCTGCCTATATAGTAAACTAACACCTCACTGTGGCGGTCATGTTTTTTAACAAATCACAACGGCTTGAACAAACTTGGTAAAGGGTCACCCAAGGAACATTTCTGCGAAAATGTTTTAAAATCGATCCAGTGGTTCCTGACAAGAAGATTTTTTAAGTTTTTACTATAGTTTATATAGTAAACTAACTCCACCCCCTGGCCACCATGTTTTTGACGGATCACTACGGTCTGAACAAACTTGGTGAAGGGTCCTCCAAGGAACATTTCTGTGAAATTATTTTAAAATTGAGCCAGTAGTTTCTCACAAGAAGATTTTTTAAGATTTTACTAATTAAACTTGCTCCCCCCCCTGGTGGCCATGTTTTTTGACAAATCAAGATGGCTTGAACAAACTTGGTAGAGGGTCACTCAAGAAACATTTCTGTAAAGTTATATCAAAATTGGCCCAGTGGCTTCAGAGGAGAAGTTGTTAGAAGCTAAAAGTTAACAACAGACGACAGATGACGGACGACGGACACCTGGCGTTCATAAAAAGCTCAGAGAGCTAAATACAATCGTTGGGAAGAAGGAGGAGTAAACTTGATAGCAAATTTCAAATATTGAGTTAGTCTTTGGATAATAAGTGCAAATGAGGTGTTCACTGCTGATATTTCTGAAATTCCAGAAGCCAGAAGTGGGAAGGCACCTTACACAAACATTTTAACATTTGTCAATTAGCCAGCTACAGCAGTTATCAGTGGCTCAAGTGTGTTTATGTGTTCACCTGGACCATAATACATTAGGTGGGTTGTGTTCTCCCTGATAATCTTCTTACAATTAGACAAGTCTGACTGCACGCCAGGCAGCATCTCCACTAGCCTCGGCTGCTGCTCATATCTGTGTTTGTATATAGTCGGGAATGTTTATTGGTGGAAAATAACAAGAAATAACAAGATTCAATATAATGGAAAGAAATAAACAAATTGGACAGAAGTGAAATTGTTGGAATCGGGTCATAGTTAACACCAGTAAGAATTTAACTATTTTTAAAAAAGGTTTGTTTACTGTTCTCCGACTCAGAAAAAATTTGAAATGCAATAAAAAAAACTTAAGATCCCATAAAACAAATAGTTATATATACACTGTAGTTACAAAATGAATATTTTATTATTTATACAAAACTCAGCTGAAATCATCACTAATGTTAATCAGATGCAAAAAGGGGGACTTTACTTGGCTATACAAGGGAAATAACTTTCAACACATGAACTAAGAGACTTTACTCAGTTATAGAAGGGAGATCATTAATTTTGCACACAAGACACATACAATGTGGAACTTTCCTCAGCTCTCTTGTAATGGAGGATTAAAAGATTATATTTAAAGATAGAATTTCCGATATGAAAAAATCCCCAAAAAAAGGAAATTCCGTTGGTGTTATTTCAGTTATCTCCCTTTATGAAATAAATCCAATGGATTTCTATGTCTGTCCTTTAATTAGCATGTGAGTAGTTATGACTCCTTAATTGGATCTGACTCATATAAATCTATAGTTCATGTATGTAAATTGTCCATCTAAACCACAGTATACAAGTCATGGTTGACACCAATTCTATTGGGATGGTTGATGCTTTGATATTGTGTCTACTGTTTGCATTGTAGCTAGGCATGCTCGCCGCAGTCTGCTTTGTACATTTATGTATGGTTGTTCACAAATAATTATCTCCATATATAAATCATACATTGTAAATGTACATCTGGAAAGATATAAAAAATCGGAAATTCCATTGTGATTTCAATTATCTCCCTTTATATACACGAGGTAGATAACTTACAACAGGAGACATTAATGAGCTATAGAAGGGAAATAAATTGCAACACACACGTCATGAGGAACTTTTCTCATTCACAAGGGAGACAACTTGTTAGAGAACACAAATTTAGCTGTAGAAGGGAGATCATCTGAAAAACACACTAAATGAGGAAGTTCCCTCAACCATAATTAGGAAGACAACTGGCAACAGGTTAAAATGATACTTTATTCAACAAAAGAAGGGAGATAATTTGCAAGATAAAATAACACATGATGGAACTTCCTCAGTTACAAGGGAGCCAACTTGCAACACAAAATGAAATATCTTATTCCGCTATAAAGGGCAGACAATTTCTTCAATCGTCCCATTACTATCTCTATTAATCTCCGAGCTGTATTTGACGCTGAAGATAATAATTAAATTAAATTATCAACTTACTCTGGGACAGTCCAGCAACTTAAGTGGCCTCTTACTGTAGTATCTACTGACTTCATGGCGTAAACAAGATAAACCTCTTCATATTATAAAGTATGAGAGAGAAATGATTAAAACTAAAACTTGGAAATCTATCTTTATCAGACAAACAGACAGATGAACGGACAGACAAGTATAACACTTAATGCCCCCATCAACATTCTTTGAGTGACGGGGGCATATAACAAGAGCTTGCCTATGGGATAAAACTCACAACTCATGCAAAGATTGAGACTGGGAGGTTAACACCAACACTTAAACACAACTTAACACAAAAGTTTAACCTGGGTGTCTACAGACAACGTCGACAAAGCCAGGGTCATGGCAATAACTCTACCTGGACATTTGTCCTGGCGAGCTAAAAATTGTATCCCAAAATTCAACACAAATTACTTTTATACGATCTTTTCAGCCAATGCGAATCTTATTTTGTTTAGCTTAAATTGATGGTTTTTTATGAGTATATAAAATAATGTGATAAAACACACTAATATTCTTGAATCTTAAGAAATAAGGGTCAGTCAAGAAAATTGTATAAAGTGCTCAACAATGACAGAATTCCACTCACTCTCCATGTACAATAAAACCTGTATAAGTGGTCACCTCTATTAAGCAGCCACTTGTCTTAAGCAGCCACCTTTGCTAATTCCCATTTCTGTGCTTTCATACCTGTATTAAGCAACAACCTGTCTCAAAGGACCATTTTTGCTCCTTCTCTTGAGTGGCTGCTTAAGACAGGTTTAACTGTACATGTATAATAATCAACAACAAGCTGACACACAGATTGCAATAAAATCATCAAAACATGCAATACAGATAAGCCTAGAACCTTGACACTCCTGTAAAACGACACGTTATATATCTTATACTCAGTTTGTCCACTATTTTGATATGTAGAAACTGATATGTGTTCTTACCATTACTCACGTTGCGCACTAGAACCACACAGAGGTTCACAATTTAACCATCAAATGAACATGACACTCAATTTGGGGATTCCCTCCACCCTGAAGAGATCGACACCAGTCCCTATTGCAGAGAACCAAACATGGTAATGTTTTATTTCTACCGGAAACCACACTGAGTAACGAGAACCACACCGAGTAACAGGAACCATACCGAGTAACGAGAACCACACTGAGTAACAGGAACCATACCAAGTAACGAGAACCACACTGAGTAACGAGAACCACACTGAGTAACAGGAACCATACCAAGTAACGAGAACCACACTGAGTAACGAGAACCATATTGAGTAACGAGAACCACACTGAGAAACAGGAACCACACCGAGTTACGAGAACCACACTGAGTAACGACAACTACACTGAGTAACGTGAACCACACTGATTAACGAGAACCACACTGAGTAATGAGAACCATACTGAGTAACGAGTACCACATTGAGTAACAGGAACCATACCGAGTAATGAGAACCACATTGAGTAATGAGAACCACACTGAGTAATGAGAACCACTATGAGTAACAGGAACCATATCAAGTAACGAGAACCACACTAAGTAACAGTAACCATACCGAGTAACAAGAACCCCACTAAGTAACAAGAACCACAACGAGTAATGAGAACCACACTGAGTAACAGGAACTATACCAAGTAATGAGAACCACACCGAGTAATGCTTGACAAGCCTAAGCTGTGGAGATATCACTTTTATCGCATAAGAAATTGTTACAACCATAACATCAGTAACAGCCTGTGTGAAAGCTGGGAAGCTGCAACATGTCTTTTCCCCCAATACAAATCAATATGCAAGGAGAAACTGATTGATGTTTTTTTTCTACTCTATATTCCACCAGAGTAATGTAATTTTATGAATTATTACTCATCCATGTGGTACATTTGCAAACCATTTGGGTAATTATCCAAGATTGGAAATATCGGAGCCAGTCTACAGACCTAAACAAGCCTTGAGGCAGGCTTTGGTGATAAAAACAGCCAATTGTAAAAATTTGTTAAAATACAGTCTATAGTGCTGGTTCTTTCATAAAAACTGACCTGTCTCATACAATATCAAAAAGTGTCTTGCTCAACAATGATACCACACATGTTGATAGCGAGGATACAAACCTGTTATCTCTGACCCTGGGATTGATGCTTTACCAGATGTAAACATGACTTATACAGTACAACACGACTTGTAGTAAGATGTAAACATGACTTACACAGTACAGCAGCATGACTTGTAGTTAGATGTAAACATGACTTACACAGTACAACAACATGACTTGTAGTCAGATGTAAACATGACTTATACAGTACAACAACTCGACTTGTAGTAAGATGTAAACATGACTTACACAGTACAACAACATGACTTGTAGTCAGATGTAAACATGACTTATACAGTACAACAACATGACTTGTAGTCAGATGTAAACATGACTTACACAGTACAACAACATTACTTGTAGTCAGATGTAAACATGACTTACACAGTACAACAACATGACTTGTAGTCAGATGTAAACATGACTTATACAGTACAACACGACTTGTAGTCAGATGTAAACATGACTTACACAGTACAACAACACGACTTGTAGTTAGATGTAAACATGACTTACACAGTACAACAGCATGACTTGTAGTCAGATGTAAACATGACTTACACAGTACAACATGACTTGTAGTCAGATGTAAACATGACTTACACAGTACAACATGACTTATAGTCAGATGTAAACATGACTTACACAGTACAACATGACTTGTAGTCAGATGTAAACATGACTTACACAGTACAACAACTTGACTTGTAGTTAGATGTAAACATGACTTACACAGTACAACAACATGACTTGTAGTCAGATGTAAACATGACTTACACAGTACAACATGACTTATAATCAGATGTAAACATGACTTACACAGTACAACAACATGACTTGTAGTCAGATGTAAACATGACTTACACAGTACAACAACTTGACTTGTAGTCAGATGTAAACATGACTTACACAGTACAACAACATCACTTGTAGTCAGATGTAAACATGACTTACACAGTACAACAACATGACTTGTAGTCAGATGTAAACATGACTTACACAGTACAACAGCATGACTTGTAGTCAGATGTAAACATGACTTACACAGTACAACATGACTTGTAGTCAGATGTAAACATGACTTACACAGTACAACAGCATGACTTGTAGTTAGATGTAAACATGACTTACACAGTACAACAACATCACTTGTAGTCAGATGTAAACATGACTTACACAGTACAACAACACAACTTGTAGTCAGATGTAAACATGACTTACACAGTACAACAACACGACTTGTAGTCAGATGTAAACATGACTTACACAGTACAACATGACTTGTAGTCAGATGTAAACATGACTTACACAATACAACATGACTTGTTGTCAGATGTAAACATGACTTACACAGTACAACAACATGACTTGTAGTTAGATGTAAACATGACTTACACAGTACAACATGACTTGTCAGATGTAAACATGACTTACACAGTACAACAACATGATTTGTAGTCAGATGTAAACATGACTTACACAGTACAACATGACTTGTTGTCAGATGTAAACATGACTTACACAGTACAACAACATGATTTGCAGTCAGATGTAAACATGACTTACACAGTACAACAACTTGACATGTAGTCAGATGTAAACATGACTTACACAGTACAACAACATGACTTGTAGTTAGATGTAAACATGACTTACACAGTACAACATGACTTGTAGTCAGATGTAAATATGACTTACACAGTACAACATGACTTGTAGTCAGATATAAACATGACTTACACAGTACAACAACTTGACTTGTAGTCAGATGTAAATATGACTTACACAGTACAACATGACTTGTAGTCAGATGTAAACATGACTTACACAGTACAACAACACGACTTGTAGTCAGATGTAAACATGACTTACACAGTACAACAACATGACTTGTAGTCAGATGTAAACATGACTTACACAGTACAACATGACTTGTTGTCAGACGTTAACATGACAGTCATATTCCAACAGAAGTCACCTACCTAAAATGCCACTTATACCACCGGGTATCTATATATATAAAAAGATATTCACAACAATATTTTGCGCCGGTATCTCTGTTTTTCACCACTGCCAAGTTAACCTGTATTGTAACATACTGTACCTGTATAGTCATTCATCAAACAGGTAATTTGGCAATTTTCTTTGTGTGTAATCTATAAAAGTTCAGCCATTAAGCAAACAAAACAGGGTTAGAGAATCATAATAAACCAATAAAACGATAGCTTATGTTCACCTCCAGGTTAACCTCTCTCTCACAGGCAACTTTTATGGACAAGTATTTAAGAAGACAAAAAATTAGTCAGGAATCATAGCAGAGTGAATATTGTATAAGTAAATCACTTATATTTAATTTTTACTACAATATTCGTATCTTATAGAAATGATTTAATCCTACGAGTGACTGCTCGTGTAATTGACTGTTTATTAATTCAGCGCTAATGGGAGAGATATATCTAAGGGGGAATGATAATGTTTTTATACAGGTAAATCCTTGAACTACCAACTTTAGAAAGTTGTGCCATTTTCCAAATTGATTGCACCTACTGATAACGTATTACATCGCCATTACAGGGGAAAGATAGTTTCAATGATAGTATTGAAAATGTTTAATTATTTATGCACGAATTAAAATCTTGTTTTTATCGACAACTTACCAAGGTAATCAACTGGTGAGAGTGAATCGTCATGAAGGAGGGTGACGACCATGAACATGTTCAGGCATATTATTTATAAGATGGATGGATGGATGGATGGATAGATGGATGGATGGATGGAAGGATGGATGGACAAACTTAGACGTTTGTTTGTATGGGTTTTTTGCACCTTTTTCAACTGTATTTTAGTTAAATAAAGGTGGTCAGCGTATCTAATCAGCAATCTTGGGATCTGCTAGACTGTTAACCTGTACCTGATACACATTAAACCTACCTCCCAACACAGTCAGGGGTGAGAGATTCATCGCTGCTCAACACTCCATAACAAATCATCACATAGACTGTGGCCGGCCAGGATTCAAACTTGTGATTTCAAGACATGTTAGGTGTGTTAATGACTGAGCTACCTGATCCCTGCAGATAGTGAAAGGATGCCAGTGCTCCAGATAAGCGTTTATTCAAATGAATATTTTACTCCTTAAATAAAAAATGAAGTCTTATCCTATTACCATTTAAAACAAACTAATCAACACTGAAATTGAGAATAACCAATGTTTATTTAACGCCTTAATTTAAATTTTAATGCTTTATTCAGAAATTTCCATGCTTAAATTACCCCAAATAGTGTTTTTATAGAGCACTGAGATGCCTTTGAACTAGCAAATTCTGTGAATTTATATCTCCCGCTTTTTTCAAAATATGGTTTTTCACAAATTAAAGGGGCAAAACTGTAGTATAACAAATACCACAACCCTTTAAATTAAGCTGAGCCTGTATTTTGTCATTATAAACATTGTATTAAAATTTCAAAAGACTTGATTCAGGCATTCATAAGTTATTGCATGGAAACTCTAAAAAATATGATTTTTTCGCAAATTGAAGGGGCATAAATAACTCTAGAATGACAACTGTCACAACCCCTAAAATCGAACGTAGCCTGCGTTTTGTCATTAAAAACATTGTATTTAAGTTTCAAAATATTTGATTCAGGCATTCTTAAGTTATGGCATGGAAATTCAAAAAAATACAGTTTTTTGCAAATTAAAGGGGCATAACTCTAGAACGGCAAATGCCACAACACCTAAAATCAAACTTAGCCTGTATTTTGTCATTATTAACATTGTATAAAAATTTCAAAAGATTTCATTCGGGCATTTCCAAGTTATTGCACGGAAACCCAAATTAGTGTATCCCACTCTTGGCAAAAGCAGGGGGAAATAAAATAAAGAACGATGTCAATTATTCTTTTCTAATTAGAAATTTTGACCTGAAAAGTATAAATATGGTGAATGTAGTATGAACAAAAAAAAGATAAATCGACAATTAACACCTACATAAAATAATAAATCATCATTAATACACACAATGCAAAATATTTAAATCAATTAAGTGCGCTTCACAAAAAAAAAAAAAACCCTCGTAAATTTGTACAATATCATCTTTTCCAAAAAACAACCGCACTACTACAGCTATTAAATTTATGATTGAGAGCCTCCTAGTAAAGCCTTTCATTAGACAACAAGTGAACAATATTGTAATACGCACCACCATGTAAAAATCAATTCCCACTAAAATACCGAATACTTAACTGCGAACAACTCGTTCTACCTACAGACATGGTTATTGGATTAGCTGTCGTAACTCTGACACGGTTTGAAACGCTGATACTAAATTAATTCCTTATATAGAAAACGGTCTTAACAAAGCCATGAAAAGATTGGAAACATAACCCGCTCAAGACGTTATTAAGCAATATGTCAAATTTCAGTCATATCACATAGCCGAGTCAACCTGACTAATAATGCATGATCATTCCCTAATATAAGTATATTAGTTAAGATGAAAAAGGAAAATATTTTGATGTTTTATTTGATAAATAAATGAGAAATTGGACCTGGGTAAAGAGGTGGGGGGGTGATTATTTACCTTCATTTCCTTGCACATCATTCGATACAGGTTTTTTGTTGTTGTTTTTTTGTGATTCTCAGAAGAGCTCATCTTCAGAATACAATAGCCCTGCCATATATGGCAATGCCATAAATATAGTACAGTTATTAATAGGAGGGTTGTAGACTGTAACAGAAATCTTGCTTATTTCAAAGGGAGGGAGGGACAGACGGACGAACGGACATCTGGATATCAGTGTTCAGCTTATATTCCACAACAGCCAAACATCGTAAAAACTGATAATTGTTTCGACTTTTCATAAAGAACTAAGCTACATTAACCCTTTACTTCATATTGACGCCTTTGGACACCTCTAATAAAGAAGCCTTTGGACACCTAATATAGAAGGCTTTTGAATTATTGCGTGAATTATGTTTATATTAACTGACAGAGTGGAAAATAGCTCGTAACGAGCAATCTGAACTCTTCCTGCACTGTTTTCAAAGGCATTCTGTGATTGGTGCGGGAAAACGCGTATCTATGGAGTAAAGGGTTAAAGCCACCACAGAGAGAAAAGAAACAAAGTTCAACAGGTCAAAAAAGGAACCTTTATTACCAATAATGTGTGAAATATCCCAATATGAAACTTGATAATGGAACATCACTGGCTCACATTCCGCAGGAAGGTTCTTTTGTTATTCATGTTTTAACCTTTCTACTATCATTCAGAGGGGTTTTACTAAAATTCAACTGATTTGGAGCCAATCACTGTACAGTATACCAAGTACCATACCAAGTAGTATAGCATACCAAGTAGTATAGAATACCAAGTAGTATAGCATACCAAGTAGTATAGAATACCAAGTAGTTTAGAATACCAAGTAGTATAGAATACCAAGTAGTATAGCATACCAAGTAGTATAGCATACCAAGTAGTATAGCATACCAAGTAGTATAGAATACCAAGTAGTATAGAATACCAAGTAGTATAGCATACCAAGTAGTATAGCATACCAAGTAGTATAGCATACCAAGTAGTATAGCATACCAAGTAGTATAGAATACCAAGTAGTATAGCATACCAAGTAGTATAGCATACCAAGTAGTATAGCATACCAAGTAGTATAGAATACCAAGTAGTTTAGAATACCAAGTAGTAAACCAAGTAGTATACCAAGTACAGTAGTATACCAAGTACAGTAGTATACCAAGTAAAATGCCAAGAAGCATACCAACTATAGTAAAATACCAAGTAGTAAACCAAGTAGTATACCAAGTACAGTAGTATACCAAGAACAGTAGAATACCAAGTACAGTAAGATATCAAATACAATAGTATTCCAAGTACAGTAGTATACCAAGTAAGTACAGAAGGATACCAAGTACAGTAGTATACCAAGTAGTATACCAAGTACAGTAGTATACCAAATACAGTAGTATACCAAGAACAGTTGTATACCAAGTACAGTAGTATACCAAGAACAGTTGTATACCAAGAACAGTTGTATACCAAGTACAGACGTATACCAAGTAGTATACCAAGTAGCATACCAAGTACAGTAGTATACCAAGTACAGTTGCATACCAAGTACAGTTGTATACCTAGTTGTATACCAAGTACAGTAGCAAAACAAGTACAGGTGTATACCAAGTACAGTAGTATACCAAGTTGTATACCAAGTAGTATACCAATTAATTTACCAAGTACAGTTGTATACCAAGTAGTATACCAAGTAGTATACCAATTAGTATACAAACAACAGTTGTAAACCAAATACAGTAGTATACCAAGTACAGCTGTATACCAAGTACAGAAACATACCAAATTGTATACAAAGTACAGTCATATACCAAGAACAGTAGCATACCAAAAAGTATACTAAGTACAGCTGTATACCAAGTACAGTAGCATACCAAGAAGTATACCAAGTACAGCTGTATACCAAGTACAGTAGCATACCAAGAAGTATACCAAGTACAGCTGTATACCAAGTTGTATACCAAGTTACATACCAAGTAGAATACCAAGTACAGTAATAAACAAAGTACAGCAGTACACCAAGTAGTATATCAAGTACAGTAGTATACCAAATAGTATATCTAGTACAGTAGTATACCATGTAGTATATCAAGTACAGTAGTATACCATGTAGTATATCAAGTACAGTAGTATACCAAGTAGTATATCAAGTACAGTAGCATACCAAGTAGTATATCAAGTACAGTAGTATACCAAGTAGTGTATCAAGTACAGTAATAAACCATGTAGTTTATCAAGTACAGTAGTATACCAAGTAGCATACCAAGTAGTATATCAAGTTCAGTAGTATACCATGTAGTATATCAAGTACAGTACTATACCAAATAGAATACCAAGCAGTACACCAAGTAGCATACCAAGTACAGTAGTATACCAAGTAGTATTCCAATTACAGTAGTATACAATGTACAATAGTATACCAAATAGAATACCAAGCAGTACACCAAGTAGCATACCAAGTACAGTAGTGTACCAAGTAGTATATCAAGTTGCATACCAAGTACAGTAGTATACCAAGTACAGTAGTATACAATGTATAGTAGATTACCAAGTAGAGTACCAAGTAGAATACCAAGCAGTACACCAAGTAGCCAACCAAGTAGCATACATATCAAGTTACAAACCAAGCAACACACAGTGGCAATTCAAACACACCAGTATACACATATTAAGTTATATACACATATTAAATTTTATATTTATTAATATTTATACATATACTAAGTTATATACATGTACTGAGTTGTAAACTAAGTTGCATGTGCTAAACCACCTTCATATTATACTGACATCAGTGTGACAAGTCCCAGAACCCTCCATTAATGCAGCATGTAAATCAGCGATGAACAACATCTCACCCAAACTTCTGGTAAACTTACACCGAGGAATCTTTGGTAAAATAGAGAACAATTAACTATACTGCAAGAAATGTGAATATGTAATTCAGTAAATATTAAACATTCCCGCTACAATGCTTTTAAGATGCCACGAAAGTTCTGCCACAGCAGACGCTACTGTGTTTTTTTTTTCTCTCCCTATTTCAACATTAAACAAACATTACTGCTACAACAACATACCTGAATTGTTCACAATCCTTTCTCGCCTCGACAATTAACCAATAGAAACACTGCGTGTTTCAACAGCACGATTATTACAAACAGACAGATCTATATGTGAATATATATCACAGGAAATAATCAAGCCCGATTGTGGAAATTAACGCGAAATGTCACTTTACCGTCTAATATACAACTATACCAGAATGTTATCTTGGCAATATAGTGGATAGCGTGGAAAGCGAGTGTTGAGCACTGGCTTAGATCAGTGATCAAATATGTTTATTGATAAATTAATGTATTGGCCTATCACACTTGAGTAAAGAAACAAGAGGTTTATCGATACTCAAGTTGAGAAAAAGCTGTCAGAGGATTAAACAAATCTGTGTGGACATATTTGCCCAGATCGTTTTAGGTCTCAGATTCTCGTGTGACAATCAATAACAATTGAGGCTAACTGAAGAGCTAATGACTTCAACAATTGTTTTACTCCTATAAACTGGGACTTTCCAGGGCTTTTAATCAGAGGCCAAAATTCTGTGGCTTCCCAATTCAAAAAAAGAATTTTCCCAATTGCTGCCAAAAAAATTCCTAAAATGGAAAAAAATTTGTTTTAATTTTGTCTTACATTTTTTTTTTTTTTTTTTAAGAGGACAAAACCGCCAACTGGATATGAAGTATTGCTATTGTAAGATCTGATAATCATTGATTAGATCTATTAACAGGGTTCTGCTTTATTTTCCAGTTTGCTAAAGCCTTAAAAAAAATTCCCATTTTCCCTTAATTAAATCCCACTGTTTTTTTCCCAATCTCAAAGGCTTCCCAATTTCCAGAAAAAAGGCTTCGCTTTCATTTTTAAAAAAAAGAAAGGCGGTTGTTGTCGTATGGTGTTAAGCAGAGCTTTCAACAATTGTTTAGTCATATCAAGACGGTGTCTACTTGAGACAGTAATTCATAAGCATTGCTACACTAGAGTATCACGCCGCAGACACACGGTATGATACCCCACCCAGTCACATCATCCTTACACCGGGCCGACCAGACAAGGGATTATCCTTTAGACGTTGAGCGCCAATTATAATAAGGTTAAAACTTCAGATTTCAGAATCTCGCCCTATTAAGGGTTCTTTGGTTCTTTAATGTTGTTTAATTAACAAAAACCTTTGACAAATCCGAGCCATCAGCAGTTAGAGATGATCTTCAGATGGCTACTTCGATAATTCATCCAGGACCCTGATGTTAATTAATTTGAAAACTAAACTTTCAGACTTTCAGACTGTGACAGACCCACCATGACTTAAACTGTACCTGATGACATCAACTTACAGTACGCAGTCTACATAAAGATTCTAAAACCAATCTGCAACAATAATTATCAGTACTGTGATAAAGGTAGTAACTATGTCAACAGCAGAGTGGAGAACTATCCAATCACCTCTTCACTACCGTCGCTACCGGAGACGTTGATCTAATCCACTCCGTGAGTGTTTCCTACGCTCATTCTGTCCACAATCTCATCATATTGACCATATTAGTCAACTAATCAAGTTCCGCAGAGCAGCTCATCACGGCTGTTCTATTGCAGGATAAAATACTGATATTAACGTCTCCACGGAGACTGCGATGCCAGAGAAAGAAGATATTTGCTTGAGCTACGTGACAATGGGGAGTATGTATAGGAAATCCCACAACAGGAGTACAAAGATTATCTCCGTATCATTTTGTCAGCCAAGACTTTTTAAAAACAACACAATATTTGTGACTTGAGTGTTATTGCTCTTTTTAACTGAGATAAAAAAAACCGACAAAGACTGTTACTTTTCAGTATTTTGGGAATGGGGAACATGGCCTATGGAATTGGGAATTTTCTTATCAGTACTGTGATAAAGGTAGTTACTATGTCAACAGCGGAGTGGAGAACTGTCGAATCACCTCCTCACTACTGGCGACTCCCAAAACTGGGAAACAACTCATCCATGTTACTCGACAAATTTTCATTGGATGAGACAATGACTTGTTACACTGTTACAGTTATTGTTGTTGCATGGTGTTTAGCATCATTTTCCAGCATATCAAGACAGTGTCTACTGGAGGGCTGTCACATGGAAATATCAAACCACAGATCCATGATAATACAATGATAGTTACATAATACCGACTTCAGGCTGATCAGACCTAGAACAATTCTCTAACTGTTTAGCGTCAGGCCAGAAAGCTTCTTGTCATTGGTATGACCAAGCTGGGGATCGAAACCGTGACCACAGCAATGGTACATAATTATATTGTTACAGACATGATAAAATATGTAATAATAATACTTTCTAGTTACAATTATGTTACAGAAATTATAATTATTAGACATTAATATTATCTCCGTTTCATCCATAATCAATTATTTGTTGGAATTATCTTATATGGTTCCCAGCCCTGAGATAACACAATATAGAATTGTCTTATATGGTTCCCAGCTTGGAGAATAACACAATATAGAATTGTCATATATGGTTCCCAGCCTTGAGATAACACATTATAGAATTGTCATATATGGTTCTCAGCCCTGAGATAACTTACTATAGAATTATCTTATATGGTTCCCAGCCCCGAGATAACAAAACAGAATTCTCTTATATCAGTAGCATAGCTACCTAATTTGCCCAAAGGCCCGGGCCTGCACATAAGTTTCAAATACATATTTTTTCTTTTTTTTAACAATTTTCCATTTTATGTAGATTATATCAATGACATGCATTTAATTGTCTCAAATAGACATCAAAATGCACCAGAGCCATTCTACAAACAAAAATTTTTGAGCTCATAACTTTTAGGCTAACTACACCCCTGCATATGGTTCCCAGCCTAGAAACAACACAATAGAGAAATGTCCTATTTGCAGTTCCCAGCCTGGAGAGGGTCAATACAAAAGTAGTGTATCATATCAGTGCAGCATAAAAAGCATTTTTCTTTCTCTTTCTTCTTGCAGCATTTCATTACTTAAATGGCGCATAACTGGATTTATACATATTTCACAGACAGGGAATGCCAGGGGCTATCAATCATTTTGATAGGATTATAACTCTGGAGAAGCTGAGTGCAGCGAAATAGAAGGAAAAAAACCAATAACAACTATGCTCAGTAACATGAATATTACATTAGTGGAACCTCACCACCACCCCATTACAATGCTTACTGCTGAAAAATGGAGAAAAAAGTAATGGCATAATCTTTTATTAATAAGCCATTATCGCTTGTTATTAGACAGACTTATCATCAGTTGTACAAGCAGACCTTTCATGATTTTTATTCTTATAACAGTTTTTTTTTTTTGTATTCTTCAGCTCGTTCAGTATCAATTATGCCATTTGCAGACAAGGTAAACGAAGGTTTGCCTGGAGTACCTTATGTCCTGTTCCCAACTCTTTAAAGAAAATATATTATAGCAAAGTTTACTGAGGGAGATATAAATACCTTCAAAGGTAGTAAATCAGGAAAAAAACACCATCAAAATTAATGTCTTAAAAAATAAAATTACTTTTAAAATGGAAACAAGTCGAGTGTCCCAGTCCTGCTCTGTCCAAAAACTGTGAGAAAGTTAGCCAATTGCTTGCTGGTAAAATGCAAATAGTTTCTTGCCATATTTAAGGGCGGTAGTTCTACTCATATTAATTCTTAGATCTACCTCCAACAATAAAACTGAAACACTGTACATGACCAGTTCTTTCATGTGTTTAAAATGATGGTGTTGAAACCCAATTCAAAATAAAAAATTTACACTAAAGTTTAATTAATAGATACGTATTGTAATTGAGAGCAAACGTATTTACTTTCTTGTTCTTATATGCAGCCAAACATGTCTTAAACAACCAGTCAAGGGAAGGAGCCAAAGTAGCCATTTAAGACAGGTTGTTGCTTAATACAGGTTAATTTGCTCTGAAAGTATAATTTGCTCTGAAAGTACAGAAATGGGAAATAGCCAATGTGGTTGCTTAAGACAAGTGGCTGCTTAATAGACATGACCTCTTACACAGGTTCGTTTGAATATTTACCGTCAATCAGTTAACCTAACCTCCCTTTCCTGAGATCTTGGACAGTTAACCAGTTCTCAAGCACACCCATCTTCGCAAGTTAACTGATAAAATGTCCCACTTGAATCAGTGGAGAGAGAGGATTGACAATGAGATGCAATGTGGTATATCAATCATTATGGAGACTACAGCTGAGGGGGTGAGGGGGGATCGAGCTCATGACCACTGGATTGATAGCCAGACACAGTACCCAACTGAGGTATCTCGGCTTGTTCTTATAATTATATACTTGGAGTGTGTGTGTGTGTGTGTGTGTTGTGTGTGTGTGTGTGTGTGTGTGTGTGTGTGTGTGTGTGTGTGTGATCTGGGAATGTACATACTTTACACTACAACAATGGATGGCTGTGTATTATGATTTGCGTATTACGGACAATACAGGTATAGGTATACCCATATTGCATGCACATATTCCCCTTCATTGCCTCAACGATAAAATGTTAAATCTGTATTTACAAACGGCTCAAACCCAAATCCTGGACTATACAAAACTGTTTAATAAATTTTCGAAAATCCATAGTTGGACGGAAAAACCATAACAGAGGGATCAAACTGTACATGTATTATGTATTTATCAACTCCTTAAAACCCTTGATAAGCTGCGTCATCTGTATAGTGTGGGTCCCTCTGATTAAATTTGAGTTGATACGCCATAAATAAAAGTGAATCCTGGTTAATCCTCCCTAGGCCCAAGATACAGCCGACCAAGTACTGACATATATAGAGCACTTCACGAACTTAAAAAATAATTGCTTTTATTTGTAATAGTAGGATTTATACCGTTTTCAAAACGCGGTTAAACCTGTGTAAGCGGTCTCCTCTATTAGGCAGTCTGATGCTTGCCTAAAGCAACCACTTTGCTATTTCCCATTTAATACTTTCAGAGTAAATTAACCTGTATTAAGCAACAACCTGTCTTAAAAGGCCACTTTTGCTCTTTCCCTTGACTGGTTGCTTAAGACAGGTTTGACTGAATAATGGGTTTATATATTACTATAATATATCAGGCATCCAGTTTTACTGGTAGAAAGCATTGGTGCCTGGTTGACTAAGAATCCAGGTTAAGTTTTGACATTGTTTTGATCCCAGTTAAAAAATTATTTTTTACACTTCTGAATTGTTAAATAAACACAACTTTGAGTGTGACAACCCCAAGCACTCTGTGGCAAGTAGAGAAATTGGAATCCAAAGTTGCATTAATTTTGTACTAGTTCTTACATGACTGAAATTCTAACTTTTATATAAAAAAAAGTGTTAATAAACTTTTATCTGCTTCCTACTGTGAGTTTTCAGAAATGGACGTTGCTCCACATGAACAATTTGTGTGTGTCAAAGGGGCACAACTCTACAATGCCATCAAAAACTTGTGTTTAGTCATTATAAACAGTGTATAAAAATTTCAAAAGATTTTATTAAGACATTCTTAAGTTATTGCATGGAAACCAAAGTGTGATGATTTTTCACAAATTGAAGGGGTACAACTTTATAATGCTAAAGGTCACAACCTGAAAATCTAACTTAGACTGTGTTTTGTCATTAATATCAAGGTCGTGGGTTTGAGTCCAATTCTATCCAAACTCTTTATATGAGAAAGTTTACTTTATCAGTTACTTGCAGAGGTTAGCAGTTCTGGATAAGCCATATATAACCTGTCATGTTTTGAAAACTGCAATAAACCCATTCAGTCAATCCAAATAAATAATTTGAGCTAAAGAAATTAGAGTTGCTCAAAATGAACAATTTGTTTATGTTAAAGAAATGGATGTCATTCCAAATGAACTTGGTACTACATCAAATGTAGAATTTGCGGTAGAAAATAGAAAATGAGAACAGCTAAAAATAAATTATTTGTGTAAAACAGCTCAATGCATGGTTATTTTAATTTCAGATCAAAACTGAAATGGACTCTTAAAAAAAAAATGAGACACACTTCTTGTACAATAGAATAATGAAATGAAACATTAAAATTTTGCGTTTCCCACAAAATAAGGCGCGAAGCAGACGTCTTTCATATACAACAAGGAGCAATAAACAGCATTATTGAAATGCACAGTAACACGTAATTCGCCTAAAGTATGCAATTTTAAAGGAATATCGATTCATTTATTTGAAAGAAATGAAAGCAGACCTCTTTCATTTGTTTATTTAGAAAGATTAAATCAGTCATGTTTCAAATTAACATAAGATTTAAGTCTTGGATTGAATTTGTTCAAATAATTCGCAAAATGTAAATTGCAACAGGGGTCAAAGATACAGGTATGGAAAATAAAAGAAATTTCAAAAAGATGACAAAAAAAATAATTTAAATTTAATATTAGTAGAAAAAATAAGCCCATGCTAAACTTTTTATCTCTAATGCTGATTAACACAATATTGAACCCCATAATATTTTATTTGTGTGAAAATGGTTTTACATTAAATGCACAAACACAGGTACAGTGGTATTGTTCGAAGACTGATTTGTTGTTTGTTTAGGGTTTAGTGTCTTTAATCAACAATATTTTGTCGAGCCCGATTAGCTCAGTCAGTTACCCATTTGATTATCAATCCAGGGGTCTTGAGTTCAATTCCCTGCCCAGCAACAGTCATTGTGATGACTGATATACGACAATGCGTCTCATTATCATTCATCTCTCACTGCTGATTCAAGTGGAGAAGTTATCAGTTATATGCAGAGATGGGGTGTGCTTGAGTACTGGTTAACCTTTCAGGATCCCAGGAAACAGTGGTTAGGTTAACTGATCATCTATTAGCCCTCGATGGCATAAAAATGACGCTAAATATTCAATCAATCTATCAATCAATCAACAATATTCCAGTTATATGTCAGCAGTCAGTGCATCTAGTTATTGTTCCTCAGATCGCCTACAAACCAGTACTAGACACACCTATCTATGTAAGTCAACAACTACTTCCCCACATACTCAAACGTTGGAGATTCATGGCCACTCATTACAGAGACTGGCGGGTCTGGGACTCAACCAATGACTCCTAGATTGAGTCAAGTGTCGTATCGGCTGAACTAGCCAGCTTTGAGATTAAAAGAACATTCCTAGATCTGGCTTTTATTAGGACACATTTTTTTAATACTATGTCAAATCCATTATGTGTATAATATATTTGTCTGTCAAATCCATTATGTGTATAATATATTTGTCTGTCAAATGCATTATGCGTATTTCTCTATTAGTCCATCAAATGCAATTAAGATTGTGTATTTCTCTATTTGTCTACCAAATGCATTATTTGTATTTCTCTACCTATCAAATGCATTATGTGTATTTCTCTACCTATCAAATGCATTATGCATACTTCTCTACCTATCAAATGCATTATGCGTACTTCTCTACCTATCAAATGCATTATGTGTATTTCTCTATGTGTCAATCAAATGCATTACATGTATTTCTTTATTTGTCTATGTGTGTTTCTCTACCTATCAAATGCATTATGTGTATTTCTCTATGTGTCAATCAAATGCATTACATGTATTTCTTTATTTGTCTATGTGTATTTCTTTACCTATCAAATGCATTGTCTATTTCTTCATCTGTCTATCAAATCTTACCACATGTGTCTATCAAACATACATACATATATATGCGCATATTCTCTCCTTCTTTCAATACCAGTATGCTCTAGTTGAGGTTTACAAGCCAGCAAACATGACTTCAAAGAGAACAATAATATAAACAGTGGGATAGGAATGTTTATTGACATTTAAGTACCTACATAACACTAACAGTCTAACCTCTCTCCACTCATCCTGGCAGTAGACAAGTGTCATATCACAGGGATACAACCAGAGGGAGGGAGGGTACTACCAAAGGGCACAGGATACTACCAGAGGGAGGGTACTACCAGAGTGGGGGGATAATACCAGAGGGGGGAAGGATACTACAAGTGGGGGGGATACTACCAAAGGGAGGTACTACCAGAGGGGGATATATACTACCAGAGGAGGGGATACTACCAGAGGGGGGTTACTACCAGAGGGGGGGGGATACTACCAGAGAGGAGGTACTACCAGAGGGGGTGGGGAATACTACTTAAACGGGGGTATCACCAGAGAGGGAGGATACTACCAGAGATAGTGCAGTGGATAAGTGCTGGCTGCAGAGGTGATGGGTTTGACCTAAGGCTTAATAGATGGCCTCTCAAAAACAACACGGGTTCTATACATGCAAGATAAGAGAGCAATTCATGTAAGTTCCACTGAAAAACTGAGCTAAAATAATTCAAACCTAACTATAAAAAAAAATAATGGGGTTTAATGCTATTTTTAACACATGATAGGTTATATATGACATATCAAGTTTATTTGAGGAGGAAACCTTGCTTCCTTAATGAAGGAATCCATTATTCGACATGTTTCTTTAATGAACAATTCCATTATTAGACATGTTTCCTTAATGAACGATTCCATTATTAGACATGTTTCTTTAATGAACAATTCTATTATTAGACATGTTTCCTTAATGAAAGATTCCATTATTAGACATGTTTCCTTAATGAAAATACCCATTATTAGACGTTTCCTTAATGAAAGATTCCATTATTAGACATGCTTCCTTAATGAAAGATTCCATTATTAGAAATGTTTCCTTAATAAAAGATTCCATTATTAGACATGTTTCTTCAATGAAAGATTCGATTATTAGAAATGTTTCCTTAATAAAAGATTCCATTATTAGACATGTTTCTTCAATGAACGATTCCATTATTAGACTTGATTCCTTAATGAACGTTTTCATTCAAGACTTTTGAATAAGAAGATTTTGTCAATACCTCAAAGAGAACCGATTAAAAAAGAGAAAAATCCTATCAGAAAATTACTCATATTTCAGATAATTTTGCCAATGAAAGTCCAATCAAATATAACATACAGCACATGACATTTCTTCAATTTGTATGTTTAATAAAGAAAATCTCCCAATTGGCCGAAAACAAAGGAACAGTCAATGTGTTTGCAGAGACTGTGACAGAGACCATAACCTACAAGGAATAACATGGTATCATATTGACTTGGGATCAATATGTTTGACTTGTGATGAAAGCTATGCCTGAAGTCTCCAGACCTCTGTTTGGCATGGTTTCAGTCTCAGTTAAAGGTGAATAGTCCAATATAATGTTGTATCCTTCGATCTAACACCATTCACTTTTATAAGGCCATTCTTAAAAATAAGTTTGTTTGCCATGCTCCTATCTACCCCCTCAAATTGTAGCTACCCAAACTTTTTTATTGATTTTAAAAGTTATTTTTTTTTGTGGGTGTGGGGTGGGGGGTATAATTTCTGTCAATTTTGTTTTCAAAAAAAAAAACACAACAAAACCTGGCAACAAAAAAAAACTACCTACCTACATGAAAAATTACCGGGTTGGAACACAACAAACAATTTGTTAAAGGATGACATTGCTACCACCAAAATAACAACATCTAACTTTTTGTTTAAATGTCAACCCATATGAGCCTATCTGAAACCTGCAGTCCAGTCATGCTACACTGTTTGTCTCCCAGTCAGGACATTCTCAGCATACCCTCTGCTTACTTGGTTTAAACTTATTAATTTTACTTTGACTGTGAAACAAGTTATTACAATTTACACAAAACATGCTCAAGTCTTCCTGGGTAGATCAGTACTATAAACATATGAGGAAAATGTAAGATCCTCAAGGACATCACGCATGGCTGTGATGGAGGGTCGATTGTGAAACAAGTTATTACAACTTATACAAATCATGCTTGAGGTCTTCCTGGGAAGATCAGTACTATAAACATATGAGGAAAATATAAGATCCTCCAGGCATCACACATGGCTGTAATGGAGGGTCAATTGTGAAACAAGTTATTACAACTTATACAAAACATGCTCAAGTCTTCCTGGGTAGAATCAGTACTATAAACATATGAGGAAAATGCAAGATTCTTAAGGACATCACACATGGCTGTAATGGAGGGTCGAACCCCAGAATCTCTGATCATGAGTCTGATGCTCTACTACTGAACCTTCTTACTGATAATAGAATGACCCAAAGACAAAGATGGGCGTGCCTTTAACAGAAACTCAGCTAATCATGGGCTACAAAACCTACCAATTATGGACAAAACCATCATGTTTGGAGGAGACATCATCACGTAGTTCTTAGATAAATAATTAGATATTTGTTTCGCTTTCTGTGCATTCAGAACACAAATCAATCAACTCGTTTTGACGGAACAGTTCAATTGCCCCATTAATTGACTCTCCCTTGGTAAACACGGCCACAAAACAGTGGCAAAACCCTGTGGCCAAATTGTCCCAACAAATAATCCGCTTTCCTGACAGGTCGCAACAATACATCATTGTTCCCAGCGTCCTACAATCTACGTATAAAGATGTAAAAGTCGAGATGAGAACAATTTATTCCAAGAAACTGTTCGCTGACATCGGAGAATAAAGTAAATCAATATTTTTGTTCTTTTCCACCATAATTTGGCAACAACACATGATTGCTATGTTAAGAGATCTTGCTGAATGTATCAGTGAGAGGAGACAGCCAATATTGAAAGACATATTAAATTGCCCCTTGTCTTACATATACAGTCAAACCTGTCTTAAGCAGCCAGTAAGGGAAGGAGCAAAAATGGCCTTTTAAGACAGGTTGTTGCTTAATGCAGGCTAATTTGCTCTAAAAGTACAGAAATTGGAAATTGAGAATGTGGTTGCTTAAGACAAGAGGCTGCTTAATAGAGGTGACCGCTCACATACGTTTAACTGTATATTTGATAAACACATCCATTATAACATGATGCAGTTATATAAACACAAAATAAAAGGCAGTACCTGACAAGGGATATCTCCTATAAGTCTTATGTATGGCAGTACCTGACAAGGGATATCTTCTGTAAGTCTTATGTATGGCAGTACCTGACAAGGGATATCTCCTATAAGTCTTATGTATGGCAGTACCTGACAAGGGATATCTCCTATAAGTCTTATGTATGGCAGTACCTGACAAGGGATATCTCCTATAAGTCTTATGTATGGCAGTACCTGACAAGGGATATCTCCTATAAGTCTTATGTATGGCAGTACCTGACAAGGGATATCTCCTATAAGTCTTATGTATGGCAGTACCTGACAAGGTATATCTCCTATAAGTCTTAAGTCAAGAGTTCTAATAGAGTGTACTCCTCCATCCCTGTTTTTAAATCATTCCATTATTATTTAGGAAGGCTGTAAATTAGTAATTACTGACTGAGAGCAAAACAATACACTCAGATAAATGGACTCATTTATTGGATTATCTAACCCTAACCCTAGGGTCTCAAACCAGGGACTATCAGATTCCTACTAAGTCTGACAGATTTCAAACCCAGGATTCTCTGATTCCTACCAAGTCTGACAGGTTTCAAAGCCAGATTCTCAGAATCCTACCAAGTCTGACTGGTTTCAAACCTAGGATTCTCTGATTCCTACCAAGTATGTCAGGTTCCAATTCCAGGATTCTCAGATTCCTACCAAGTCTGACAGATTTCAAACCCAGGATTCTCTGATTCCTACCACAATTGACAGGTTCCAATTCCAGGATTCTCAGATTCCTACCAAGTCTATCAGGTTTCAAACCCTGGATTCTCTGATTCCTTCCACATCTGACAGGTTTAAACCCAGGATTCTCAGATTCCTACCAAGAATGACGGATTTCAAACCCTGGATTCTCAGATTTCTACCACGTCTGATAGGTCTCAAATTTGGAACTCTTAGATTCCTACCACATTTGGTTGGTATCAACCAAGAATTCTCTGATTCTTTCCACATTCAACAGGTCTTAAACCTTCACACTCATACAACAATTGACAGGTCTCAAGCCCCGGACACAGTGCCCCAGATAAAAATTGATTCAAATGGGTGAAAACTCCCCAAAACTAAAATATTCAAATATTCTAACATAATCAAAGAGTTAATTGGGTGATTTTCACTTAGTAAGTTTACAATAATTGAGTAAAACATGGAGTAATGTCTTAATAAAAGTAATTGTAATGCCTTGATTAAAAAATCTATATTAAATGCACAGTATTATAAAATTGTTGTTGCCTGCAATTCTTGATTTACATTATCAGTGTCAAATGTTGCTGAAAAAACTAGTTTCTTCTTGCACAAATGCAGCTGCCTCAAACTCATATTTTCTTGTCTAATTCTTCATTGACAATGTCAAATGATATTGTTTTAAAAATACTTATTAAAGAAATAGATGTTGGGGTCAAAAAGTTACTTAAAATTGTACTTTGATTTGGGTTAGAACATGAAGCTGAGATTTTCGTTCTCACTACAACACTGCCTGGACTCTCAGATTCCCACATCCAACAAGTATCGAACCCAAGTCTCTTAGAGTAGGCAACCAACCAAAGACTTTTACTTTTATTTTATTTCAGAAATGCTGATCAATGTCTCTGGGGCTGCAGATATCAGCTGCCATGAACATAGATCACTCAAAATATTTTGTAATGAAATAATTCAGATCATAGTATCATGCACAACAAGCCATACACACAATGTCTTTATTGTGTATAGTTTTCCTTTCTGTGATAAGAGCTTTCAATTGGGTCTTTTGTGCTGATTGCAAACGTTTGTATGTGCGACAATTGTATGGTCTGGTTTGAAGTACAAATTAGCATTGCCACCAATGTTTGATAACCAAACTCAATCAAATACACTTTCTTTTCAAAGTTGTTGAATAAACAAGTTGTCCAAATGACAAAGTTATTGTAAATTCAATACGTCATACAGCAAGTACAGAATAGCATTTAGTATAGTTGAAAACAACACTTTATAGAGAAATATAATTTAACTATAAATTGCTCCTGTCGATACAGAAAAATAATTGCCATCAATTTTTTAGGAGGGGTTCAATTTTTACAACAAATTCATTGTTACAAGATTATTTGAAATGAACCTAGAAAATGATCAAGTCGAAGGTTAAATTCAGTTTATTTAACCATTGTTTTCTGGGTATTTAAAAAATAATTTACAAGTTATTCGCAAACGGAGAGTGTCACGAGTGATGGCAGTCTTAATGGTCTCTTTCAATTCCTAACAAAAGAGGGAATTATTTTTCAGAAACGTAAAACAGTTGAATAAACTATTTATTTCAATTTGTAATTTAAAAATACATTTTATTTTTATTGAATTCCAATTTCCAACACTGAAATACGTAAGGTTTAACCATTCTCCACCATTCATACTGGTCTGTACGTAATGAGATCAGTTTATAGACATAAGGACGTTGGTATTTGAGCATGAGAAATAAAAAATTTACACTATAATAAAGTGAGTGTAAAATGCTATAAAACAAACAGTCAGTTACGGGGCATTTATTCAACTTGAAAATGTCTAAACCAGACTTGAAATCTATGTAAATTTATTTTGAATAAAATCTGACCTTCTGAGGGTCAAGTCATTTTATTTTGAATAAAAACGGGCGGGCGGGGGAAGGCTTTAATAGCGGGGAGTGTTTATTTCCAGGTATACGGTATATACAAGAGATGTATTATCCTCATAGAGATTCAGAGGTGAGAGATTTTTTCATGTCAAAATAGCATAGACCCTGAAAAGTGTTATCTGATTGGTCAGTCAGTGTGAGTTGTGCACAAACAATGATTGAATAGACTGACTGAATATTTAGCTTCATTTTTATGTCATTGAGGGCTAACAGACAATCAGTTAACCTAACCGCTGTTTCCTGGGGTCGTGAAAGGTTAATCAGTATTTGAGCACATCCCATCTCTGCAAGTAACTGATAACTTTCCCACTTGAATGAGCAATAGATGAATGACAATGAGACACAGTGTCGTATATCAATCTTACCGGAGACTGTTGCCAGGCCGGTATACAACTCATGACCTCTCAAACGATGAAAACAATGCCTTCATCTAATACCTATCTTGCAATTAATAGCCATTTCATCCAGCACTGGTCAGTGAAAGCAACTGACCAATCAATCTTAAAATTGTTTACCAGATTACTCAGTTTGTAAAAAGCAACAAATGCAGCCAGCCGGTAAACAAACAAACATTTTTTATTTTGTTTCTTTTTTCAGAAGGCAACAAATTTGTGTGTAGACAATGGAAAATAGTTAAAAATGTTGAATCTTTTGTTTATTATTTTTTTCTAGATTAGTTTAAACATATTTTTACATTAATTGCAACTTTTACAGCTTGAACAAGTCTTGTTCTTCATATCTTCCAACTGGATAGAAACAATGGTATGTGAAGCATGTGCAGATACAGCGTCTTGCCAAAGGACACAACTCACTGCCATGGACAAGTATCAAACCCACGACGCCAAAAAGTCCAATCCTCTGCCACTAGATCACTTGGATCAGAACCATGCTCATGGGCCCCATTCCAACTCACCACCGTCCCCTCCGCCCACAGAGCCTGGATTCGCGAATGTAATTCAATAATTACCTCCGCAATGAAACTATTTATCATTCTGAGCCAGCAAAGTTTCGATTAAACATCAATGTTACACAAAAATTTAAATTGCAAGTCACAACAATCAATTGCCGTCTCGGTTTATATTGAAAGAAAAAAATCTCCTGGGCTCACTTGAGTAAATGACAAACACTGAATATACAATAAGTTTTGTGACTTTATCAATACTTCTGGTTATAATAACATTTGCCTTGGACGAATAATACCGCAATGCCTTCAAACACTCTTAAATAGAATATAAATGGACTTGAGGAATAAATTAAATAGATCGTTAAACAGCAGCGTTTTAAGTGGAAATGGGACGGTAAACAAACCACCATTCATATGAAAACATTTTGTCATCAAATATTTTAACATTATTGTATAAAAAGATTTCTTATTCTCATTAATAACTTTTAAATGTGTTATCTTTTTTTTTTCACTGATTTATTAGGTTGTGAATAGTTGCAAGTTTTGTTTGTAGAAGGAAGACATCAAGATACAGGTAGAGTTGCCACGTATCTGATCAAAGCTTTCACTTGTAAGTCACTGACATATTTTTCTTTCATTTGTAAGCCAAAGGTATAATTTATTTCACTTGTAAGCAACTGGGGCATATTTTTATTTCTCTTGTTAACTAATGGCATATTTTCTTTCACTTGTAAGTCACTGGCATATATTTATTTCACTTGTAAGCTACCGACATAATTTTCTTTCATCTGTAAGCTTCCGGCATATTTTTCTTTCATTTGTAAGCAACCGGCATCTTTTTCTTTCATTTGTAAGCAACCGGTATATTTTTCTTTCATTTGTAAGCAACCGGTATATTTTTCTTTCATTTGTAAGCAACCGGCATATTTTTCTTTCATCTGTAAGCAACCAGTATATTTTTCCTTCATTTGTAAGCAACCGGTATATTTTTCTTTCATTTGTAAGCAACTGGCATATTTTTCTTTCATTTGTAAGCAACCAGTATATTTTTCCTTCATTTGTAAGCAACCGGTATATTTTTCTTTTATTTGTTAGTTACTGGTATAAGTGTCTTTCATTTGATAGCTGCTGACATATTTTTCAGATAATTATATAATTGTCTTTATTCATTGAATATTAAAATGATGAATGTCTCTTTACAGAACAAAGTTCCATCTGGAAAAAACTGGTAACCAGCCAATCCCCATATAAATATGATGCCGGTACCCAGCCAGGTACAAAACTAGTATATAAAAACTATAACCATTTGCAAGCCTGAAGTACCTCACAAAAAGCCATTCATTAGATTATAACACATCTGAAGTACAGTCTACTTCATTAATAATCATAATAAACAAGCAGTTACCTGTGATATCTTTATATTATACCTCGCTGACTGTCACACCTCTAATTGCCTCCAGAAGAAAATAACAAATTCAGATCTAATCTACCGAAGAAGTAAAGCTCCTGGTACATACTGTCTGTACAATGATAAGTAAAAGTGAAGGGTGAAGTCACTTACACAAATCAGTATTGGGGAGATAAGTCTCCGATTTATTATAACAAACTTGGCTTCTTCTTATAACAAATCAAAGTATAGAAGATAAACAGAAGATTTGTTATGGAGATCCAGCTTTCATGTTTGGCTGCCAATGATTTAATCCTTAATGATTGCGAATTCCAAGAACAAACAAACAAGCTATTTATAATTGGAGATGCTAATCCCTGGTTTAAGATCATAACACACATATATGATTAAGAGCTGTCAATATGATTCTTCATCGTTACATAACCTGGCTGCTGTTAGCAGTGCTTGACACGTTTTTAATGACTTTTTTTATCGTGAACGTGGTTTAATGCCATTGGTTATTGTGTTGCATATCCATTTTTATTGGTGGAGGAACTGAACATTGCAGAATGAATCAAAGTAGAACCATTGTCCTTCCACAAGTAATTGATCAAACTTTCTCACGTAAACCTTTTTTCTCACATAAAGTTTTTGGGAGAATTGGGCTCAAACAATCTTAAGGATATAATATACACTGCAGTCCCGTTATAACGCGGTCCGATATAACGCGAATTCCGTTATAACGCGGTTTTTGCTTGGCTCCCAATTTTTCGGCGGGGGGGAAAGGTCGTGATACAAATCTTGAAAATATGCGCGAATGACCAAATGTCAACCAAATAATAGATCGTCGCCATGTTTTGATTTGATAATCGCTCATCTTCTACTCACCAATTAGCCTTGATTATAACAAACTGTTATAACCATTACCTCATGGTGGTTTAAAGGATTGTTTAAGGGATTGATTCATGCCAGCATTGACAATTAACAGTTTGTAATAATCCCGAGTGCTTCAATAAATGCTGACACGCGCCAAACACGGAAGCCATATGCAAACTTTGTTATTATCGAGTGATCACGTGATCAAGCAACGAAGCGGTTGACAGGTATTAATATATCGCGGGTATCTTATTGGATCGTAAACACAAACTTATTTTTATTATTTAATTGTTGTTAATACTTCAGATTTATATTTTTAATATTTTTATACTAACAGCGTTGAGTTTAAATTGAAGCGCGATTTTTTTATATAGACACCGTTTTTTCTCCTTCCGGTTTAAACGGAAATGGCTGCCAATTTTAGTATAATCAAAACACGAAAACGTTTTCTTTCTTTTCTTTTTTTGTATTAATTTCATACATATCTAAGTGTATCTGTTGTAACTAAATACGCGTTGTATCATATTACAATGCAAACAATACCATTCACAGTAGGACAGCACAATAGGTGTGAAAAACCGACATCGATTTTTTTCGAGGTAATTATCGCAATAACGCGGTCCGCTTATAACGCGGTTTCGTTTTGTGGACCCCAAGATCCGCGTTATAACGGGACCCGAGTGTAATTGTGTAACAGTTGGCCAGTATGATTTACGTGATTAACAAGTACAAGACACAACATATCTCTGCAAGTCACTGACTACTTACCAAAAATTCAGAGCTGGGAACTGCTAGGCTAACCAGTACTAGACACAACTTATCTCTGCAAGACACTGACTACTTACCAAAAATTCAGAGCTGGGAACTGCTAGGCTAACCAGTACTAGACACAACGTATCTCTCCAAGTCACTGACTACTTACCAACAAATTCAGAGCTGGGAACTGCTAGGCTAACCAGTACTAGACACAACTTATCTCTCCAAGTCACTGACTACTTACCAACAAATTCAGAGCTGGGAACTGCTAGGCTAACCAGTACTAGACACAACTTATCTCTCCAAGTCACTGACTACTTACCAACAAATTCAGAGGTGGGAACTGCTAGACTAACCAGTACTAGGCGCAACTTATCTCTGCAAGTCACTGACTACTTACCAACAAATTCAGAGGTGGGAACTGCTAGACTAACAAGTACTAGACACAACTTATCTCTGCAAGACACTGACTACTTACCAACAAATTCAAAGCTGGGAACTGCTAGACTAACCAGTACTAGACACAACATATCTCTGCAAGTCACTGACTACTTACCAAAAATTCAGAGGTGGGAACTGCTAGGCTAACCAGTACTAGACACAACTTATCTCTGCAAGTCAGTGACTACTTACCAACAAATTCAAAGCTGGGAACTGCTAGGCTAACCAGTACTAGACACAACTTATCTCTTCAAGTCACTGACTACTTACCAACAAATTCAGAGCTGGGAACTGCTAGGCTAACCAGTACTAGACACAACTTATCTCTGCAAGACACTGACTACTTACCAAAAATTCAGAGCTGGGAACTGCTAGGCTAACCAGTACTAGACACAACGTATCTCTCCAAGTCACTGACTACTTACCAACAAATTCAGAGCTGGGAACTGCTAGGCTAACCAGTACTAGACACAACTTATCTTTGCAAGTCACTGACTACTTACCAACAAATTCAGAGCTGGGAGCTGCTAGGCTAACCAGTACTAGACACAACTTATCTCTGCAAGTCACTGACTACTTACCAACAAATTCAGAGGTGAGAACTGCTAGGCTAACCAGTACTAGACACAACTTATCTCTGCAAGTCACTGACTACTTACCAACAAATTCAGAGGTGAGAACTGCTAGGCTAACCAGTACTAGACACAACTTATCTCTGCAAGTCACAGACTACTTACCAACAAATTCAGAGGTGAGAACTGCTAGACTAACCAGTACTAGACACAACTTATCTCTGCAAGTCACTGACTACTTACCAAAAATTCAGAGGTGGGAACTGCTAGGCTAACCAGTACAAGACACAACATATCTCTGCAAGTCACTGACTACTTACCAACAAATTCAGAGGTGAGAACTGCTAGGCTAACCAGTACTAGACACAACTTATCTCTGCAAGTCACTGACTACTTACCAACAAATTCAGAGGTGAGAACTGCTAGGCTAACCAGTACTAGACACAACTTATCTCTGCAAGTCACTGACTACTTCCCATCAAATTCAGAGGTGGGAACTGCTAGGCTAACCAGTACTAGACACAACTTATCTCTACAAGTCACTGACTACTTACCAACAAATTCAGAGTTGGGAACTGCTAGGCTTACCAGTACAAGACACAACTTATCTCTGCAAGTCACTGACTACTTACCTACAAATTCAGAGGTGGGAACTGCTAGGCTAACCAGTACTAGACACAACTTATCTCTGCAAGTCACTGACTACTTACCAAAAATTCAGAGGTGGGAACTGCTAGGCTAACCAGTACAAGACACAACATATCTCTGCAAGTCACTGACTACTTACCAACAAATTCAGAGCTGGGAACTGCTAGACTAACCAGTACTAGACACAACTTATCTCTGCAAGTCACTGACTACTTACCATCAAATTCAGAGGTGGGAACTGCTAGACTAACCAGTACTAGACACAACTTATCTCTGCAAGTCACTGACTACTTACCAACAAATTCAGAGCTGGGAACTGCTAGGCTAACCAGTACTAGACACAACTTATCTCTGCAAGTCACTGACTACTTACCATCAAATTCAGAGGTGGGAACTGCTAGACTAACCAGTACTAGACACAACTTATCTCTGCAAGTCACTGACTACTTACCTACAAATTCAGAGGTGGGAACTGCTAGGCTAACCAGTACTAGACACAACTTATCTCTGCAAGTCACTGACTACTTACCAACAAATTCAGAGGTGGGAACTGCTACGCTAACCAGTACTAGACACAACTTATCTCTCCAAGTCACTGACTACTTACCAACAAATTCAGAGGTGGGAACTGCTAGGCTAACCAGTACTAGACACAACATATCTCTGCAAGTCACTGACTACTTACCAACAAATTCAGAGGTGGGAACTGCTAGGCTAACCAGTACTAGACACAACTTATCTCTGCAAGTCACTGACTACTTACCAACAAATTCAGAGCTGGGAACTGCTAGACTAACCAGCACTAGACACAACTTATCTCTGCAAGTCACTGACTACTTACCATCAAATTCAGAGGTAGGAACTGCTAGGCTAACCAGTACTAGACACAACTTATCTCTGCAAGACACTGACTACTTACCAACAAATTCAGAGCTGGGAACTGCTAGGCTAACCAGCACTAGACACAACTTATCCCTGCAAGTCACTGACTACTTACCATCAAATTCAGAGGTGGGAACTGCTAGACTAACCAGTACTAGACACAACTTATCTCTGCAAGTCACTGACTACTTACCATCAAATTCAGAGGTGGGAACTGCTAGGCTAACCAGTACGAGACACAACTTATCTCTGCAAGTCACTGACTACTTACCAACAAATTCAGAGCTGGGAACTGCTAGGCTAACCAGTACTAGACACAACTTATCCCTGCAAGTCACTGACTACTTACCATCAAATTCAGAGGTGGGAACTGCTAGGCTAACCAGCACTAGACACAACTTATCTCTGCAAGTCACTGACTACTTACCAACAAATTCAGAGCTGGGAACTGCTAGGCTAACCAGCACTAGACACAACTTATCTCTTCAAGTCACTGACTACTTACCAACAAATTCAGAGGTGGGAACTGCTAGACTAACCAGTACTAGACACAACTTATCTCTGCAAGTCACTGACTACTTACCAACAAATTCAGAGGTGGGAACTGCTAGACTAACCAGTACTAGACACAACTTATCTCTACAAGTCACTGACTACTTACCAACAAATTCAGAGGTGGGAACTGCTAGACTAACCAGTACTAGACACAACTTATCTCTACAAGTCACTGACTACTTACCAACAAATTCAGAGCTGGGAACTGCTAGACTAACCAGCACTAGACACAACTTATCTCTACAAGTCACTGACTACTTACCAACAAATTCAGAGGTGGGAACTGCTAGACTAACCAGTACTAGACACAACTTATCTCTACAAGTCACTGACTACTTACCAACAAATTCAGAGGTGGGAACTGCTAGACTAACCAGTACTAGACACAACTTATCTCTACAAGTCACTGACTACTTACCAACAAATTCAGAGGTGGGAACTGCTAGGCTAACCAGTACTAGACACAACTTATCTCTCCAAGTCACTGACTACTTACCAACAAATTCAGAGGTGGGAACTGCTAGACTAACCAGCACTAGACACAACTTATCTCTGCAAGTCACTGACTACTTACCAACAAATTCAGAGGTGGGAACTGCTAGACTAACCAGTACTAGACACAACTTATCTCTGCAAGTCACTGACTACTTACCAAAAATTCAGAGGTGGGAACTGCTAGGCTAACCAGCACTAGACACAACTTATCTCTGCAAGTCACTGACTACTTACCAACAAATTCAGAGCTGGGAACTGCTAGACTAACCAGTACTAGACACAACTTATCTCTGCAAGTCACTGACTACTTACCAACAAATTCAGAGGTGGGAACTGCTAGACTAACCAGTACTAGACACAACTTATCTCTGCAAGTCACTGACTACTTACCAAAAATTCAGAGGTGGGAACTGCTAGGCTAACCAGCACTAGACACAACTTATCTCTGCAAGTCACTGACTACTTACCAACAAATTCAGAGCTGGGAACTGCTAGACTAACCAGTACTAGACACAACTTATCTCTGCAAGTCACTGACTACTTACCATCAAATTCAGAGGTGGGAACTGCTAGACTAACCAGTACTAGACACAACTTATCTCTACAAGTCACTGACTACTTACCAACAAATTCAGAGCTTGGAGACTCATGGCCATATAACAAAGTTCGAGACAATAATTATAACAGCGACTGGCCGGACAGGATTCAAACTCTCAACCCCTGGACTGACTTTCAGATATGTAACTGACCAATCTGGCTTCCCCAACCACCCCACAACCCATTCTTTAAACTGTAGTTCTAGTCATTCATATAATATGGAGATGATTGTGGTTTTTCTCTTAATCAATGACATGCAATACATCAATATCAGTATTTTTTTCCCATATCATAACTACAATCAAAGGGAGGTAATCAATCCATAAAACTTTACTCAGTTCCATATGTCAACATTATTATTTTTATTTCACTCATAGTCATTAATAAAGACATTGAAAAATGAAATAGTATTTTAATTTAATGTATCGTTTATCTTGTAGAATTTCAATAATAGATTCTTCAGTCCCAGTTTTGGAATGCCCCTAAAATCTCTATTTAACGCCCCTGGGCCTTACATTTTCAAAAAGGGGAACCTTGATTATTATAGACCGAAAAAAAAGTTTGCTAAAGACTGTCTATTCTTCTTTATTTAACTTGGAGGGAAAACAAAAACAGTCAAACTTGTCTGAAGCAGCCAGTCAAGGGAAGGAGCAAAAGTGACCTTTAAAGACAGGTTGTTGTTTAATGCAGGTTAATTTACTCTGAAAGCATATAAATGGGAAATAACAGATATGGCTGCTTAAGACAAGTGGCTGCTTAATAGAGGTGACCGCTTATACAGGTTTGACTGTAGGTATGCTATTTACTGAAAATGAAGCATTACGATGTGGACACGTTAATATTTTTAATGAATTAAGCTGAATTGGACTGCTTTTTTAACTTTATTTTGTTTTAAAAAAAATCATGGAATGTGGAGGGCTTTTATAATGCATGTGCAGTTAATAAAGATTTTATGGTATATAATAATAATTTAGAACAAGTGTATACACAAATTACCTAAGAGCTAAACAACAACAAACGTAGATCAAGATTCAAGGACATCCTTGACAAATAAATTGTTTGCCTTGCTGCTATCTACTCACTCAAAATTGCAGCTACCCAAACCTTTTTTTTTACTTTCAAAGAGTTTAATTTTTTTCCCAATGATTTCTGTCCATTTTTCTTTAAAATGACTACGAAAACTAAAATTAAGAAGAAAAAAAACAGCTACCTACCTACCCACATGAAAAATACTGGGTCGGAGCACAGCAAGCAAATATTTTTTTAATGATGGCCTAAATTGTTTGCAGTTACATTAGAACTTTGTTGGCTGGAACACGGATAGGTCGAACACACACATAGCTCAAACTGCTTATCTGGGCCATGACAAATTCCTACTTCCAGTTATACACATATATATTCGTATGGTATGATGCTGAACAATACTTCAAACTATTTTACCCAGTTTCGTAAGGTTCAAGCCAGTGAATTTTTACTGTAGTTTAGAACACTACAAGATTTAATCTTTTGTTCTGGTTCACTGCCATTTACAATATAATTATGTGCAGCATTGACAAATTAAAACTACTGTGCTGAAGCTAACATTGAAAGTCTCAGTAATGCGGGTTCGATTGCCAGGGCGTGCAAAATAAAAATACTAACCGTTGTTCAGATGGAACTTTAAACCAAGGGCCCATTATGCTGTTACAAACAGAGCTTTCTGAAGAAACAGAAGAAACTCACGTGGGGTTTCAATCTGTTTCCTGCACTATTGCACCCCCCCCCCCCCCTCTCCCCTTAAAAGATTAACACTCTTCCGGGGGCATCACCCATATGGGATTGATTGAATATAAGCATCATTTTTATGCCAACGAGAGCTAACAGACGATTAGTTAACCTTGGATCCAGGAAGGTATATCAACCATCACGGAGATTGTGACTGGGCGGGATTCAAACTCACGACCCCTGTATTGATAGTCAGATGCGCTTACGACTGAGCTAATCGGACCCGGATCCCATATGGGAAAAAGTGGAGATGTTAATTAAGCTGATTGATTCTGTATGCACAACCTCCAATTCAATGTTTTTCATTTCATCCCCAACCCCCACCCACCACCACCACTTACCCCATTGGTAAAGACCCATATCGTTTAGGGTACCAAAATAGGTATAAATCCTACCCTAAATGCATTGAGACTGGGTACCTTTAGATTACCCTAAGATTACAACAAAAAAAATTGTTGTATCTCTTAAAGCATTGTTACAACTGATTGACTGTAGTTGCTATGGTAACATGGGATGATAGGAAGGGTATAATTGTATGTGTTATTTTTACCACATACTCACTAACCATTAGTAAATAAGCAAGTAATATAGGCAGCTATTGCAATATAAACAGCTGTTTCGTTAAACAAATAAAAAAATACCCGACACTTGACAATAAGAAACTAAAAATGTGTTTCAACACAAATGCTCCAGCTATTGATAAGAAACCAATTTTTGACAGGAAACTAAATCCTGTAAATTTGACCGATACTGACAAATATCGCACATGACTCGAATCATCTAATAACTATACAGGTACAAACGAAATACAAATAAAATATATAGGGCCGCCCTTAATAAATTGCTTGTTTGCCACTTCTGACTCATACAATTTAGGGGAAGGTAGGTACCGGTAGGTAAATTCTTTTTTTTTTAATCAATCAGAGAATCTTTCTAAGATCATGACTGTAATGACCGAGAATATTTTAAATGAACACAAATTCCTGACCTGCAGGATTGTTTTGGATCGGCCAGAAGGCAAACAAAAATTTTTTAATTTAAGCCTTGACCCATTCTGAAACTTGATCGGACACCAATTTTTTCTCCTCAAACACACAAACAAACCAGGAGACAGGGGGAACAGTTAATGACCTTTCATCATTCCTCGAATGACAAGAATAAAAAAATACTCTTTAGCAGCAATCCTGCCACTCAGATATGTAGAAAAACAACTCGTGACAGTAACAGCCAAAGAAAGAAAAGACAGGCTTTAATTGCATCACAGCAATATTGATTGGCAATTATAGAAATGATGTTCCTTAATTACCATCTTTCATCACCATACTAAACTAATTAAACATTATTACATTACACAACGCAGGCTGTTTGTTTCTTTGTACAAAGACACGTAGACGCAATTAGAAGAAATTAAGCTCCTTCACAAAAATTCTTGCAGTGGTAGAAAACGACAAATATTGATAAGTTACTGCATCACGACATGCCATCATACGTTGTTTTATTAATATGTCTTGCGATAAACACCACTCTCGCTGTGTTCCGCTATATTTAGGAGAGGTATAATGTGTGATTAATATGGAATTTATATTTACAAAGACATTAGCTGGAAAATGAAAAATATTTAACTTCTATTCTTGAAGACTATTTTCCACCACTGCCCCACCCTGCAGGTCAGGAAATGGCAGAGGATAGAAAGCTAATGTGCCTGACTTCCCCACCACCACTGCCCCAACCCTCAGGCCAGGACATAGCAGAGGATAGAAGGCTAATGTGCCTGACTTCCCCACCACCACTGCCCAAACCCTCAGGCCAGGACATAGCAGAGGATAGAAGGCTAATGTGCCTGACTTCCCCACCACCACTGCCCAAACCCTCAGGCCAGGACATAGCAGAGGATAGAAAGCTAATGTGCCTGACTTCCCCACCACCACTGCCCCAACCCTCAGGCCAGGACATAGCAGAGGATAGAAGGCTAACGTGCCTGACTTCCCCACCACCACTGCCCCAACCCTCAGGCCAGGACATAGCAGAGGATAGAAGGCTAAAGTGCCTGACTTCCCCACCACCACTGCCCCAACCCTCAGGCCAGGACATAGCAGAGGATAGAAGGCTAATGTGCCTGACTTCCCCACCACCACTGCCCAAACTCTCAGGCCAGGACATAGCAGAGGATAGAAGGCTAATGTGCCTGACTTCCCCACCACCACTGCCCCAACCCTCAGGCCAGGACATAGCAGAGGATAGAAGGCTAATGTGCCTGACTTCCCCACCACCACTGCCCAAACCCTCAGGCCAGGACATAGCAGAGGATAGAAGGCTAATGTGCCTGACTTCCCCACCACCACTGCCCAAACCCTCAGGCCAGGACATAGCAGAGGATAGAAGGCTAATGTGCCTGACTTCCCCACCACCACTGCCCAAACCTGCAGGCCAGGACATAGCAGAAGATAGAAGGCTAATGTGCCTGACTTCCCCACCACCACTGCCCAAACCCTCAGGCCAGGACATAGCAGAGGATAGAAAGCTAATGTGCCTGACTTCCCCACCACCACTGCCCCAACCCTCAGGCCAGGACATAGCAGAGGATAGAAGGCTAATGTGCCTGACTTCCCCACCACCACTGCCCCAACCCTCAGGCCAGGACATAGCAGAGGATAGAAGGCTAATGTGCCTGACTCTAATCCACTGATAAAAGCTACTCATCCTCCCTTTCCAATATAATTGAATGCTTAAAAGAAATATTTAGGTCAGTTTCTTAAATCTTACTCGTCCTGACCAAATGGTCGCTCGAGTGGAATTTTCCAGCCCTGTAATTCCATCAAGTCCTCGCAGATTTGCGTTAAGTGTTAGATTATACGTCATGCCAAAGTTTGTTACAGCAAAACTTTCCTCGACAAGGACAGTAGGACCTCGACAAGGACAGTAGGACATCGACAAGGACAGTAGGACATCAACAAGAACAGTAGGACCTCGACAAGGACAGTAGGACCTCAACAAGGACAGTAATATCTCAACAGGGACAATAGGACCTTGACAAGGACAGTAGGATCTCAACAAGGACAGTTGGACCTGGACAAGGACAGTAGGACCTCGACAAGAACAGTAGGACCTCGACAAGGACAGTAGGACCTCAACAAGGACAGTAATATCTCAACAGGGACAATAGGACCTTGACAAGGACAGTAGGATCTCAACAAGGACAGTTGGACATCGACAAGAACAGTAGGACCTCGACAAGGACAGTAGGACCTCAACAAGGACAGTAATATCTCAACAGGGACAATAGGACCTTGACAAGGACAGTAGGATCTCAACAAGGACAGTTGGACCTGGACAAGGACAGTAGGATCTCAACAAGGACAGTTGGACCTCAACAAGGACAGTAATATCTCAACAGGGACAATAGGACCTTGACAAGGACAGTAGGATCTCAACAAGGACAGTAGGACCTCAACAAGGACAGTTGGACCTGGACAAGGACAGTAGGACCTCAACCAGGACAGTTGGACCTCAACAAGGACAGTAATATCTCAACAGGGACAATAGGACCTTGACAAGGACAGTAGGATCTCAACAAGGACAATAGGATCTCAACAAGGACAGTTGGACCTCAACAAGGACAGTAATATCTCAACAGGGACAATAGGACCTTGACAAGGACAGTAGGATCTCAACAAGGACAGTTGGACCTGGACAAGGACAGTAGGACCTCGACAAGGACAGTAGGACCTCAACCAGGACAGCAGGACCTCGACAAGGACAGCAGGACCTCGACAAGGACAGCAGGATCTCAACAAGGACAGTTGGACCTGGACAAGGACAGTAGGACCTCGACAAGGACAGTAGGACCTCAACCAGGACAGCAGGACCTCGACAAGGACAGCAGGACCTCAACAAGGACAGCAGGATCTCAATAAGGACAGTTAGACCTCGACAAGGACAGCAGGACCTCGACAAGGACAGCAGGACCTCAACCAGGACAGCAGGACCTCGACAAGGACAGCAGGACCTCAACAAGGACAGTAGGACACCCACAAGGACAGTAGGACCTTCACAAGGACAGTAGGACCTACAGTAGGACCTCCACAAATAGGACCGCGACAAGGGCAGTAGGACCTCCACAAGGTCAGTAGGACCTCGACAAGGACAGTAGGACCTCGACATGGACAGTAGGACCTCAACCAGGACAGTAGGACCTCAACAAGGATGGGAGGAGGGGGGTATTGGTATGTAACACCATTTCCAACACAATATAGGTTATATATGGCATAAACTCCTATTATTGGTGGCAACCACAAAAGGAATCTTAATTAGTCAATGAAAACAGACGAGTCTTATGTAGTCTATGAAAATAACTCAAAATGTAATGCAACTAATGAAATATACCATAAAACTAGACCAGCTGGATATAAGACACTTTCAGTTCTAGGTTCCATCAGATACCTATTCGCAAAATGTTCATTAAATACTGCAACACTTATATCCAATTAATACCATGAAATTCAGTGAAAATACCATGAAAAACAATGAAAATACTGTGATTTTGTAACATGAAAATACAGTGAAAATAAAATAAAAATAGGTAAAAAGCAATGTTTTAAATTAAAGTAGCTGAACAACAATTTCTTGACAAAGTAACTGCAATAACACACCTCTTTAAATTAATCAGTGAAAGAAAAAAACATCCACTAACATTGCATTGGCCACTTATTTTAATTACTTAATTACTGGCAGCCATTTTGGCAATATGTAAAACAAGAAGGATAATAGCCATCCAATTATCACTAATTCCATGTTACCACAGCAACTGGCAGCCAATCAGTAAAAACAATGGTTCAGGAGTTGCATCAACAATGACAAATGAGACAGACAGTAACAAGAGCATTCCAACATTGTGAATTAAATTTTTTTTTTTAACAAAGAGACCTACAAAGTTTGTGAAACGCAAATCAATTAAGTGATACTACTGTTATACAGTAGTTTTTTTTCCTTAAATAAGAACAGTCAGGGTGGCATGAAAATTAGAGAGCGGGTGGGGATGATAATCTAGCAAAGTTCTAATTTATTAGGGGCCTTAATGCCATATTCATCACAGCACAGGTGATACATTTAATATATGATGGGTGAAGACTTCAGATGCATGTATCTGATCCAAGATATATTATTTTGGGTGAGAACACAACCATCCTTTTGCAAGTAAATGGCAACCTTTATAATCTTGGATTATGGTAATCCATCATCCAACTAGTGTTGTTCCGATTATGGCTGATAATCGAATTCGGTCCAAACTGTTAGTATTGCCGACAATCGATAATGATTTTAACCGTCAGCGACATTTTGTATGCCTGGGGCTTGTCAAATCTGGATCCGGGCAAGTAACTTTGAAAAACTTTGGTCAGGCTTGTCTTAAAAAAAATCAGACAAGCTAGTTTTCACAATACACAGGTCTGCTATATCTCTGCTATATTCGGTACGAAACAGGTCAAACTGTTGTTATAGAATCAGTAGAAACAAGTGACCCTCGCAGTGTTTATCACACCACATGCCCGATATTGCAACTTAGGAAAACCTCACATGCATATTCAATTATCTATTTTTATTCCTCTAATGTGATTGGTGGATAGCTTTGAATATAAATTAATCTATTTTTAATAACCGCTCTGATTGTCGGATATCTACGACCAAGGTACATGTCTCTTACCACGCTCCTGAGCAAATACAGAAAATAGACGATGACGTAATTTGCAGGTGTCCCTCAAATCCTCCATTATGAAGAGCATAAAATCATCTCCCTTTGACAGAATGGTGACAATTTCTAAAATCTGATTATGTTTTTGCAGATAATTGCGACCGATCGCGTTATATATAATGTCAACGTTAGGTTTTGGTAATTTTATAAATATTTCATAGATTTACAATAATTGGAACTGTATGTATATAAATTTTCTTCTGTTAAAACGTGAAAAATGATATTAAAATCGAGTTTACGGTAAAGAAAAATGTGGGTGGGGTATTATAGTAATAAACTTATTACTTTTTGGTATTACAGTTTAAGTGTATAATTTTCTTTGGCATGATTTAAATATAGTACTGAAAACAACAATTAAGATCAATTATGTGTTTTTTTTTAATATTTGGAATATAGTGGACTAGTTCCACTTTCTAGATATTGATATTCTAGATACTTGCACAGCCTGGGAAGTTGGGAACATTAAACTGTTTCACATTATGTGAATGTTGCATGTAATAGATATTTTCAAATTTCACTTGAAAGTTAAATAATCAATAAAGTAATCGATAATCGATCAGTCTGTCCATTCCATAATCAATTATGCTTTTTGGGTTCAATTCCCAACACTACATCCAACCTGCACTGAATAAAACATTTCCTTGTCTATTTAAAAAGTTTGCGTTGTTTATTTTTGGACAACAGAACAGCTATTTCCAATGTTGAATGTTTATAAATGTAGTGAATGTTTTTCAAGTAACTTAAGCACGGACTTGAATTTCTTTACAGAATGGCAGACAGTACAACAGTAAGTGTGAGAAAACTCCCTGGTATTAGATTTGATTTGGTAATATTTTTGTTATTACAAAAGTTGGCACAACCATCTAATCTGCACAAAGCAAAGAAAACTTTTATTTTGTTTCTTGCTGTTAATCTGCAGAAATGAAAATAAAAACTATAAACAGATGATCTAACATGACAGACATAGAGAGAAGAATATCATGGCGTTTATAATTTGGCATCATTGATCATTTATCTTGTGGAAGTAATTAAGATTAAATACCTTTGTGACAAGAATGAATCAGGAGAATTCTAACAGACAGATAAAGGGAGTCCCTACTTATCAACTAAAATACATGCAAACTAAAATACATGCAAGTTAACACATGCCACATGTATGCACAACTGACTACCTGCTATGTTTTCTTTCATCATGCATATATTTGCTCCCTATTTTCTTTCACGACATGTATACAATTTGCTCCTTGCCGTATATTTTTCACCATGTATACAATTTGCTCCCTACCCTATTTTCTTTCACCATGTATACAATTTACTCTTTCCTGCTTTTTTCTTGTTCCCTGTCCTTTTTTTCCAGGTCCAAAAAAAAATACACTAATTGAGCAAGAGTTTAACAGTGTTGCTCTCTGCACTTCTTTGAAGCATGTGAGTAGTCACTGCCCCTTTTCAAGTAACTGGCAAACTTTCTCACAGTTTTTGGAGCGAGCGGGACTCAAACCTACAACCTTAGCTGTGAGACATAAGTGATCTTGAGATGGCACCTTGGACCATTCAGCCACAGAAGACCCATACCACTATTGACCAATGAAAAATGGTGTTATGTATCTTCAGGCAACTCAGTAAACACGGTTAGTGATATAAGAAAGTCTGCTGACTGGGGAGCCTAAAGAGACAGCTGCTATCAGGATAAAAAAAACTGCCCTCTGTATGTTTGTATTACTCTTTTTGAGCATATATAAAAATGTGTTGCGATCTCTAGCACAGCCTGATCTCTGGAGTAAAAACAGCTCTCTGCAGTTTTAATATTACACTTCAGAGAATAATTATATTGTGTTGCTCTTTTGAGCACAGTCTGCTCTCTAGAGTAAAAACTGCTCTCTGCAGTTTTAATATTACACTTTGGCGAATAATCATGCTGTATTGCTCATTTGAGCACAGCCTGCTCTCTGGAATAAAAACTGCTCTCCTCACTTTTAAAATTACATTTTGGAGAATAATCATGTTGTGTTGCTCTTTTGAGCACAGTGTTCTCTGAAGTAAAAACTGCTCTTTGCATTTTTAATATTACACTTTGGAAAATAATCATGTTGTGTTGCTCTTTTGAGCACAGCAATAAAAAAAATGCTCTTTGCAGTTTTAATATTACACTTTGGAAAATAATTATGTTGTGTTGCTCTTTTGAGCACAGTGTTCTCTGGAGTAAAAACTGCTCTTTGCATTTTTAATATCACACTTTGGAGAATAATTATGTTGTGTTGCTCTTTTGAGTAAACACTTGTAAATTATAGCATGTTTTACTGGGGCTTTTTCTGCAAGTATGTCATGTTGATAAATATTTGTCTAATAATTTAGTTTTTAAGTTTGTCATTTTATTCTTTCAGCAGCACTTTTATTGTTGTCTCACTGTTGCACTGCTTAATGGCATTCTCGAGTCCATGGTACATATCAGTTAATATTAAGTTTCAGCTAAATCCATTTAGTCAATACAGATAATGGTGAAAATACCACCAAACAACTTAAAGAGTATATATGTTTTGATTTTTTATGAAGATTTTATCTAATCAGAAAACAAAGGAACCAATTAGAAGTGATAATAATCCATAACAATGAGTATGGTATATAGTAGCATAAAATGGACAGACAATTGTTAGAGACTGGTTCCCTGAGACTGTCAGATCCAGAGACTGGTTCACTGAAACTGTGAGTGCCAGAGATTGGTTCCCTGGGACTGTAAGTGCCACAGAAGTAATAGTAATCCATAACAATGAGTATGGTATATAGTAGCATAAAATGGACAGACAATTGTTAGAGACTGGTTCCCTGAGACTGTCAGATCCAGAGACTGGTTCACTGAAACTGTGAGTGCCAGAGATTGGTTCCCTGGGACTGTAAGTGCCACAGAAGTAATAGTAATCCATAACAATGAGTATGGTATATAGTAGCATAAAATGGACAGACAATTGTTAGGGACTGGTTCCCTGAGACTGTCAGATCCAGAGACTGGTTCACTGAAACTGTGAGTGCCAGAGATTGGTTCCCTGGGACTGTAAGTGCCACAAGGTAATAGTACAATGAGTATGGTATATAGTAGCATAAAATGGACAGACAATTGTTAGAGACTGGTTCCCTGAGACTGTCAGATCCAGACACTGGTTCCCTGAGACTGTGAGTGCCAGAGATTGGTTCCCTGGGACTGTAAGTGCCACAGAAGTAATAGTACAATGAGTATGGTATATAGTAGCATAAAATGGACAGACAATTGTTATAGACTGGTTCCCTGAGACTGTCAGATCCAGACACTGGTTCACTGAGACTGTGAGTGCCAGAGATTGGTTCCCTGGGACTGTAAGTGCCACAGAAGTAATAGTACAATGAGTATGGTATATAGTAGCATAAAATGGACAGACAATTGTTTGAGACTGGTTCCCTGAGACTGTCAGATCCAGAGACTGGTTCACTGAGACTGTGAGTGCCAGAGATTGGTTCCCTGGGACTGTAAGTGCCACAGAAGTAATAGTACAATGAGTATGGTATATAGTAGCATAAAATGGACAGACAATTGTTAGAGACTGGTTCCCTGAGACTGTCAGATCCAGACACTGGTTCCCTGAGACTGTAAGAGCCACAGAATAGTACAATGAATATGGTATATAACAGCATAAAATGGACAGACATTTATTAAAGACTGGTTCCCAGTGGGTTTTTTTCACCACATTGGAAAGATGACCTATACCCTTGAAATTGGGAATTTAAGCAACGTTTTCATTAACATTGGGAAAACTTTTGCATTTAATATATTTGTTCAACTTGTTCAAATGTGTACACTTGCTTCTCTGGTCATTTAATTAAAGAAGCAATGTCTTATGACAATTCAGAATCGAGAAAACTTTGTTTATCTTATCAAGGAATTATGGCAAGTTTCAATTTACAATTATTGAAGCTTTCAATTAGGAATTTTTTCCACTCATTTTGAGATTAAAGGCACTATTTGCCATTGGAAATATGACTCAATAACAGCTTCCTTGAGACTGTGAGTACCAGAGATTGGTTCCCCGAGACTGAAAGTGCCACAGAAGTAATAGTAATCCATAACAACAAGTATGCCTTATATAGTAGTATAAAATGGACAGAAATTGTTGGAGACTGGTTCCCTGAAACTGCTAGTGCCAGAGATTGGTTCCCTGAGACAAGATTGGTCTCCTGAGACTGTGAGAGCCAAAGACCAGTTTTCTGAGATTGTAAGTGCCACAGATTAATTCCCTGCTACAGGCAGATATAAAGTTAGTTCTGTCTGAAGTATTATCTGTTATCAAGGATCAGAAATAATGCAATTAATATCATGTTGTATTTCCCAATGGTCAGATAATGACTCTATACCTGCCTATGGTGAGGTGAAAGCATCAACATTAATTATCCATTGTGGCATCCACAAAAATAAACAGCTGTTAGTAGAACAGACACATTGCACTTGCAGACTGGAGCCAACTACTTGCTTTTACTTTATTTATAAATCAATATATATATATATATATATATATATATATATATATATATATATATATATATTGGTGTTCAATTTTTTTAAGTGGGGTTTATATAATTATGTCATATTGAGATTTATTGGTGGAGAAAGACCTCAGAATGAATCTCAGTAGAGCCATCCTCATTCCAGAAATTACTGGCAAACTTTCCCATTAAAGTTTTTAGAGCAAGCAGGACTCAAACCTAAGACCTTAATGGTGAGAGTTAAGTGATCTTGAGACAGCGCCCTAGACCACTCAGTCATTTTATAGTTGTAAAATAAACACATTGTTTAAATAACAAATTATAATATTTCAACTAAATACTCAACAATCACATGATAGTCACATGATGATCACATGACAGTCACAAGTCACAAGACTTACCTTGGTGGTATCTGTCTTGTATAAGGTGCTGATATACATTATCTGGAACCTCAGATACCCGGTAGTACCACTTCACTTTCACCACCAATGTATCACGCTTAATCTGAAACAAAAACACAAATCAGGACAAGTTGAAAAACAGTGTTCATGCTCAAATAAATCTTTCTTCAACTGAACCAGTTGCCTTGCTCGCATTGCAATATGGAATTAGATTGGTTTCAGTCGAGTATGAACTCAAGATTTTTTTTAACTTTGACACCTAAACTTTAATTGATAACATTTAACAAGTTTAATGCCATTTCCAAACATTACAGGTCATATTACCTCCATTTTCATTTGAGAAGGAAGACCTCAATGCATTTACATACTAAATGTTAAAGGGCTACAATGTTAAGCTCACCAGTACAGACCTGTGAGCGAACATTGTCTCATTATGTTAACACTTATGGCACATTATCTTAAAATCTGTGTTTTACAAAGAGTGGACACCAGACTTTGTACCTATTTCTGACCTTGAACCTCTAAGTTTGACACTGACTACAGATCTTGGTCTTGTGTGCAGAACATTGTCTCATTATAGTTTATATCTATGTCAAATTATTTTAAATTCTGACTGGCGGTTTAAAAGATAGAGAGCCAACATGAAATAGTGTATCTATTTTTGACCTTGAACCTCTAAGTGTGACCTTGACCTTGAGGTATGACCCTGAGTCCTGTGCATGACAAGTTATCTGATTATGGTGAACGTTTGTGCAATCTGTCGGGTGGATTAGCCAACATGAAATAGTGTACCTATTTTTTACCTTAAACCTCTAAGTGTGACCTTGACCTTGAGGTATGACCCTGGGTCCTGTGCATGACAAGTTATCTGATTATGGTGAACGTTTGTGCAATCTGTCGGGTGGATTAGCCAACATGAAATAGTGTACATATTTCTGACCTTGAACCTCTAAGTGTGACCTTGACCTTAAGGTATGACCCTGGGTTATGTGCATGACAAGTTATCTGATTATGGTGAATGTTTGTGCAATCTGTCTGGGGGTTTACAACATTTGAAGCAGACACAAAACATTGAACATATTTCTGACCTTGAACATCTTAGAATGACTTTGACCTTTTAGCTACAGACTGTAGTCTATAGCATTACATGTCGTCTCATTGACAATATGGTCACTATTTGTACCATGTTATTTATATATATATATATCTGTCAAGTGGTTTACAAGATATGGAAAGGCAAGCTGACTTGACAAAAACTAAGTTCTTCCACGAATAACTGCTGATCTTTCTCACTTAAGTGTTCAGATTGCCCACTACATATCTGACGTGGAGTCGGCAATAAGTTAGAAATTAAGACTACAACAAAACAAAATATGTCAACATTCTCTTGTTTTATACTGAATTATTTCAGCACAATTGTGAAATTGGCTCAGAGCTTTCATGAATGTATTACATTTCCTGAGTAGAAACAGTGCTGGGTAATGTTTTTGAGAGGTTGGGAGTGGGATCAAACCCATGACATTAGGCATGAGCAGCCAACACACTATCCATTACAAAAATGCATCACTTAACGATTATTTCCATCACATGTAAGATACGTGCCCATGCACTCTTTCTCATATTTATAATATTCAATGCAGAAAAAACAAAACATTTTTAAACCAATTTCCCCACATGTCATCAAACCTTCTCAAAAAAAGATACCAACCAGTGTTTTTTTTCCACCATTTTAGGAAGATGACCTTTACCCTTGGAATTGGGGGATTTTAGCATCGCTTTCAATAATATCGGGAAAACATTTAGTTGGATTTATTTGTTAAACTTCATAAAAACTTCTACACTTACTTAACTGACCACTGAATTGAAGAAGCAATCATTTGTGGAAAAAAGATGATATTTGCCATTGGGAATATAACCCAATAACAGCTCTAAAAAAGGCTGAAAAAATATTGCAGGACTCTTGCTTGCACTTTTAGGAATGAGGCCCCGACTTTCAGAAAAGAAATTGGGAAAATGACATAGCACAGGTTCCTTCAATATATGTAATAATATATGTGTAATGTATATTAAATGTATAATAAATGTGATGTTTTTGTAGAAGACTATATTAAAATCATAATATTAAAAAACAAGAAATGTCTGTTAAGTGTTGCATGCCCCCCAAATGGTCTGTGAAAAATAACAATATATGATATAATAGGTAGCAATGTATCCAAGAATATCAAGAGTAATGGACTGATGTTTCAGACTTTTTTACATTAAAGCATGACCTTGACCTTTGTGTAACATTGCCCTTGACATCTGATGTAATGGTCTGGGTATTTTAACAGTTAAATGCAATAGAATCATTATCATGACATGCTGATCACTTGTGTCAATCTATTTTGAAATCCCTTAATGTAAGTTACAGATAAATTGTTGATCAATTGATGAATTGAGCCAAGTGTTTTTGAAATCCATCCATGTATGATAACGTTAAAGGACAGACTTGAAATCTCAAACAGATTCAAAGTGTTGTCATACATACTCAAAATGTGACCTTGACCTTTTAGGTACGGGTCTAGGTCTTATTTATGACATGTCATGTCATCTTGATAAATTAAACCAAGTTAAAGACAATGTCACAGACCAGACACGCAATATCAAACAAATTGAAAGTGTGACCTGGACCTTTGAGGAAAGGTTCTTGGTCTTACAAGCAACACTTAATTATGTCATGTTGATCAACTGAGCCAAGTGTTTTTAAAATTTATCCATAGATGATAGACCGGACAAGAAATGTTAAAATGACTGAAAGTGTTGTCAAACAAACTCAAGTGTGACCTTGACCTTTGAGGTACGCATTGGGTCTTACACGTGACACATTGTAATGTCATGCTGATGAATTGAGTCAAGTGTTTTTGAAATTTAACCATAGGTGATAAAGTTTCAGAACGGACACGAAATCTCAGTCAGTCCGAAAGTGTCATCAAACAAAGTTAAATTGTGACCTTGACCTTTGAAGTGGGATTCTGGGTGATCATTTGTAGCTAGTATTAACAAAATCCATCTATGCATGACAAAGTTACAGGCCAGACATGAAATCTCAAACAGACTGAAAGTGTGGTCTAACAAACTCAAACTCAAAGAATGACCTTGACCTTTGAGGTATGGGTATGGGTCTTACTTGCAACATGTTGTCATGTTATGTTGATCATTTGTAGCAAGTATTTATTAAATCCATCTATGTATGACAAAGTTACAGGTCGGACAGGAAATCTCACACAGACTCGGTGCTGATAAACAAACTCAAATTGTGACCTTGACCTTTGAGGTATGTGTGTGGGTCTTACTCGCGACATGTTATCATATTATGTTGATAATTTGTAGCAAGTATCATTTAAAATCATCTTTGCATGACAAAGTTACAGGCCGGGCACGAAATCTCACACAAACACAAAGTGTTATCATAACATGAACACAGCAGAATATGACACCTATCAATAACTGCACACTAACAACAAAGCCCATATCAATCTGCTCTAAACAAGAACTATTACAATACGAGCACTTGAAATTTAATACGAATGTAACACATACATTTCGTTTTCCTTCCTTATACTAGAATACTGCATTTTTAATTTGTTACCGAAACCACTTGAGCTGGAGTGTAAAGCTCTCAAACTATCTTCCGAAAATTAAAATCTATTTGTTTTACCCCATCCAGTGATAGCTAATACTAGCTATATAAATCAGCAACTACTATTTTTTTTTTTTTAGAATAATCTTATTTAATTCCCAGACATATATATCATGTAAATTACTGCTGTAAAGGCATAATCAAATATTGACAAGCACAGCAAGAAAAGCAGAACAGAATATTGGTGTTTACTGGCAAAACAGTGATGTTGATTACTTTCAATACACCAAGCTAGGATAGCTCAGTCGGTAGCATGTATATCACTCCAGGAGTCGCGAGTTTAAATATTTATCCAGCCATAGTCTCTCTGATGATCGATATATGACATTGCATCTCATTGTCATTCATTTCTCACAGTTGATTCAAGTGGGGAAGTTATTAGTTACTTGCAGAGAATGGTGTGCTCGAGTACTGGTTAACCTTCCAGGATCCCAGGAATCAGTGATTAGGTTAACTGATTGACTGTTAGTCCTCAGTGCCATAAAAATAACTCAAACAAATTACTTTGAATAAAGAACAGTAAACTCCAGCATTATCTATATATTAAGATAGCAAGAAAATCTCAACAAATGTCCTGTCAACTTTTTGTTTTAATGGGGTTCAACATTATTTTCCATTGCACTATCGCCATGCTTATAACAATGTCTGTATACTACTGCAACATCTAAGCTAAAACAATGATTGATTAATTGAATAACTGGCGTCAATTTAATGCCATTGAGGGCTAACAGATGATCAGTTAACCTAACCACTGTTTCCTGGGATTCTAGAAGGTTAACCGGTACTCAAGCCCACTCCATCTCCACAAGAAACTGACAACTTTCCCACTTGAATCAGCGTTGAGAGATAATGATAATGAGATGAATGTCGTATATCAACCATCACGGACTGTTGCTGGTCGGGGATTCAAACTCACAACCCCCGGATTGACAGTCAGCCGCACTATCAACTGAGCTAATCAGGCCAAGTGAAAGTCAAACTAGAGTGTAAATTGTATCACTAGTTTATGCTTTGGTATAAAAACAAATCACCATTTTGCTTGAAATCATTTTTATGCAATAAATTTTTTAACCTTACTCATTAACTTTCATGATGTAGGTCAAGGTCATTCTTTATATAAACAGTTCAAGGTTAACTAAAAAATTTGTAAATTTTTGCTAAATATTTCAATATTCAGATGTTTGAACTTGAACTTGCCAATACATCACACCTCATCAACTTGTTTCAGATTTCTGTAAAACAAGAGTGACAAGGAGACAAAATGACATCAACAACAATTAAAAGTGACAAAATACGCCACCTCACATGTTAAAGGTCATGAAAAAAACAATTTGGCAATCATTCACTGATTTGTCACTTTGCTAACTACCATGTTTATTCCACTGGAAAATGTTTTGATTTAGGGTATGTAGCTAAACTTCACTTACAGGCCATTAGCTGCTACTTATTATGACATGATATATGGCCATGTATATGTCTTCTGGCATTAAATGCAGTCTTTAAGTAGATAAAGAAGTGTTTTTAGATATCAAACAGATTATCAGTTTTTGCTTTGCATTTTACGCCAAACTGAAACACTCGTTGTATTGTCGTATATATATACACAGATATAATAACAGAAGGTCTAGATTTATCAATAAGGCCCTTGATAATGAATTGTTTGCTTGCTGTGTCTTGACACAGGATTTCTTGAATTGTTAATGAAATAAAAGAAAATGATTGTACATGCATGGTGCACCAATGCACACACACACAATCATTTAAAAATTATTTATTTTAAAATGGTATCAGGTTAAGTAGGCCCTTCTTGCATGGGATAGAAATAATGAACTTTTTTAATTTGGCCTTCAAAAGATCAAAACACACCGATTCCTTTCTGAATTTAACTGATTAATAACAAAATCAATGAATTTTTCTTTGTATTGAGTTTTGTACCTTTTTTTTTTAATGGGGTTTAACACCATTTTTACAACAAGCAGGTTATTTATGGAATATCCAGTTTTATAGGTTTTGAGTATGAATCTGAATAGAACCACCGTCTTTCCCCAAGCAACTGAACTGGGCTCCAACCCACGAGCTTAGTAGCTCAAGAAGCCAGCCAGGCCCCTGTATCAACAGTTGCAAAGCTAGCCAGACCCCTAGATCTATAGTATTAACTAAACAAGCTAGTCAGACCCCTGTATTGATGTTTCTGAAAAAGCTAGTCAGGCCCCTGTATTGACAGTTGCAGACAAAGCTAGCCAGGCCCCTGTATTGACAGTTGCTGACAAAGCTAGTCAGACCCCTACATCAGCAGTTGTAGACAAATCTAGCCAGACCCCTGTATTGACAGTTGCTGACAAAGGTAGCCAGGCCCCTAAAATGACAGTTGCTGACAAAGGTAGCCAGGCCCCTGTATTGACAGTTGCTGACAAAGCTAGCCAGGCCCCTGTACTGACAATTACAGACAAAGCTAGTCAGGCCACTGTATTGAAAGTTGCTGACAAAGCTAGCCAGGCCCCTGTATTGACAGTTGCTGACAAAGCTAGCCAGGCCCCTGTATTGACAGTTGCTGACAAAGCTAGCCAGACCCTGCATCGGCAGTTGCTGACAAAGCTAGTCAGACCCCTGTATAGACAGTTGCTGACAAAGCTAGTCAAACCCTTGCATCAGTATCTGCTGACAAAAATAGCCAGGCCCCTGTATTGACAGTTGCTGACAAAGCTAGTAAGGCCCCTGTATTGACAGTTGCTGACAAAGCTAGCCAGGCCCCTGCATCTGCAGTTGCTGACAAAGCTAGTCAGATCCCTGTATTGACAGTTGCAGACAAAGCTAGTCACACCCCTGCATCCCCAGTTGCAGACTAAGCTAGTCAGACCTCTGATTGACAGTTGCTGACAAAGCTAGCCAGGCCCCTGCATCGGCAGTTGCAGGCAAAGCTAGTCAGACTCCTGCATCGACAGTTGATGACAAAGCTAGTATGACCCCTGTATTGACAGTTGCAGAAAAAGCTAGCCAGGCCCCTGCATCAGCAGGTGCAGACAAAGCTAGTCAGACCCCTGTATTGACAGTTGCAGACAAAGCTAGTCACACCCCTGCATCCCCAGTTGCAGACAAAGCTAGTCAGACCTCTGTATTGACAGTTGCTGACAAAGCTAGCCAGGCCCCTGCATCGGCAGTTGCAGGCAAAGCTAGTCAGACTCCTGCATCGACAGTTGATGACAAAGCTAGTATGACCCCTGTATTGACAGTTGCAGAAAAAGCTAGCCAGGCCCCTGCATCAGCAGTTGCAAACAAAGCTAGCCAGGCACCTGTATAGGCAGTTGCAGACAAAGCTAGTCAGGTCCCTGTATCGACAGCTGCTGACAAAGCTAGCAAGGCCTCTGTAACGGCAGTTGCAAACAAAGCTTGCCAGGCCCCTGTATCGGCAGTTGCAGACAAAGCTAGTCAAATCCCTGTATTGACAGTTGCAGACAAAGCTAGTCAGGCCCCTGTATCGACAGCTGCTGACAAAGCTAGCCAGGTCTGTGTATCGGCAGTTGCAGACGAAGCTAGCCAGGCCCCTGTATCGGCAGTTGCAGACAAAGCTAGTCAAATCCCTGTATTAACAGTTGTTGACAAAGCTAGCCAGGCCCCTGTATCGGCAGTTGCAGACAAAGCTAGTCAGATTCCTGTATTGACAGTTGTTGACAAAGCTAGCCAGGCCCCTGTATCAGCAGTTGCAGACAAAGCTAGCCAGGCCCCTGTATTGACAGTTGCAGACATAGCTAGACAAGCCCTGGATTGACAGTTGTTGACTAAACTAACCACGTCTCTGAAATGACAGTTACTGACTGAACTAGCCAGGCCTATGGATTGAGTTAGCCAGGCCCCTGGATTTACAGCTGCCAACTGAGCTAGCCAGGACCTGGATTAACAGTTATTGACTGAGCTAGTCAGGCCTATGGACTGACAGTTGCCAACTGAACAAGCCAGGCTGGATTTAGTTGTTAACTGAGCTAGCCAGGCCCCTGGATTGACAGCTGCCAACTGAGCTAGCCAGGACCTGGATTGACAGCTGCCAACTGAGCTAGACAGGCCCTGGGTTGACAGCTGCCAACTGAGCTAGCCAGGCCCTTGATTGACAGCTGCCAACTGAGCTAGCAAGGCCCTGGATTGACAGTTGCCAACTGAGCTAGCCAGGCCCCGGATTGACAGCAGCCAACTGAGCTAGCCAGGCCCCGGATTGACAGTTGCCAGCTGAGCTAGCCAGGCCCTGGACTGACAGCTACCAACTGAGTTAGCCAGGCCCCGGATTGACAGCTTCCAACTGAGCTAGCCAGGACCTGGATTGACAGCTGCCAACTGAGCTAGCCTGGCCCTGGATTGACAATTGCCAACTGAGCTAGCCAGGACCTGGACTGACAGCTACCAACTGAGCTAGCCAGGCCCTGGATTGACAGCTGCCAACTGAGTTATCCAGGCCCTGGATTGACAGTTGCCAACTGAGCTAGCCAGGCTCTGGATTGACAGTTGCCAACTGAGCTAGCCAGGCCCTGGATTGACAGCTGCCAACTGAGTTAACCAGACCCTGGATTGACAGTTGCCAACTGAGTTAACCAGGCCCTGGATTGACAGTTGCCAACTGAGCTAGCCAGGCCCTGGATTGACAGCTGCCAACTGAGCTAGCAAGGCCCTGGATTGACAGCTGCCAACTGAGTTAGCCAGGCCCTGGATTGACAGTTGCCAACTGAGCTAGCCAGGCCCTGGATTGACAGTTGCTGACTCAGCTAGATCAGAGTAATATAAATGTTATATTGTTTTTAATATTTTATTTCTCAATACTCTAGTTATAGTGTGGACACCAAATTTCATCTGTCTGCCTAGGAAGGTCAAATACATGCATATAAAAATGGGTAAGGGAATTTAATTGGGAGGTGAGCATTCATAATTATAACTATTTGAGGTATACATTATATACAAGAAGTTTACTTACCACGCTAAAGTCCTGAATAGCACAGATGAAATATGGTTGCCCTGGCTTGTTATTTTCTATGTACACATGATCTGAAAAATGAATGAATTGAAGATTAACTACATATTAACAAAAAAGGTTTTATTATAATGCTAAAAGGCAGGAAGACTCCAGGGTCACTCAGCATGTTCAAAGACAACAAATAAACATACAGATTGGGGGAAATAAAAACTTAATTCAATAAATAAATATGTAGAAAATCTTAAACATGAAACAAATAAAATTCAATAATATCTAGGGAATGGTGTTTAGTGTCACTTGCAAATGAGGCTTCTGGCTCCTGTGAAAAACTAGCTTGTTAGACATATCGCTGCAAGTCAACAAACTTATAACAAAAACAAAACTGCCTGCTAACCGTAACTGAAGGACTTAGTGCTAAACTATTCCAACCTTATACATACGAAAAGGTGGATAGACTTGTATTCAACTGCATTGCGCTAAACCTCTGAAATGGAAAATTTGAAATGACTCCATCTTGCTTTATGGTATGTTTAAATATATTAAAAGAACAAATTCTGTCTGCAGACAATTTTATAACACTGAGAAACGTATAAATGACATGAAAAATGGAATAAACAAAATGTCAGTTATTGATAAGAGATATGTCTTTGATCCAACGCGTGCATAGTTAACTTGCATTGCAGCTGCAAACAGCAGAACGCGGGTGATAAAAACATGCCTAGAAGAAAACATTTGGCATCCAGGTTTATAAGTGTTAAAGGGAGAGGGGGGAGGGGGGAACAGTGGTCCAGATAACTTTTTCAATAAAAGGGTATTTTACCCCCAAAATTGAAATTTAACGATCAGATTTTCAGAGGTGAAGAATTTTTATTTAATTCAGTAAAAAACTTTCCTTACTTACATAATATTATTTAGATTAAGAAATTTACAAATTCATTTGCTATTTAAGACACATGGGTCTACGAGATATCAAGTCATTATGCATATATTTTAATTAAACAAGGTTTTTCATATTTCACTGCAGAAAAATTGTTTTGGAGGAGTAACATTACCCCAAAATTTTAAAAGTAAGGGGTAAATTCACCTTAAATTTTTTTTTAAACTATTGGGTATTTAGTTAAAACATGAGGGTAAAATACCCCCAAAATCACCTCATCTGGGCCACTGGGGAAAGAACTAAAAATGAATCGGAATAGAACCACTGTCCATCTAAAAGTAACCAGGACTTGATATTTCTTATAAAAACTACTCATCCTCCCTTTCCATAATTTTTAATTGAATGCTTACAATCAAAGAAATATAAAGATCAGCATAAATATTACTTGTCCTGACCAAACATTCACTTTTCATGGCGTGTGAACAAATGGAATTTTCCAGCCCTGGTAACTGTCAAATTTTCTCACATGAATTGTTTAGATTAATCTGGGATTGTACCTGCTCAATGGTGAAATGTAAATAATCTTCAGGCAGTGCTTTTTAAACTTCAGTGGGGTTCCAAGTAAATTCTTTTACCACTAATATGTTACAGTATATAATATTTGGGAAATTTTAGTACGTGTGCTGCCCCCACCCTCACCTGTGTCACAGGAACTCTCAATTGGATTCAAAAAACAATTTAACAAAAACCTCATCTTATATACTGAAATCATTTTACTGAGCTTCTAATTATTCAATTGATTGATTGATTGAATATTTAGCATCATTTTTATGTCATCAAGGGCTAACAGACAATCAGTTAACCTAACCACTGTTTCTTGGGATCCTGAAAGGTTAACCAGTACTCGAGCACACCCCATCTCTGCAAGTAACTGATAACTTTCCCACTTGAATCAGCCGTGAGAAACGAATGATAATGAAACACAATGTCTTATATCATCACGGAGACTTGGCAACGAAAATTTGAACTCCCAACCCCTAGATTGATAGTCAGACGCGTAACTGATTGAGCTAATTCAAGAGCAGGCATGTACAGTATAACCTCTAATAAATGATCCCACACACTCATTTTCATGGAAAATAATCCCACACATCCATTTTGTTTTTAAATCTAATTACATCTTTTTAGATTTCAAGCTTAGATTAAACATTGTAAAATTAAATAAATGCCTATTGGAAATGAAAATTTCAAAATTTCAAAATTTTATCCCTTTTCGGACACCTACTAGTCGCTTATTGATATCAAATCCACTTTTAAAGACCCAGTCTTAACTGTTAGACCTGGTCATAATTTTTATTACTAAACAATCGCTCCAGACAAAATAGAAGAGAAAAACATAATTTCCACATAGTATTCCTATATAAAAATCAAATTCTCATATTGGATCTTAAGTCCTTCTATTTGAATAAACTTGAATCCTCTACTCATAAGGATCATTTATACCCAATATGAACAAATTTGACTGGTTGGTTCTTCAAAAGAACATTTTTAACCCTTTACTTCATATAGATGCCTTTTGACACATTATATAGAAGGCTTTTGAATTATTGAGTGAATTATGTTTATATTAACTGACAGAGTGGAAAACAGTGCAGGAAGTGTTCAGATTGCTCGATACGAGCAATCTGAACTCTTCCTGCACTGTTTTCAAAGGCATTCTGTGATTGGTGCGGGAAAACGCGTATCTTTGGAGTAAAGGGTTAAATCAAAATTTCCCTATGTTACGCTGATAAGTCCTCTGGGTGGGGCCAATTTCAATCCAGGGGTCATAGCTTGAACAAACCTGATAGAAAATCATTAAGTGTATCAGGCAAAATATCAAAGATTCCGGCCTCACACTTTTGGAGAAGGTAATTGACATTTCTAAGAAAAGAAAACATGACTAGCCCCTAAGGCGGATCCAAAATTTACCACATGGTCATGATTTGAACAAACTTGAGAGAGCTTCACATAAAATGAAGAACATGTTTGAAGCAAAACAATGGACAACAGACACAGGGCAATCACAAAAAGTCATCTTTAAGCCTTCGACTCGTGTGAGCTAAAAATAATGCAAATTAAATACATGTTTCAGCACACAGCTAATATAATTATAGCAGAAAATATAACAAAAAGCAGTAATACCATTCGGTGAATATGTAACGCCCCTCTCAGTTGTAAATGAAGTAATCTTGTCACCCTTCATGGTCAGTGATCCCGAAGACCTTCCTCGACGACCCTTCCTCTTCACCTTCACCCCTAGACTCTCCTTGTTCTCCTTACTATCACTCGGGCCACAACTGTCGTCAACAGACCCATGACTGTCGTTAGACTTGGCATCATCGATCATACTCAAGGTGGGATTCCCTAGATAACTGGGTTTTTCTGCGGGGAGATCCATGGTTAGGTGTTGACTAGATGCCTCCATGTTGACTAGAGGCTCCATGGGTAGGCCAAAAATGGCCAAACAGATAAATTCAACTTACTCTTGAATCGACATATATCTGAAAAAGTAAAGAACTGCATTATTTTGGTGTGAAAAACAAATGCAGTGCTTTTAAATACACTTTTAAAAGATTAGATTTTTTTTTTTACTTTATGGTCCAAGAGTTTTGGTACTTTGCGTGGAGCATCACTCCAATCCCAACTGTATTCAAACATAATACAAAGATGGAATTTAGACTCTTCTTTGGTTACTTAACTCTTAAGTCAACACAAATATGAAGTGCACACTATATTTCGGTACCACATCAGTGCTCCAGATAAACTTTTCTTCAATTGAGTATTTTACTCCTTAAAGGGGAACGCAACCCTGTGTATAAAACGGGATAATATGAATAGCTATGAGTTCAGCTTTCTATTAATAGTATTATTATGCATAAATTCGAGTCCATAAAGATATATCAGCTCGTTTTGTAACGGTCATTTTCGCACATCGACTTTATGGTGGAAGTCGCCATATTGGATACATGTGTGACGTCATAACTGCACTTCCGGTTTAAAACATAATTGATTTATACGCTACAGCAGATGTAGAAACGTGCAATTATAGTCACCGGCAAAAGTACTCGCAAGAATAATAAAATGGATTTTAGTAATGGAGAATGACTTGTGGCCTACAACTTTGAACCAGAATTTTCAGAACCAGAGTTAAATGAATTAGAAGACGAGAGAAATAGTGAGACGGCACAGTTGTTCACACACGTGAAAGATTTTTGCAGCTGCGAAAACTGTAATGATGCTTTCGTCTGACGAAAATACGTGCTGCAGATGCAATTTCACACTATTGGAAATTTAGAAGATTTAGAATGTATCACAGAAATAATACAGAGATGTCACAGCAATGTCTTATGAAGTTTTCACCCAAAAAGATGATAACTGTTAAACAGTCACACCGATCATGAACCAGAGATCAAACCCGAAACCCATCAATCACAACTCTGACATCTTATCATGTAGCCTGACATTGATGTTTGAATTTTTCAAAATAGTAAAATTACCCTTAGCTTGATAAAAAAGTAATTATTGCGGTCAGTGTTGATGTAGATCCAGGCGAGCCTGCACATTCATGCTGTACTATCAGGGTATATACTGTTTGCTACTCAGTCAATACATTATCAAAAAAAAACACTAATTAGACCAAGAATGGAATTTAAGGGAAAATGTTTTGTTACATATATTTACCTGTCTAAGAGAGAATAAGAAATAATATTATATCTCTTTTCTTATCGTGTTTAGCTGGTGCGGTCATTGTTGCGTACTGAGAAATGGCTGATAAAATTTTGATTTCATATCCTTTTTAGTAAATTTAGATGAAGCATGAATGAGTTGGGGGTTTTTTTTGTGTTGTTTTACATAACTGGCACTGTCTTTTGGTTATTCAAATGGTGTTACTACCCAATTTGATATATGATGATTATCTATTCTACCAGTTCTCTGAACATATATGAATGTGTCTCCTTATAGGGAGTGTCATATTAAATATAATGTCTACAGGCATATTGCACAAAGTGTATGTTACTGTCCAGCTACTGGCACCCTGCTGAGCTTTCATAATTCACCAACACCACATTCACACCATGTGGTAATGAGAAATACCCTGCCACATTGTGCATATTGTACCCTAATAAGCGTGATCACCCCAGGTTTAATGACCCCAGGGTTTATGACAGGATGTTATATCACATAGTATTATGTCTTATTACTAATTTAAACATTTTCAGTTAATTAGGGTTTCAATATCAATGCAAACTTACAAGTAAAAAAATTATGTTATATGATTTTATGAATATTTTTCATAAATTGTATACCAGAACACTATTTTAACAGTAAAAAAAACTTTTCATGTATTAATGAATAAATAAAGGAACAAAGGTTTTACTTTATCTTTTTTCATTGCGAAGTAGAGGTAGTTCAAATGTCTATTCAAGAATAATGACCTAGTTGACTGTGAAAAAGCCATATATCAATAAACTAAATTGCCTATTGATTATAAAATTAATAAAATGAGTTTATGAACAATTAATGGTTGACTGAATATTTAGCATCAATTTTTGTCATCGAGGGTTTACTGTTCAGATGTTCAGTTAACCTAACCACTGTTTCCTGCAAAAGTTAACCAGTACTTGAGCACACCCAACAACCGCAAGTAACTGATAATTTTCCACTCGAATCAGCAGTGAGAGACAAATGATATTGAGACACAATGTTGTATGTCAGTCATCACAGAGACTGTCGCCGGGTTGGGATTCGAACTCGAGACACCAGGATTGATAGTTAGACACGTAACTGACTGAGCTAATCGGGCCTGTCACAATTAATTGGCCTTAATTTGTATTTTAATAACAACTTTTAGATACCATGTCGTTTTCACACCTTATGTTTTGGCATTAGCCTCTTGTTTTTATTGTTAATTGGATTATCACACCTGTTCAAACAGCCTGCAATTATAATATTGTGAAAGTTTGATATATCAATTTCACAATATTTTGGAAGAGTATATAAAATTACAAATTAAATTTCAGAAATCAGCTGAGCTATATGTTATAAGCACATTTTTAAGAGCTTCCCACTGGATAATATACACTAAGTTTATATGTATGTCGCATATGGTCATCTTCGTACTGAAATCATCAGAAATTGTATCCTTGGATAGTAGTACGCCAAGGCATTGCTACGCTTCATTCTACAATCTTAAGTCCTACCCCAAAGTATAAAGGCGTTTTGCGCGTGATGTCACCAGAAGCTTGACACTGAGGCAATGTGAAATCACATATTAGGAAAACTAAAAACAACACTGCCCACAAAACATATCGCATTACTCCACCCACTTATTCCGCTGGAGAAAACAATGTTTAAAGGGTTAAGTCCTTCAATTCAGAATCGTTTTCGCGTTTAATTGTCTTCCTTCGATGTTCACTAATGCACTGTATATCTGTATATAAACTGATTACGTATATTAGTGTATATACATAAGAGTTTCAGTAGAGAGCAGTCACTAACGACACAATACAATTTGCGCGATAACTAGAACGGAAGTGCAGTTATGACGTCACCGAATACCTCCATCACAAAAGAGCTACAAAATGGCGGCGCCCATAGCATTTAGGAAACGCTTGAAATCATGATATTTAATGTCATTTTTCTCATTTGATAAATTTCGTACAATTAAAATTTGTTGATTTTTGTGTTATTTACATGTCTATTTAACGATAAATAGCCATTTATATTCTGACGTGCGGTACCCTTTAAATTAGTAAGTAATGCTTATTTTCAAAATGTTAAAGGGAAACAATGAACATTTTAATCAAATTGCTATTAAAAATAAACCAATCAATGCTGAAAGTGTCAAGAGTCCAACGCTTATTTTACTACTTACTTTAATATTCCAATGCTTTTTTCAGAAATTTCAATGCTCAAATACCCCAGTGCTTATCTCAAGCACTGCCACATGCCTTTTTTAAGTTCTTCTGATGACAAAATGTGTATAGTGCTACTAAAACAAAAAGTTCTTTAATTTTTACTTCAAACTGCAATGTTTGTAATTCAAGATTATTTTGCATGTTTAAAACATCTAAGGTTACAAGGTCATACAGCTTACTTCTTATGTTGCCCGTGAATTCTGAATGATTAATTTGCCAAATAAATAATGTTACTTTATCAATATTTAGTAGTGTTAGAGATGCAAGTTTCCTATTGTTCTACATAAATCCTTAATGAAAACAAAACATTATTTGTGACCATGACAATAAAATAGCAGTGATCAAGGACTTTTAGAGAAGGATAGGAAACTTGCATTTCCTGGCTAAATGTTGATATAATAGCTCACGAAGGACTAATTATTTGGCAATTAATCATTCATATTTTGCAGGCAACTGATTTCTTGTACACAAACTGTGAATTGTATCTTATCTTAGATGTTTAAACATGTTTCGACCACACAAAATGATCTTTAATTAAAGATATTGAGGTTTAAAGGAAAATTTCCATAATTTACCGTTATTTTAGTTGCAGTATACAAATTTTGTAATAAAAAGTACTTCCAACAATTTTAAACACACATTCCTAGGAATAGTATTTTTTTATATGATAATTTCATTCTGCAATGTAAGAATTTTGATTTGTGTTTCTTAAATGAATGGAAGTTAAGATAATTGAAAACAAGATTTTGCATGAATACGCGAGCGTTCGCAAAATCTCAATAATTTGCCTTTCCTTCTTTATATAATTCCTTGCAGTGATGTATCAGGAGCTCATCCCATCTACACACTGACAGCATTTTAGGTAACCTTCATCTAAATTATCAAAATTGCTTAAATTATTAACAACAATTTTGAGAATGTGACAAATAGTGAAATACTAGCAATACACGCCCTTTTGTCAGTGGATTGCAAAAACCTAAATATCATGAATTTCCATGCAAGGGTTTGGGACAGAATGGTAGAGTCAATAATGATACATTCTTGATACAATTCTTTCCATACATAGGCTTGTTACTGCCTGTAGTTGAATGGAAAACATGTGTAATGTACATGAACTTTGACTCATGTGTCCTTGACATAATCTCAAGTCACATGAATTCTATTATTTCTAAGTAGGTAAAAAAACATTAAAATTCCATTTTTTCTTTACAAATTTATAAAAGAAACGTGACAACGACTCCAAACACCTGCTGAAGATACAAGAGTAAAAGTACCTAAAAAAACATTCACACCTTGTCGAGTTGTCTCCCGTGACCAATTAACTAATATGTAAACAAGGTCCGCAAACATCTCATAATTTCCGTGTTGACAGGCCTGTCCAACACTTTTCAATTTCAAATAAAGCAAAAATAAGAAATATATATTCGATTTCACATCACAGGAACGTTGCATTTTATACATGTAGAGAAAAAGGTCATGGTTGTTTTTCTTCGGTGCATTTTTTTTCCTTGCTCCCGAGATTCAGTCGCTCGATTTTAAACGGAGTCTTTTGTTTGATTTCATGGAATTAAAACGAAAAATATGTCACAATGAAACTATAGCTACTGTAAGTTAATATTTTGTCTACTTGCTAAGTATCAGTACTGACATTTTACAAATTATCATTCACTTACATGGGTTGCTTATGCAGAATTCGGCTTGTCAGTTTTTTGACATAAATATTGTCAACTTTCCAAAATCCGCCATGTGCCCTTCCTTATCTCCGCCCATTTCGCTCCGACCAATCAAATTGTGGGAAAATAAAATTGACTAATTGGTAAGGGAAGCAACAGTGTTATAGTTTGTCAGGATATTGGTTATATCCCCTGTGTGTTACTTTAAAGGGACATTATTAGTAATGTTTGATTAATATTTGAACACAAGTTTATAATACTGTTCCTTGTAAGGCTGATTTTACCATAGGAATCAGGGATACAGTTTGCTAATTGCCAAACCTCTTTTTTAATGGAAGTCTGTCAGGAGAATGTCTGAAAATATTACTTTTAAAATTGACGCAAAGCATTTAGATGATTGAGAGGAGACACTATAGAGGCATATAAAATGTTACACGAAGCAAGGACTTGTGTAGATATATAATTCTTTGTATGAAGAAACAAAATACAAATGATTTGAAATTTAAAATCCGTCAAAACACGAGAAAAAAACGATTTTAAATAAGAACCGGGAAATTGAAACAAATTCTCCATTCCAAAAAAATAATTAGCATGCTAATACATTTGGACGCTTTCTAAGGTGAAAAAAAATTGACCAGTTTGACGAAAAAAAAATCATATGACTCATTTGACCGACACAAAGTACGTATCAAATTTAAGCGGGGTATCTAAGATCAATTTAAGTCTAACCTGGGCTTGTAGACTAAGTGAAAGTTTTCAGTACATTATTTTGGCATGTTTAAATTTATACCCTCGTGGCATTTCGGGATCAGATAATACATATTTGCATATTTCACATATCTATATTGAAACTAAATATATTGGAGAGGAAAACTCTCTCTTTTTTTGCCCATATTAAAATTTTGAGAGAAAAAAATCGTATTTACTGTTAATTTTTGTGTAAATCAAGCAATAACTGTTAATTGTTATTCAAATCAAATTTATCTGTTAAAAGGTAAATAACTCAGTATTCTGTTACCTGTTTTTTATGTAAATTACACCAATGACTTGTATAAGTCCTTTATTTGTTATTTTTGTGCAAATTAGTTTTCTGTTTAATAAATAACACTATGTTTGTGTAAATTATAGTTTTCAGTCTTGAGAGATAAATGACACTTGTGTGTTATCTGTTTTCAGGTTGTGTTTAAAAAGTATATTTACTGTTTGTACATGTTAAATGCCACTAGTATATTGTCTATTTTTGTGTAAATAATATTTACTGTTAATTGTTGTGTTAATCAAATGTAAATACTGTTAAGAGTTAAAATGACACTTTTCTATATGTATATATACACACACATATATCAATACCGTTTTATATTGCTACAGGTATTTTGTATTTAACCAGAGCACACTCATTGTTCATGAAACTGACTATACAAATGTGTTTTCAGTTTTGATCTAAAACTGGCTTCAGATTGAATGTCTTTCAGATAACTCGGTAGATTATTCCACCATTTGGGACCAACAACGGCCATAGATCTGTCTGCTAGTTTTGCTCGCCGTCTAGGTATGTTTAAGTTAATGTCACCTTGTGATCGTAGTCTGTACCGTAATCGAGTAGGTACAAACACTTCCCTCAGGTATACTGGAGATGTACCATTGATGACACGGAACACCATTATTAAGACTTTGAACATGACTCTAGCTTTAACTGGAAGCCAGTGTAATTCTTTTAGTAGTTCCGCACTTGGTTGATCATAGGAACCATTCATGACAACTCTAGCGGCATGATTTTGGACTCGCTGTCATTTGTTGATTTGATAGACTGGAATTTCAGTAAATAAACAGTTGCAGAAGACAATGTGGGAATGAACCAATCCATGCACTAATGATTCAGTTGACTTTTGTGTGAGATGTTTACGTATAGCTCGAAGATTTCGTAACTGCACATGAGCTATCTGACATTTTTTTGGGATGTGACGGTCAAAGTTGAGTGTATTGGTCATGATTACACCCAGGTCTCTGACATGATCAACACATTTTACGTCAAACCCACCAACGTTTACACTTGTGATGTTCAATTTCGCTAACTGTTGTCTGGATCCATATATAATTATTTCAGTTTAAGACTGATTCATTTTCAGTTTGAAGGTTGTCATCCATTGTATGATTTCATTGGGGCAACTGTTAAGTTGTTGAAGAACAGTTGTCTCGTTCTGAGCATTTCCCGATTGAATTTTTAAAGCAATCTTGTGATCATCTGCATATCCATAGAGATCGGCTGGATATTTCTGCACAACTCGATTGAGAGCCAATATATACAGGGTGAAGATCACCGGTCCGGCACAAGAACCCTGCGGAACACCGAACCTCACTAGTTCAGTGTCAGATGCTGACTGTTCGACTAGACTTTCATAGTTCTGTTCGTGAGATAAGATTCGATCCATTTCAACGGAGTGCTATGAATACCAAATTCATCTTGGAGGATTCGAGTCAGTATTGGGATATCGATGGTATCGAACGCTGCACTCAAGTCGATCATGACCACGATTGTAACTTGGTTTTTATCTGTGGTTGCTAAAAGATCACTATACATTTTGACCATTGGCGTTTCAACCCCGTGGTATTTTCTATATGCACTTTGATAAGCTGGGAGGAGATTGTCAGTTTCAATATGCTTATTGATTTGATTTAATGCAGCTTTTTCAAGATTTTTGGAGAGGAATGTTAAATTTGATACCAGACGATAGTTTTGCAGTTCCAGCGGGAGACCTTTCTTCTTCAACAAAGGTTTAACCACGGCACTTTTCCACTCCTCAGGGAACACACCAGATAGCAGTGATCGATTTACAATTTGTCACAACGGGAGCAAATTGTGGAAAATGCTCCTTTAATTTTGAAGTTGGAATCACATCAAGTTCACATGTTGTCGATTTTGATGCATATACAAGTTTCAAAATATCATTTTCGGAGAGTGGTTTGAATGCAGTAAATGACACTGTGTTAACAGGAGGATTCGAGTAGGAAGTACCACAATTGCTGGGTGTTAATAAGCGCAAATAAGAAATTGTTTTAAAAAAGCATTTATCACACCAGATCAGATTTGTTATGACCATCTAACCATTTGTTTCGCCTGTGTTTTGTGACAATTTCAGCGCGTTTCCGTTTTCTTTTCTCTATGTTTTGAATGTCTTGTATGCGGATCCCAAACATTTGTCATAAACACATTTTACAAAGACAGAAAAATATAAATTAACCAGACTCAAAGGAAATTGCATTATAGTGTAACTTATCATTGTTTTATATACTAATTTAATTGTATACATGCATCGTTATCATGCTGAAATAACCCAAGATGGTGTTCCAAAGATTTATGAGAGACATATAAACAATTAATTAAGGCACTGGATTTATACAATAATTGTAGAGAATCTGAAAATGTGTACTAGTCCTCTGTTGTTTAACTGTATCTATTAACGAATCTTTGAAAGTGATTTTCATGTTTACATACTAGCTGAAATACTCTGAAAGTAATGTGAACAATACTTTTATAATTAATATTGAATGTGTTTGTCTCGATTATATTGGTTTCAATTTTAATTAAAATTTCGTGATTAATTATTGGTGTTGTTGTTGAATGCCATATAGAAAATAAGTTATACGTGATATCATGTTATGTACTCGTAATATGTTACATTCAGAAAATAAAGGTATTATTATTATTATTATCATCATCATCATCATCATCATCATCATCAGTATTATTATTATTATTATTATTATTATTATTATTATTATTATTATTATTATAAGTTTGGGTTTTTAAGTTTAATTAAGTCTAATAATATTCTCAAGAATGGTTGGTGAATACGACCCTGACTGCAGGCTTGTGCTATGAACATAATATTATGCTACACATCTCCAATTAAGGAGCGTTTGACGATTTTTTTTATTTTGCGTGACAGCAAATCGGATATCCAAATAATAAAAAGCTGTCTATCTAGTTCACAAGCTCAATTTAATTCACTCAATATTGAGTGAATTAAATTGAACTTGTGTAATACGATTACTTCCCTGAGGAAGATTTTTGAATGCAAATATATAATAGTTCAATTTAGATTTATAAAGATTACAGAAGTCGATTTTAATAATAAACTAAAAAGTCATTCCTGCTACAATATTATAACAGCAACAACAAGAACAATAATATGTTTGGCTTGCCTCTACGGAGGCCAGCCTAAGTATTAAAATTTTGATTTTCTGTCAGGTACCCTGTTCAAAATGAAACAAGTGAATACAACGCAATATGGCGCAGGGTACCATCAAAATCGGATACATTCTGTATTCTACGCTTTATTTTACAATACGGCATAGTCTTGACCATCCTCCACGATTTCTTAAAGGTTTGCTTGTCTCAGTAAACTAGGCCATTATACTGTCTCTAAACATAACAGCGATATCAGTTGGCGCTAGTGTCGGAGAGGATCAAGACTACCAAAGATATGCGGACTAGTCTATTTTAATACACATGTTATCAACGTTGTGCGAGTATAAGTATCTTCAAGGATTTGTATATAATTCCTTGCTATCTTCCATGTAAATGGATATAGACAACTCTGGTGTAACCTGTTTTTTCTCTTTTTGTTTGATTTGTGGGTGCCGAAGCTACTTTTGTTGTTCAAAAACACAATTTAATATGCCATGACTGGTGGTAATAAACTCACTACCTTTAATTCATGGACTCGTCTTGCTATTTTCCCGCCAAACTGCCAATTAATCTCATAAATATTAATGAGGTGAGTCCATTTTTATGTCGGTTGGATACCGTTACTCCAATTTTATTTACTTTGTGACGGATTAGTTGGTCTTTGGGTATTCTGTAATATTTTTGGTGTAAAACGTTTAAAAGACACCCTGATAAAATTATTTAGTATATAGGTTATCGTTCAACGATATAAGAATGAGGCATTAGTATAATAATGATTTACCTCTGGTGAAATTGTGTCACATCGTTAATAAACACATGAAAGCATTTGCGTTGCAGTTGGGGCGGGATGCCCCGATCAGGTTGGGTGAGGTGAGTGGGGTCAGCATATACGTTGTCCCAACATGAATTTTGATTAAAAAAAATAACGGAGTAGCTGCAAGATACATAGAAATGTCGTGTGTGTGTGTGTGTAAAGTCACAGACTATTTGAGTAAACAATATTCATACCCCTCACCCCTCTATAGTAAACTCATTAGAATGCATGCTTTTATCCCCTACGTCTTGACTCACAGTATTGGGTTTGATAATCGTTGAAAATTCACTTTTAAATACATCTAAGTAGTGTGCGTGCGTGCTTGCGTGCGTGCGTGCGTTTAAACTTATATGAATCATAACGCATAAAAGTAAAAAAAAAACAAACATTTTCGTAATGAACAACCATATTTTCTAAGAAATGAGTGGAATGTTAGCGTTTAAGACATCAAACATCAAACATTTTTCAGAGCGATTCTCCGTATCCCAATAGCGAATAGCGTGAGCAGAGTAGAATTACCGTCGTCAGATACAAAATACTTATAATTACTCAACATGACATTCCGTTACTTTTAAAGGGAAATTTTATATTTCCCTCAAACATACATATATAAACATGAGGCATGCATAGTATGACTAATTATGATGCAAAGCCGGATGTCTGACGAATCTCACGGTCTAAAGGATATCACGATACACCGGTGAAGGGAAATCAACAAAGATCAACAAATAAGTTTGTTGCGTTATAAATACCTCTTTTAATTCGTATGCATATTGCTTTTTGTTATAGTGAATGCATTTTGTGACAAATGTGCCATTGCAATGTATTGTTCAAACAGTGGTAATATAAACAACAAAAAGAACACATGTTTGTTGAGATTACTGAAGGGAAAAATGGGTGGGGTACGACCTGTGATTTCAAAATAGATGTATACTTTAGGATGTGTATCCTGACAGCATAGCTATTTATAGATAGAGATGATGATTCATGTCTAGAATGATGTTCTCAAAACAACAAATTTACCCATTATATGAAAGTATATTGAGCTGAATATAGCTTTGCATAGACCCATTTTAAAATCTTTTCATCATCTCCAGGACACATTGTGCCTAACTGTTTTATTTTGTAAGCTTAATCAAAACCTGCCATAATGCTCATTTTTTAGTGTGTGGCGCAGCAACAAAAAAATATTAAAGCCACAAATTTTAAAATTTCACACAAAATTTAAGACGAATTTTATTAGGAATTTCAGTTTCTATTTAAAGCATTGATAGTCCCTTCTTCTTCCGGTTAAAGGTCAGGAGTCTTCTTAGACTGTAAGGTTGACCTGGTGTAGTAGTGATGAACTGTTTCAAAATGACATGTATTTTAGAATGTGGAACAATGGTTCTTCCTTTTTTCATGCCTACAGTATTTGTATTTGTATGAATTGAAAATTTGATTACATTCATCAGATAAAAAATAAACATTAAATTGGTCATTCAACCAAAAAGTATTGGTTGTAAACACAGATAACAAATGCTATTAAACAGCTCATTTGTCTTTTACTGTTTAAAAACATTTTTTATGATTATTTATAAGAAATTAAGCCTAGTATATGTATATTTTTGTTTTTGTTTCAGAAATGGAGTCTAATAATGAAGCTCAGTCTGAAGAAGCTATTGTAGAAACAAAAGAAGATGGAAATAATGAATCTGGGGCTAGTAACCATGGTAATGAGAGTCACCATGATGGATTTGTGTCTAGTGGAGATGAGCTGGAACATGAACCAGAACCCCAGAACATCGAAGATGCCGTGGAACTTGTCATCGTGGATTCAAATGCAGTGGTTCGTATTCTAGATATTAACATCCCCTAGTGTTAAGGTGCAGGATATTTTGGGTTTTAACATTCAATTCAGTAATATTTACTGAAATTACAGCACAGCTATTATTGTACATGTTAATGTGAAAGATACAGACTGTGATAGTATTTCATCTATTTTGTCAAGAGCCAACATCTTATCAGAGTATTTATACTTTATATAGTATATATTTTCAGTGTTTTTTTCCGGCCATTTTTATAGCCGTTATTGGGTCATATTCCCAATGGCAAATAGTATATTTTTTTCCCAACTGAATGGTAAAAATTCCCAATTGAATCTTCAAAAATGTAAATTGAAACTTGCCATACTTCCTTGATAAAATAAAGAAAGTTTTCCCCATTCTGAATTTAGTATGACATTGATTATTTAATTAAATGGCCTGATAAGCAAGTGTACACTTTTTATAAATATATAAATATATTTAATGCAAAAAATTTCCCAATGTTAATGAAAATGCCGCTAAAATTCCCAATTCCAAGGGTATGGGTCATCTTCCCAAAATGGTGAAAAAAAACACTGATTTTTTTATTATTAGCTCAGCTGAGCCAAAGGCTCACAGGTGAGCTTTTGTGATCACCTGTTGTCCATCGTCCGTTGTCCGTCGTTAACTTTTAGCTTTTAACAACTTCTTCTCTGAAACCACTGGGCCAATTTTGATATAATTTCACAGAAACATGGCAGCCAATGGGGTGGGGTTAGTTTACTATATAAGCTATAGTAAAAACTTAAAAAATCTTCTTAACAGAAACTACTGGCTCGATTTTAAAATAATTTCACAGAAATGTTCCTTTGGTGACTCTTTACCAAGTTTGTTCAAGCCATCTTGATTCGTCAAAAAACATAGCAGCCAGGGGGTGGGGTTAGTTTTATGTCAAATTACTTCCCTTGTTTTATAACATAAATGTCTGTATATAGGCATAGTGCCACCATTGCAAAAAGGAAGTGCTTCCATGGGGTAGTCGCATAATGGCGATTGTAAATAATCCTCAATTCTTCTTCTTTAAAAATGCATTTTCCTATTTTTAATGCTCATTTTTTTATTTGAATGGCATTATTGATGTATTTTGAACATTTTGATAGCATTGTCATGTTTGAATTGTGAATTTAGAAAAAAAAAATGATGCTTGGAAATTGGGGTATGAATTCATGATTTCGGAAGTCTACTTTCACTTTGTCACCAGTGTACACACTGAGCAGAAAAAAAATCTCTTATATGACACATGACCCCTACTTTTCTCATCATATTTTGATAGTGCAGAGGTTGACAAACAGTAAAATGTAGGTTTCACTTCTTTCATTTGGGACCCTCTATGAATGACAAGCCTTCAAACTTTTATTATTTACTATAGAATAAAGAACAAAAATCAATGGTGGGGTTACACCTATAGCAATTATTATAAGAAAAGGTAATAAACTCTTTAAATAAACTTTTTTTTTTTGCTATAATTATACAATATTATACCAGATATAAGTTTTAAAAGATACTTCATCATAAAAAGATGAATGATACAATTATAATCAATGACTGAAGATTGAAATATTATTCATACATGTATATCATGAACCATTTTAAAATAGGTGTTTTTCTGAATATAAAAGTCAGAGTTTTTATGGTTCAGACAGGGTTTACTGCTTCATAATAAAGCAATACCATATTTTTAGCTAGTTTCATCACAGCAAGAAGTCTGCTTGAGATTTTCAGTGTCAAAGTGTACTTGAAATCTTGGAGGAGTAGCTTAATTGTTTTTGAGGGAGAGTGCACTGCGATTCTTTCAAGCGATATAATTTGGGAAGGCTTGTGTTTGAAACTCATAGGAATATTTATTGTGCTGGAACTGTGGATTGTTTCATGCACAATAGTTTAGTCTGATGCTTTAGTTTGAAACCGTTCTCAAACATAACAGGTTTGTTTTGTGCTGGAACTGGATTTTTATCTCAGTTTGAAGCTATAGTAAAAACTTCAAAAGCCTTCTTTTCAGAATCTATTGACCTGATTTTGATGTAATTTCACTGGCATTTACCATGGGTCAACCTCTACCAAGTTTGAACTCTTCTACGCATCTGTTACATCTTCAAAACAAACCAAAATTCTAACTACTTGCCCATCTCATCTTTCTGGAATTTTGAGTGTACATGTATTATATAATCTACTTATGTTGGGTGACTCAAGGTCAGTCAGGTGAGCGATATAGAGCCATCTTGGCCCTCTTGTTTAATGTATTTCAGTCTTTAATGGGCAATCTTAGGTATAAAATTAGCAAGATCAGAAGTAAGTCTCAAAGTATGAAAACTCTCATTAAAATATAGGGATCCTCTGTAGCCAAATGTTCTAAGGTACTATTTCAAGATCATTTATCTCTTGCCATTGATGTAGAAGGTTTGAGCGTGATTTGGTCCAAAGATTTAATTCCGGAAAGTTTGCTTTTTGTCTCGGAAAGTCAGTGGTTTTATTCAAAATATTTTATCTCTGATGCTGTGAAGAGATAACATCTTTTTTTGCTGTGTTTTAGGATGTTGACTTCAATCACAGCCGTATAGCCAAAATACAGAACTTGGAAGGACTAACACGTTGTGAGGTAAAACTTTTTTCTGTGTCAGAGTATAAACACACTTTACAGGGTTCTCCACAGGAAGGGAAAACAAGCGCTGGGGTAAGAGCGCGTAAACACCTTCAACACATTTTCAAGTGCTGTGTAAGGCATTTATTGAAATATATTTCAATAGTTAATCTTGTATTAATCATTTAAAGTCATAATATTTAGTATGTTTCATTGTAGGCAGTAAAATGAGAAAAGATATGCAAAGAAAGTTAATGATTTAGAGGAAAGTAAGCTTGTGCAAAATTTTGTTTAATAATTCAAGTGATAGGGGAATACTATTTCTGATAGTCAAGTGCTGCAGTGCCCCTATGATTAAATAGCCTGTGAAGAAGCCTGACACATTTATACAGTTTAAAATAGTATTACTATAGGTAAAGCGCAGTCATATTCTATTGAGCATTATTCATACAGACCCAGACTTGTAAACCAAACAGTTACTTTTAAGTGAAAGTGTTTTTTTATAGAGAATTAACTTTAATGTTGGCAGGTTTTTGTAACATACTATTCTGTCTAACTATTTTTAAACCATTTCATATACTTAGTATGAAAATGGTCAGTAGGTTTATTTTTGATTCTGTGGGCTGAGTTGGTTGAGTATGAATACTTTTGCTACTGAAAAGTAGTACAGTGATAGAGGGTTGAATGCTCATGACAGGGGTTATGAGTTCGAGTTCAGTCTCAAGCCGGTTGCCCTATAAACAACATTGAATACTGGTTCTGCCCAGATCAGAGAGTAATATATATAAGCTCTGAGCTTACTTTGCAATCAAACAAATATTATCAAAATAAACTAATTTGTTTGCTAACAGTAGCATATTCAATCTTTATAAAACAATCTTTACTTAAACATCTGGCTTCTGTTTCACCAACATTTTACTTAACTAAGTTTTGACTGGTTATTTATTTATTATATAATCAATATCAATGACACAATATGCAGTTTTACTGGAACCAGTCTAAAATCATGATCACCTGGCTGCTTTTCTTAGATTTAACTTTTTAAGTATTTAAGTGTATGTTGGTGATACAGGACCCTGATAACCACATGGATACCATTCTATTCAATATTTTTTTGTTATTTTCAGACGATGTGTTTACGTCAAAACCTGATCACACAGATTGAAGGTTTGTCAACACTGACGATGCTCACAGAGTTAGATCTGTATGATAACCAGCTGACTAAGATAGAAAACCTTGATGCACTTGTTAATCTAACGTAAGTGCTCTACAGCAATTGTGTTTCAAAAGCTTGATTAATCACTGCAGTCACGTGCTCCACAACCATTTTGTTTCAAAAGTTTGAGTGTACACTGTTTTCACATTATAACGTAAGTGGTGTTATTTGCAGAGGGATTTTTGTATGCAGGTTGGGTAATCTGAACATAATAAATTGTTTTATGTGTTCAAAATGGTGGTAAACCCTGACCATGTACTTAAACTTATAACCTTTTTAGCTCGCCGGGACGAATGTCCAGGAGAGATATTGCCATGACCCCGGCACTGGCAGCGTCTGTAGACATCCAGGTTAAACTTTTGTGTTAAGTTGCGTTTAAATTTTGGTGTTTGCCTCCAATCTCAATCTTTGCCATGGGTGGTGAGTTTTATCCCATAGATGAGCTTTGTTGTCTTCTGACAACTCTTGTTATTAAATCGCCATGTCTTACATTATTTTTCCCAGGGTTTTGGACCTGTCCTTTAACAGAATATCGAAGATAGAGAATCTTGGTGCGTTGACACAGTTGAAAAAGTTATTCCTCATACACAACAAGATCACCAAGATGGAGAATCTTGACCATCTTACAGACCTTGTGATGCTGGAACTCGGCTCAAACAGAATCAGGGTAAAGTCCTTTATTACTTATACTTTATCTAATGCTGAAACTCGGCTCAAACAGAATCAGGGTAAAGTGCTTTATTACATATACTTTATCTTATTCTGGAACTCGGCTCAAACAGAATCAGGGTGAAGTCCTTTATTACATATACTTTATCTAATTCTGTAACTCGACTCAAACAGAATCAGGGTAAAGTCCTTTATTACATATACTTTATCTAATGCTGGAACTCGGCTCAAACAGAATCAGGGTAAAGTCCTTTATTACATATACTTTATCTAATTCTGTAACTCGGCTCAAACAGAATCAGGGTAAAGTCCTTTATTACATATACTTTATCTTATTCTGGAACTCGGCTCAAACAGAATCAGGGTGAAGTCCTTTATTACATATACTTTATCTAATTCTGTAACTCGACTCAAACAGAATCAGGGTAAAGTCCTTTATTACATATACTTTATCTAATGCTGGAACTCGGCTCAAACAGAATCAGGGTAAAGTCCTTTATTACATATACTTTATCTAATTCTGGAACTTGAGTCAAACAGAATCAGGGTAAAGTCCTTTATTACATATACTTTATCTAATTCTGTAACTCGACTCAAACAGAATCAGGGTAAAGTCCTTTATTACATATACTTTATCTAATTCTTAACTCGGCTCAAACAGAATCAGGGTAAAGTCCTTTATTACATATACTTTATCTAATTCTGTAACTCGGCTCAAACAGAATCAGAGTAAAGTCCTTTATTACATATACTTTATCAAATTCTGTAACTTGGCTCAAGCAGAATCAGAGTAAAGTCCTTTATTACATATACTTTATCTAATGCTGGAACTCGGCTCAAACAGAATCAGGGTAAAGTCCTTTATTACATATACTTTATCTAATTCTGTAACTCGGCTCAAACAGAATCAGAGTAAAGTCCTTTATTACATATACTTTATCAAATTCTGTAACTTGGCTCAAGCAGAATCAGAGTAAAGTCCTTTATTACATATACTTTATCTAATTCTGTAACATGGCTCAAACAGAATCAGGGTAAAGTCCTTTTTTACTTATACTTTATATAATGCTGGAACTTGGCTCAAACAGAATCAGGGTAAAGTCCTTTATTACTTATACTTTATCTAATGCTGGAACTTGGCTCAAACAGAATCAGGTTAAAGTCCTTTATTACATATACTTTATCTTATGCTGGAATTGGCTCAAACAGAATCAGGGTGAAGTCCTTTATTACATATACTTTATCTAATGCAGGAACTCGGCTCAAACAGAAACGAAAATATTGGAAATACACAAGTGGCAAGTTAGCTGTTCTGTTCAGTACACATTGTGAGAGAAAAATTCTATGAAATTAATCATTATGTATAATAGATATTTTATCAGTTAAGCTATTTTATGCCTCTGATGCCAAAGACCCAGGTACATGTAGTGTCTGTCAGACTTGTGTCTTGATGCAATGATTATATTTATTACTATGTTTTATTTAATGCAGAAATGAAGAAATTCTAATGTTGTTTAAGATGGCATAATTGTTATTATTAATCCTTCAGGAAATTGAAAACATATCCACTCTGACAAAGTTGACCAGCCTGTTTGTAGGAAAGAACAAATTGACAAAATTGAAAGGAATGGACACATTGGTCAACCTCAGAACACTCAGTTTACAGGTAAGGGTATAGTTGTGTTATGCATAATTTTCAACCCAAGCTTGGTTTAGCATTAGATTATCATCCTTGCATGCAAAAAGTTATGCGTTTGATCCCAGGCTGGGTTGGATCATACCACAGATTTTAAAATATTACCAAAATATTTTTCGCTTCTTAAATGTACAGCATTTAAATGAAAGTTTAAAATCTGATCAATCCTGTGTCAGTATAATGTGACTTAATGGAGTGTTCACTACATGAATATGATTTTTAGATAGACTACTCTATGATGAGGAAAGCTTTTGCAATACCACATTCATTGGCATTGGGAAGGTTGTGGGTTCAATTCCTGGCTGGGTTATACCAAAGACTTGGAATAGGATACTAGAAGCTTCCTCCCTTTGCGCTTAGCATTTAGAGGATTGTTCTAGGCCTGTAAGGCTTAGTGTCACTTTAATGCGGCTGGATGGGGTATTTTATCATGTGTCTGTAGCATGATACTTCAATGTGGCAGCGCTCAGAATACCGTCTCGAGTAGACACAGTTGTGACATGACTGAAAAATTGCTGAAAGCGACGCTAAACACTAAACAACAAATCATTGGCTGTGGTGTTGGCAGCCCACATGTAACATCCACTCAATGATTTGAGCAAATTTTACCCTATTTATTTTTTATTAGTACACACATTCCTTATCACAAGAACTTGCATGGCATTGAAATTCCAAATCTGAAATTTAATATTACAATAAAATACATTTTTTCGTCATTTATAGATTTGAACATAATTTTGCTTATCACTAGGTTTTGCATACGTTGTATTTTAAGCCTAATTTATTTACCAAAAACTTGCATTTTAGTCAACATCTGCTCAATTATTTTAAAGGGAATTTATCAGGATTTTTAAACATTTAAAATTGGCTTAAACATTTTAAACAATATATCATGGTTATATATACTCACTGACCTCATATTGCCAAAAATATATCTATTTAAACATACTGAAACAATATATTGAAAAGGGATTTTTTAACTTAGGCTACGCATCTAGGTCAGACTGAAAGATATGCCGCTTAAAAGTGTGACATATTTAATGAGTCGCATGATTTCATTTTGATTTCAATTTGATCCATTGTACACGTTTACAACATAGTAAAAATTGTTTCAAAATAGTCTGAATGATGTCAAGCAGTATTTAAGTGCTGTTTATTTTTAGAATGGGGATTTCGTTTCAAGTGAATTTGACATACTTAACCATTCTCATTTTATTAATTAACGATGATGAGATGCTTTTTAGCCAATTTAATAATTATTTTATTTTTTAAAACATTTACAGGGTTTTCATTTTAAAATCAAACAACAGATTGAAAGAGAAAAACAACAGATCAGGCCGGGGGTCAAGGGGGCAAATGTTTAATGTTTCTGGAAAAACAACTGATCCAAACCTGATTTTAACTGATGATTTCAATCAGCGATCGGTTAAAAATGAAAACCCTGATTTATCTAAATATACTCCCTTTAATTTATGTTGTTGGATTCTTATAAGATTTGTACACAAGGTTGCTGATCATTAGACCTTGCACAGGATTGTATTTCAGTCTTGTGTAATGTAACATGAGTTATGCCCCCTCTTTATTGTAAAATTTTGTTTTATTCAATATCCACTCAATAACTGAAATTAGTGTTACCTTATTCTTTTTAAAACAGCATACAAGGTCGTTTATCACTAGATCTTGTATAGGATTCAATTTTAACACCACATTATATTTTTATGTGAGTAATATCATTTTTAGTAAACCTTTGCCGAAAACACGGTGAGTTTTTCTGATTATCCAGTAACCATTTTTCAGATGACTTCTCTGAAACTGCTTGACAGATTTCTCCAAATTTTGTGTGAAGCTCTCTCAAAATCTATCAGGTCTGTCCTGAAGGCATATTTGGCCCCAACCTAAGGGCTTATCAGGTTTTCTTATACAATCTTCTTCAAACTGGAGCTCTATTATTAGCATGTCATATCAGCTAATAATATTCTCTCGGAATTGTTCAAGATATGACCCTAGAGTCATAATTGGTCCTGCCCCGAGGCAGTTGAACATAGAGAAATTCATTGTATTTAGAACAGGCCAGCCAAATTTGTTCATATTTGGAATAAATGATCCCTTTTAGTTGGGGTTTCAAGTTTGTGTAAAGGAATTATGTTCCATTGGGGGTCCAGTAATTGGATTTTTAACATAGGAATGCTATTGAAAACAGGAATTTCCACATTTTTTGTATCATTGAAGGAATAATTTTGTTCATGAAATCTAGAACTTTGTTTAGCCATAACATATGAGACTAGGTCCTTTGAAGGGGATTTAATATCCATAAGAAGAGAGATAAAAAAAATATTTTTTTATTTTTTTCCCCAAAACTGATATTAAAGCCATATTTGTTCATATATTATATAAATTATCCATATGAGTAATGGTTTAAAGTTTGTACAAATACAGGGAATAGGGTCCATTGGGGCCTAGTAAGGGGACTGTGATATTTACATGGGAATGCTATGGGAAAACAGTCAATTCAACATTTGAAAAGTTGAAATCAAGTGAGTGACTTGGTCCTCTTGTAGCCAACTGCTCCACAATTCATACTTGTCTATGTTAACTTTATGTGAGAAAGTTTCCAGTTACTTGCGGAAGACAGTGGTTCTACTCAGTCTGATTCAGTCTGAGGTCTTCTTCCACCAGTAAAACTGGATATGCCATATATAATCCGAAATGTCTATGGTGACATCAGTCTGTATATATAATGATGTTTATGATGTCAGTTTGATTTGACATTGATGTGTCTGACATCAGCATTGACAAATAAAAGTGTTGCAAATTAATACGGTAGAGCTTCTGTTTCGCATGCAGAAGATTATGGATTCGATCCCCAGCTGGGTCATACCAAAGACCTAAAAAATGAAGCTAATAGCTTCCTCTAGTATGGAACTACTTAGAATACTGTCTCTATTAGACACTGTCGCGATATAACTGAAAAAAATGTTGAAAGTGGCGCTAAACACCGTACAATAACTACAACAACAATACATCTGTATTTGTGTCCATGTGCTGTAAAACATCATTCATTCATTTATTCTACAACATATTTAGGTAATTCGTTGTTAAAAATGTTTTTATTTGTACAGAGCAATAGATTTGTGAAGCTGGAAGGTCTGGACACTTTGGTACACCTTGATGATCTCTATTTAAGTGATAATGGGATACAGGTCATTGAAGGACTCGACCATAATGTAAGTTTGTTTATTTAGGCCATAATAAATTAATGACTTGATTGTCATCCCCGCCTTGCCTTAACTGTTATGCCACACCGACCCTTTTGATTTTCATAAAAGATTTTTATTTTTAAAAAAACATCAAAAATTTTAAAAATAAAATCCTCCTGCCCTCCTTGTTTTAAAAAAAATTTGTATGATATTCTAGCAATAAATTTATGATGGCCTTGACATTATATTTAGCAAAATTTTTATACCATCAAGGGCTAACAGACAATCAGTTATCCTAACTAACCTTTCCTTGGAAATTGGATTAGCTCAGTCGGTTACGCATCTTACTATCAATCCAGGGGTCATGAGTTTGAATCCCCCACCCTGCAACAGTCTCCGTGATGATTGATATACAACATTGTGTTTCATTATCATTCGTCTCTCACCCCTGATTTAAGTGGGAAATCAGTTACTTACGGAAAGTACTAGTTAACCTTTCAGGATTCCAGGAAACAGTGGTTAGGTTATCTGATCGTCTGTTAGCTCTCAGTGGCATAAAAATGATGCTAAATATTCAATCAATAAATAAATCATTATTTCAATACATTTTGAAACTAGCTAGAAAGCCAAAAGAATAAGGATGACAGCTGCTTTAATAGTATTTTTTACATATATCATGTGATTATTTTATTGCGTCTGAGAAGATAATGTTAATCAGTTCACAACAAATCTGATTTGAGGTGATATATCATTTTCAGAACATTTCTTAATAATATACACTAGAGTTCATTTTGCATTTCAGTTTTTTACAACTTTTTTTTCATATATACTTTATAGGGAAGTGGTCATGGTTAGCATCATTTTGCCAGATTTACTTTCTGTATATACAGTCAAACCTGTCTTAAGCAACCAGTCAAGGGAAGGAGCAAAAGTGGTCTTTTAAGACAGGTTGTTGTTTAATACAGGTTAATTTGCTGTAAAAGCATAAACATGGAAAAAGCAAATATGGCTGCTGTAGACAGGTGGCTGCTTAATAGAGGTGACCGCCTACATAGGTTAGAGTGTAACTTGCTTGTTGAAATATTGTGTACATTATGCAATGACTGGATCTGTTTACAATTGTAATGGACTCACTGATTTATGGGATAACTCTTATAACGAGTTGTTTTGATAACTTGCTTATTTATGTAAATGTTGTTCAGTAGCTATACATACATGTAGCTAATGTTTATATAAATTGATTAATTGAATATTTAGCGTCATTTTTATGCCATCGAGGGCTAACAGACAATCAGTTAACCTAACCACTGTTTCCTGAAAGGTTAATCAGTACTCGAGCAAACCCCATCTCAGCAAGTAACTGATAACTTCCCCTCTTGAATCAGTGAATGATAATGAGACACAATGTCATATATCAATCATCGAGGAGACTGTTGCTGAGCAGGGATTCAAACTCACGACCCCTGGATTGATAGTCAGATGCTCATCGACTGAGCTAATCGGGCGTGGCTTATATAAATTATGCTGTATCTCATGCCAACTATAAATATGAATATATCTTGAATGTGAAGTGACATGCACATAATTAGTTGACATGCAAAATTACCTGACATTGCTGTATGATTAAAAAGTCTCAATCCTTTTAAAAAATGTTCATCATAAAATGTTATTCAGGTAGCGCTAACTACACTAGATCTTGCCCAAAACAGAATATCCAAGTTGGAAAACTTGAGTCATCTCACGGAACTTCAGGAATTCTGGGTAAATACTAAAGATTTTATACAGTTAAATTCACTGTTCAGTTGTGTGGGTCAATAGAAGAAATCTACTTTTAAAGCTGTTTATTTACATAAGGCCTAAAATAATTCCTAAATTTTCATCCCTGCCCACCCTTATTATTATACCCCGACAAACGAAGTTTGAGATAGTATATTGGAGTCACCCTGTGGTTGGTCTGTCGGTCTGTCGATCGGTCTGTCCGTTGCAATTTTCCTTGTCCGGAGCATCACTTGAAAAGTACTGGATGGAATTTCATCAAACGTCATACAATGGTAGAATATTGAGAGGAAGTACAGTGTACAAGAAACATAACTCTATTCTTGCTAATTACAGAGTTATTGCCCTTTGATATTTTTTCTTGTCCGGAGCATAACTTGAAAAGTACCAGATGGAATTTCATCAAGCTTCATACAATGGTAGAATATAATGAGAGGAAGTGCAGTGTACAATAAACATAACTCTGTTCTTGCTAATTACAGAGTTATTGCCCTTTGATATATTTCCCTTGTCTGGAGCATTACTTTTAAAGTACTGGATGGAATTTCATCAAACTTCATACAATGGTAGAATATAATGACAGGAAGTGCAGTGTACAGGAAACATAGCTCTATTCTTGCTAATTACAGAGTTATTGCCCTTTGATATATTTCCCTTGTCCAGAGCATAACTTTAAAACTATTGGATATAATTTAATAAAACTTCATACAATGGTAAACCATTTTCTGTCATGGCGGCGTTCGGGGGTATTCATCACCTTCAGTGATAGCTCTAGTTTGACCTGCACTGCCATGTTTTATTGTAAAAAAAAATGACAAAGAGAACCTAAATAATTTTGCCAAAATATTGCTCAAATTTAAACCATTTGATTTTTAAATGATTTTCTTTCAGTTTATTCCTAATACGACACTTCCGTTTTAATATCAAAAGTTAAAAAAGGACATCTATCTCTGTATACATGTATATATATCTTTGTTAATTGATCAGATGTAGTTTTTATGAACTACGTTTGTAAATTTCTTTCAAATTATCAGTATTTCTTAACCAGCATAAATTTTATTCATGCTATATTAAAAAGATCTGCTTTCTTTTCAGTTTAATGACAACAAAATTGATTCCTGGAAGGAGATAGACTCATTAATGCCTCTGAAAAACCTTGAAACTGTTTACCTTGAAAGAAATCCAATATACTACGACTCTAGTACCAAATACAAGGCTGATCCAAATTACCGACGCAAAATAAAGCTTACCTTACCATGGATAAAACAGATTGATGCAACAATGGCACAAGTTATGGTTTAATCTGACACGTTATATGCATCCAAATTGCATTCAGGGCAGCCTTAATTGAATTAAGACTGAATAATGTTTATTTAAAATCACTTGATATGGCGTTGTCCGATTGGCACGAAACATTCCGCAAAGGAAGTAAAACAATAATTTTCCGTATTACATGTACAAACATTAATGCCAAAAATTCATCTCATTAGAGCAATAAGTCACCAAGTGCATATTAAAAAAGAAGGCACTTGGTACATTTTTGCACCGATGGGGCAATATTTTATATGGCTTTGATACCTGTGTTAGGAATGCTCTATCTGTCGTTGTATTATTTTGGTTAGCTTTGCAGTTTTTGCACAGGCCTGGGCCCAGTTGTTCAAAGCCTGGTTAGATTAATCCTGGGTTTAGATAAATTTTCAAATCACATTATTTTACTAAAAATGTATTTAAACTGCCATAAAATCGGTAATTATAGAAAATATTGAAGATACAAAATTTTACTTAACCTTTGGTTAAGCTAACCAAGCTTTGAACAACTGGGCCCAGGCCTATGTTACACAGGCCTGACAGGCCTGGTAGATAAGCTGCTGATACTGCCAACTGTTCACTTTTACGCAAACATGACGTTGATAAACACAAGAAATGTTGACATATTTAATTAATCTGAAGGAGTCCTAAATGGCTGAGTGGTCAAAGGCACTGTCTCAGCCTGCTGAGGTCATGGGTTTGTGCCCTGCTTTGTCCAAACACTTCATGTGAGAAAATTTGCCAGTAAGGCCGTCCTTAAAAAATGTATTGTTTGCTGTGTGCATACCTACTCACTCAAAATTTTTTACAACATTGATTATATGAAAAAAAGGGAGAAAGTTCACAACTTGTTGTAATTGAGTGACAGATTGTTATGAAAATGAAAGTGAGATAATTTTTCTGCATCCTGAAGAAGACATGGAAAGGGTTGAAACTAATTGATAGTAAAACAGTCAAAACCAGTTCCTTGTCAGTAGTTAATTCCACTACCAAAACCTATCAGTCTAACATTTTATTAAGTAAGTTTACAAACTTCTTTTTGTGTAAATTTGAAGAAAAAAACTGCGAAATTCATTTAATGTTTCACTTGCATCATTTTACAAAGTTTGGCAAAAATACTGCCCAAATGATGTTCCTAGGTGTCAAATTTTGATTGTGTGAAAATTTTACGGCTTACATGGGTTAGTGAAACAGGGCCCCTGGACCTCTTAATGGAGAAATATGTTATTCAATTTTTTTTTCTCTGATATTAAATAGCAGTTTGTGAATATTAATAGTTATATTGTGAACAGTAGATGTGTAATATAGAAAACTCCCAACCTACCATCCACATACAAGACGTATATATGGGTGTTGTTAGTTTGATTGTTTTTCTTGTCTGTATATTGTTTTTGTCTTTCATGATATATCAGAAATTATACATTTTTTTCTTTCTATATGATAATTTTAGTATTATTGTCCAACTTAAAGGGAATAAATCAGGATTTTTAGTATAGCATGCCTGTATATACTCACTAACCTGTATTGCTTAAAGGTCGAGAGGGATATCTATATAAACATGCCAAAATGATATACTAAAAAGTGATTAACATCTGAGAGTGCAAAATACTATGGATGACTTGATACCAATTATGACTATTGTACAATACTACAGATATGGCTTAATGTACATTGCAGTACTATTGATATTGCTTAATGTACATTGCAATACTGTTGATATTGCTTTATGCACGTTGCAATACATTTGATATTGCTTAATGCACGTTGCAATACTATTGATATTGCTTAATGTACATTGCAATACAGTTGATATTGCTTAATGTACGTTGCAATACTATTTATATTGCTTAATGTACGTTGCAATACTATTTATATTGCTTAATGCACATTGCAATACTATTGATATTGCTTAATGCACATTGCAATACTATTGATATTGCTGGTTAGTATTGTGATACCAGTGAAATAGTTATCTACTATATTCTATTAGTATATTGAAATGGCAGAATAGTATCATTAGGAGTGTAAGATACAACATTCAGTTATTGAAATGTATTTATAAGTATTGAAAAAATATATATTCACTACATAATAAACAGTCTTGTTAGAGTTTAGTACCCTGTAGGGTAGAATTGTGGTCAACTTGATAGTGTGACTGTTTCGGCTAAGGAAGGAAGGAAGGTGACTGTTTCGGCTAAGGAAGGAAGGAAGGTGATTTTTAAAAAAAATGGAATTTTTGTATTGTATATTGAAAATATTGATAGTTGAGTGAAATATCAAAGATTGTTATTAAATCGTAGCTTTTACAAAAGGTCATTATATCACAAGAAAGGCAATACTTTTAACTGTTTGGTTTACCAACTTCATCCTCCGCAAACCTTATACAACTGGATAAACTCACCCCCAGAGGCTATGCATTTAAAATGTTTAAACCAGACTTGAAATCTATACATGTATGTGTATTTATTTTTGGAATGCGAAACCTTCGATAGTGATCATGTGGAACAGTTATGATTTTGTTCTATAATCTTTGTTATACTGATGATGGCGATTTCATTTCCTCTGACTGATAAAATAGTTCCAAACATTTTAAAATGCAATTGCCATAGCACAGGATGTAACGATCCAAATTTGATTTTGTTGCGATTTTTGTTTTATCAAACAGAAAGCAAAAGCACTTAAAATATGCGGTAGTCAAAGCGTGCAATTTTTACTAAAATGACATGAAATGCAGACGACTAACTACTGCGCATTAGTAAAATAGTCCACTCCAGCGTCCCTAGCGATGATTAATATAGCCACCATTTGTTTTGGCAAAATGCAGGGAAAAATCAAAATTATGTAAAATTTGTACTTAGATAATGTAAATTACAGCTGATGAAATTTTTACACATATTCTTGCTCGAGTTCATCCATATTTTTGTAATTATATATTGCATGTACATGCCATTGCTTTTCCATTAGTAAAAGTCATGATATTGCAACAATTTTTTTTCCTCGACTTGAGAATAATGCTTGTAATACTTTACATACACATGCATTATAATGATTTCATACTTTCAGCGAGGAGTGTTCTATGGTTGAATGTTCTAGGGCTCTGTTCTTAAACCTGTACCATTGCGGTCTTGGGTTAAGGCTAGAAATAATATTACTACCTTTAACTCTCTTTATCCATTACAGAAAATTGAAATGAAATGGGAATGTGTGTTTCTGTATTGAAACTAAGTTTGGGCTGAGACCAGTCCAACACTTTGTTTGAAAGTTTGCCAGTTACTTACGGGAGGATGGTGGTTTTACTCACTTTTATGTAAAGGAGGTATACTCACATCAATACAACTGGTTGCCATATATATGTATATATATACTATACAAGGGATTTGTTAAAAATGGTGATTCGCCAAATTAAAAAAAAATTCTGCAAATGCTTTGTGGTAAATATCAAACCATAATGTACCAAAGATGTGGAGAGACTGATGTCAAAATTTTGGTTATTCAAAGTTTTATCATTTTGATCCAGTTTGTAAAGAAACATAATTTGTATTTTGTGTTTTCAAAGCTTCAGTAATAATCTTATTAATGTTTTATATTAGTAAATGTGATTTTTCCCTATGTATTTACTTAAATACTTAAAAGCTTAACTTAATTTTGACTGGTTAATTTAATATTCTTTAACTAATATCAATGAAACCAAATGCAGTTTTTCTGGAACCATTCTAAAATCATGATCTTACTGATTTTTATATATTGGAAAATGTGATTATTTTATTGAATTGTTTTAAGTTCTTGTAATCTTGGATACATATGGTATGTGTATAAAGCTAAACATTTTTATTGAGAGATAATTCAGTTTTGAGCTGAATGTTATATGTACATGTACACAACTTGACACAGAAGATAATATTACAACTTACAGTAGGGTCCACTGTGGTCGACTGGTCTAAGGCAACATATAAGATCACTTACCTCTCACCCGTAAGGTTGTAGATTCAAATCCCGTTCGCTCAAAAAAAAACTTTATATGAGAAAGTTTCCAGTTACTTGCAGAAGGATGGTGCTTCGTCTCAGTCTGAGGTCTTCCTCCACCAGTAAAACTGGATATGCCATATACATGTATAACCTGAAATGTGTTGAAAATGGCGTTAAACCCCATTAAAAAAAACAAAATAACTTACGGTAAATAAAAGTTCTTTGGTAGAACTGAGACGATTGGTCCAGAATCATGTTCTCGTTATTCTAGATATACGGTGTGATTTTCCAGGGGTTTACCTAACATCGCAAGTTGAGATTTTCCTCAGCTAAAAAATCTCAATTACACTAAATGGTAACTTGAACTCATTGCATATGAAATGACCACATAAAAATTGAAATCGGAACACATCTTTACTCATTGACAAAGAATGGCATGCAAAATGATCAATGTAAATGATTATACCATTTATTAAACAATTGAGTTGAGGAAAGTCTCAATTTGAGATGTTTAGTGAACTGGGACATATTGTATAAAGCAGTTAACACCATGTTCAATGAGATTTATAGACCATGATACTTAAAAAGCAAACTCAGTTTAGTAATTATTTCTTAGAAATCTTTTAGCATGTATCTAAAACAACTATAAAAAAATGGAAATTTTGGTAAAAATGTAAATCATAAAATTTAACGTAACAGGCAATTAACCAGACCTTTATTAAAGTGGCACCCTGGATTCAATTGTGTGAAGAGTTCAGTATTAGTTTAATGATGTAATTATTGACATTTCTAAATCATGAAAGTTTGCAACAACTCATTTCAGATATTTTTGGCCTTAAAATTGAGAAAACAATTATGTATTCAAAATTTATTCAGTTAATTCTGGTGATAGTCTGAACAGTTTTGAAAACATAACATACAAAATTAAAACTCAACATAGCAGTATTATACACTACCGAAATTCCCTAACATGAATTTCACCAGGAAAATTCCCTAACATGAATTTTAAGTGGGGTGTGGTTACTGGTAGTGTAGTGGATAGAGTGTAAGCTGCGCATGCCAGAGGTTGCGGGTTCAATCCCCAGCCTCTCATAAAACAACACTCAGTACTGGTTCTACCCAGGAAGCAGACTCGAGAGCATATAAGAAATTCACTTTAATAAATTTCACATGGACTTCATATAAGTCACTTATCATATTTTTTTCACTCAAATATTATATGAAGTTCATATGAAAATGACAATCTGAAAAAATTCATGTTTATCTTCTCATGAACTTATGTTAGAAAATTTTGGTTGTGTAGCGATGTTCTGCAAATGTTGTGTTATTTGTTGAGTGATTGAACTCGAAATAGAATTTTTTGTTCCTTAAATCATGGAACTGTTTAAGTATGATCTTAGTGCTACATTTTTAATAGATAGTTATTGATATACATGTAGTTATGTTTTTCTTACGTCCTGAACTTTTAACAGTGAGCCAAGTAGTTAGCATGTACGACTATCAATCCATAGGTCTTGAGTCGAATCCCGCACGCCCATAGTCTCAGTATTACTGTACGACATTGTGTCTCATTGTCATTCGTCTATCACCACTGATTGAAGTGAATAAGTTAATCAGTTACTTGTGAAGATGGGTGTGCTCGAGTACTGGTTAACCTTACTGGATCACAGAAAAGAGTGGTTACGTTAACTGATCACCTGTTGGCCTTCATTTGCATAAAAATTACACTAAATATTCAATCAATCGATCGTTAACACTCAACATTTAAGTTTCTATGACAATTAGTCATTACCGGTAATAAACTATATAAATGATAAAATCAATTGCATTGCATTTCCAAATGAAAAACATTTGTAGCAGAGTGGAGTTCAGAAAGGTCACCAATTTTTTCTTTTAGCCAAGTCTGAAATGTTCCCATGTGTTAAATACAGGTAAACGGAAAACCTCAATTTATTCAGTTTGTTGTGGTATAATCAAAGAACAAAACGGTACAAAGGACTAATAATAGTGTAAAGTTTATTCAAAGCAATCTGTTTTAACATTAGCTAATCACACTGATAGAGAAATCAAATGTCGTGCAAGCACAACTCCCAAATAAATAATTATATGTAGGTGTATGATATATCTGAAATACTTTGCTCAAATTACTAAATATTTAAATCAACAAGAGTTGTCAGAAGACAACAAAGCTCGCCTATCGGATAAAACTCGCCACCCATTCAAATATTGAGATTGGAGGCAAACACCAAAACTTAACGCAAAAAATTAACCTAGGTATCTACAGACGCCGCCTTCATTCGCTGCGGGGGGAGATGGCAATAGCTTTCCTGGACATTTGTTCCAGCAAGCTAAAAAGTCATTTTAAAAATAGCTACCTTTATTTTAACTTTTATTTGCATGTGAAAACAAATTGTATAGGAAAGTTTGTGTTTCTTGAAAACAAACATGTATAGCAGAATTTAGAGGAAAATCGTAAATAAAAAAGGTTGTTTACTGTTTCCAAGGAGTTATATATAGACGGATAGGAAAACCTGCTTCTCTCTACTTAATGTTTATGAATATAGCATGCAAAGAATTAATAATTTGGCAAATTAATCAATCGCATTTCCAAGGTAACTTATTTCTTTTACATAAAATGTAAGGTATATGTAACCTTAGATGTTTTACACTATTTTAAACATGCAAAATGATTTTGAATTTAAAATATTGCAGTTTGAAGTAAAATTTCAAGTACTTTTCTTAATTTTTTAGTTGCAGTATACAAATTTACTTCAACAATTTAAAAAAACACTTTGATGGGAATGTTCTCATTTTGTAGAGAATTCCATTGTGCAGAGAAAGATTTTAAAGAGTTGAATAGAAGTTCAGATATTTGAAAACGAGAATTCCCGAGATTTTGCGTGAATATGCGAGCGTTCATAACATCTTGATCAGTTGCTTTTCCTTCTCTACATAAGTCCTTGCTGTTTCTCTGTCGACATGTGCAAAATGAAACCTCACAAAAACGTTTACAGTCTTTCTTCAAAATTGTTATGATATGTTTACCGGTAGATGTTTTACTTCCTTGTCATTATTAAGAAAAATTAAAATCTCAAACAAACAAAAACAACAAAAATTTAGTAATTTATGTCTAGTAGAAGATGTATCTTTCAAAAGATAAACACAACTGCAAAAATAATACAAAAAATAATGACAAAGTACAATATACACAAGAAGTGACCAAAAGGTGTTACTGCCCAGGAGCAATCTGGGGTTAATACTGACTGTATCTTGGGCTGGGAAACAGCAAACACACATGAAAGTGGGACGGTAGTGTAATGGATAGTGTTAGTCGCTCATGTCGGAGGTTGCTGGTTTGATCAACCCGATGCCTTTCATAAAACAACACTCAATACTGGTTCTATCCAGGAAGTGGACTCGAGAGCGGTTCATATAAGCTCTGAGCTTTCATCGCAATCGAGCTAAAATGAATTAGTATAAAAAAAAGTTTGGTTTCATTTTTCTTGTGTAACCATGGTCACAAGAACTCCAATTCAAGGGACTGGTGTTTATAGAGGAATAGGAAAGGTGAAGGTGAAATTAATCAAAATTACAAAAATTCTAGACTATATTTACAAATATATCAATAATAAATTAGCACTTTTTACGCTTCACAAAAACAGAAATAAAGTGTACATGTACTTCATGGCTGAGTGGCCTAAGGAACTGTCTCTAGATCACTCGTCTCTCAACACTGAGGTCATAGGTTAGAGCCCAGTATGCTTCATAACTATAGTATATCATACTGAATGAAACGGCTAACCTGCCACTTCTATGTTTCCAATATCTTCATCAAAAATTGAGAGGTGTTATAATAATGTGTATACGGCATAAACAGACAATTACGTATTGATTTTACATAGCAGTGTCATTTCTTATTAAGGTCCAAATTGCAAGAAAATCGCTTTTATACTTTTTGAGAAAATACATAAAATGTCAGGAACATAAAATGTCAGGTGGCGGGTTAGCTGTTCCGTTCAGTATAGTTTTCCAGTTACTTTCAGATGGACGTTTTTTTTTACTCGGATTAATCATGAGGTCACTTTTCCAACAACAAACTGAATGCAAAGTACACTGTAATCAGTTAAAAATGGCATCAAATCACACTGTAATCAGTTAAAAATGGCATCAAATCCCATTAAAAAAACCCACAAAAAATTCTAAAGAAATACTACTAAGTTATATAACTAAAATAACAAAGAATTAATGTAACAAACTCCGTATTTACATACTTTAAAAGATTTGTGGGTAAGGTATTTTTACCTCATTTCACAAGTGCAAAAAAATGCTGGAAAATGACTACCGTATTCTCAGCAAATATGTTGAAATTAGGAAATGCTAACCACTGTACCACTGGGTCATAATGTTTTTTTTCTTGTAAATTGAATTAAGGTATAAAGTTCTTTTATTTATGTAAGATTATAAGTATTTTTCATGGGTTTGAGGTGCAGATAGAAAATTCCAGCCCGAGAGATAACTGTTTTAGTAGTAACGCTGCTATGCCAAGTTACTGCCAAAACAGGTATCCAAAGCGACGGGATTTTGTATTCGCACCGAAAGCCGATAAAACATTTATTTTTTCTTGTATACAACCGTGTGATTTTTTAAGATTTTATTACGGTTTATTTTTATAGCGCAAGGATACCATAGCATTTATGAATGAATATGTTGTAGCACAATGGATTTATGAATGGGGTTGCATCATAGCACAAGGACTTGTAATAGTATGATGATCATATGAATGGCATTATGTCAGAGCGCGAGAATTTTATCTCGGCCCTAGGGTGAGACAGAAATTTCATGCTCCCGTTTCTGCTCATGAATAAAAGATACAGGTTTTCCCCGTGTGTATGCAAATCTTCCATGATACTTTACATCGTTCTCACATAACTTGATGAAAATCTAGGACCAGATCTACATGTTTAAGTGCTCGGATAATTGATGAATTTCATTAATTTCATATCAATCATTTGACAGTATTCATAGAAAAGCAAGTTCACAGAACTCCAATATAAATATTGTCCGTTAAAATCTAACAATTCATTCTCTAGCAGAACAATTTGAACACACACACACTCACACATCATACTAGAATATAGTGATTGGCATTTTGATTTTATTAAAAAGATTCTGAGATTTTTATAACAAATACTGTACTAGTTAATGTGATGATGATGAGCAATATAGATGATTTTGACCGTGACGATAATTTAATTAAAATAATGATGATGACTGAATGTAATGGTAATGCAGCTGATGAATTTAGTGAAAATGACAACAGAAATAATTACACACAGGACAAATATCTGCTAGAAACATACATACACCTTTGTCATATAAACAAACATATGTTTAACCATATGGTGTCATTTATGACAAAACACAAATGAAAGACATTTTAATGCAACAAGTCAGACCTCCATTTCCTTGAGGTCAAACAAATGTTTAGCGTATACGCACAAGTCGCGGTCTTTATACACTAAACAAATCTGAAAACACAACACAGGAAGAGATATGAAAACACAACGTATTTATCACGTGTATATATCGATATCTTGCAGTAATTATTGTATGTTGATGTTTGTGGTTGTTTACTGGAGATACTGTTGAATACTTTGGTACCTCGTGCTGAAGTCAATGTTCTCATATCCAAGTAAGTCCACTGTAACCATGTGTTACGTTTTCATATTTCTTCCTGTGTTGGAATTTTATATCTCTTCATTGTATACGCAGCCACCACCTGTTTGTGGTGAACTATCAAACATGTAGTAGGTGTTTATCAACCAATCCACATTGTTGTCTATGTTATACAAGTATACATGTTGCAGAACTGTTTAACAATGTTGCATATGTTATACAAATATACATGTGATATAAATGTGTAGCACTGATGTGTTATACAAATATACATGTTATATTAATGTTTAACATCACTTTTATGTTTTATTAATGTATAAAAGCAGTTTTACCCTTTTAATCGAATGACCCTTAGAATTTTCCAATCTGCCTCTAAAAACTATATGGGAAACAAATGACCCCCACTTTTTAAAGTGTGGGAAAAAGCACTGTAAATGTGATCTATACATCATATAAAGTGTAACATTGATATATATATCTGTGTGTGTTATACAACTGTATAACAGTTGTGTAAATGTTATATAAATGTATAACAACCATATTGTACAAAATACTGTAAAATGACTTTATACTACACCACAGTTCATGGTATTACACCACAGTTCATGGTATTAGACAGTATTACATACACAATATTACACCATTTATTGTGCATGGTATTACATCATATTTTGTATTACATCACATATATAATGTTACACCACAAAACATGGCATTATACCACATAACATGGTATTACACCACAGTACATATTATTACACCACAAGACATGGTATAACACAGTAGTACATACACAGTATTACACCATATTTTGTGCATGATATTACACAATATTTTGTATTACCACATACATAATGTTACCCTGCAGTACATGGTTTTACACCACAGTTCATTGTATTACACTACAGTTAATGGTATTACACCCCAGTTTATGGTATTGCCCCACAGAATATGGTATTACACAGTATTATATATACAGTATTACACCATTTATTGTGCATGAAATTACACAATATTTTATATTACCACATACATAAAGTTACACCCTAGTACATGGTATAACACCACAGAACATGGTATTACACCACAGAACACGGTATTACACCAAAGAACATGGTATTACACCGTATTACATACACAGTATTACACCATATATTGTGCATGATATTACACAGTATTTTATATTACCACATACATAACGTTACACCCTAGTACATGGTATAACACCACAGAACATGGTATTACACAGTAATACATACACAGTATTACACCATATATCGTGCATGATATTACACAGTATTTTGTATTACATCACATACATAATGTTACACCACAGTACATTGTTTTACACAACTTTACATGGTATTACATCCTATTAAAAACACAGTATTAAACCATTTATCGTGCATGGTATTACACCACATTTTGTGTTACCACATACATACTGTTACACCACAGTACATGGTATTACACAATTTTACATGGTATAACATACATTACATCATAAAATACACACAATATTTACACCATTATCTCCTTCTGTCCATTTCAGATGCGAGACAATTTTTCAAACAAACATAACCATATGTAATATAGTCCTCTGTGACGTGTGCTCGAACTCCTGTATAATTTCATCTATTTCATTGTCAATATCATCACAATCCGCCAACTGCAAGGAAAAACATTCAAGTTTAAAAACACACCTATCAGAAATAAAATAATTAAAGCAGTTTGAAAACTATCAAAAGACCTTATATCAGACAACTCTTTCAAAAGCCACATTAGCTATGCACTGAGCAAATGTGACAACTCAAGCTCAAAGTATTCCTTGGTAGCACCAGTACTAAGCTTGGGCCTGTTTCACTAACATTCGTAAGTCCACGATTTTCGTACGAACAAATTGTGATATCCAGGAATGTTTTATTTGCGCAGTATTTTTGCAAATTTTAAAAAGGACACTAAGTACAAGGTTTACTCAAGTTTGTAAAATGATTTAAGAAAACACTTAATTTCCCTGACTTTATTTCATGACTTCTAATTTTACACTTAGAAGTTAGTAAACTTACGAACGTAAATGAAATGGGACCCTTATGTGATAAGATGTTTTACTAAGTCCATAATAAATTAATTGCTTGATTATCATCCCCGCCCGCCCCCTAATTTTCATGCTGCCCCAATCCTTTTTATTTTCATAAAAAAATATATATATATATATATAAATAAAATTAAAATATTTTAATAAAATAAAAAATAAAATCCTCCCACCATCCGTTTTTAAGAAAAATTAAGATGATAATCTAGCACTTAATTTATAATGGCCTAAAGGACACAACACATATCCATGGCGGACGGTCGAAGCCACGACTTCCCAATTCTGGGTCCGATGCACTACCACTACTTGCTTGATGATATTGATACTAGTCCATTCATAACAATGAACATATAACAATATAAACTGTAACATTGCCAGTCATTGACAGCATAACCTGTCCTATTAGCTCAGTTGGTAGAGCACGATACTTCTGTCTCCGGGTTGCAGGTTCCATTCCCGGGGCTGGCCAACTAAAAATACTAACAGTCGTTCAGATGGGACTTTAAATCGAGGGCCAGTGTGATGGTTCTATACACAGCGCAGGCTAAAGAACCAGAATAAACTTATAAAGGGTTTCTATCCGTATCCTGCACTATCCCCTACAAACCTTAAACGACTAACACACTTCTAGGGGCATCGCCCATATGGGAAACCAGTGGCTATGTAAAATAAGCTTATATACAACAACAATGACAATATTTAGAAAAGTCATCCATGCCAAGCGCTGGACTTACTGTAGTGACAAGGTCCTTGATTAAGAACGCCCCTATGGTAGCCTCCTCATGGTTATCCTGGATGTCAATGTTGATTATGTGCATCGAGTGGTTGTTTTCTTTCTCCCGTGTTTCCAGATCTGGAAGAAGATTAAATAAGCAAACTGTGGTCGAAAATAATGACAATACAGTCAAACCTGTGTAAAAGTTCACCTTTAGTAAACTTTGCTTCGACTGTGATACACATTATCACAACTTAGACAAATCACGCTCGAAACGTCATGGGTATAACCAGTGCTAAACACATGCTCAAGGACACCACACATAGCTGTGGCAGAGGATAGAACCCACGACTCCCTGATCATGGTTTTGATGCTCTACCAATTGACTTTGTGCTACACATTTAAAGTAATTAAGGCCACTTGCCTATAATATAAATAAACACAAATATAGTATACAGTTAAACAACAATGTACCAAAAGGATTAAGACAATATTAGAAAGAGCAAAAAAACAACCTGAAATAACAAACATCGAGTATCTAACAGGTCAAATCAACCTGGCATATACATGTGTTACTTGAATTTCATAAGCGGGTCGGTATAATCATGTTTTAGTTTAGATTTTTTGCAAGATTTTTATAAAATTGCTCCAGAGTTACAAAAAAAAAATGCATTTTCTTTGTTCATAATAATGGGATATTGTTGTCTTCCAGTATCAACTTTAAAAATAGTCTCTGAATTTCTGGATGGTAATTATTCAATAAATTAACGAGTACACGAGACACTAATTTGTTGATAAAAAAACCCTCTCCAAATTCATACTTGAAATGTTCAGTAAACGAACCCAACATATCAAATCCAAATGGTCAATAAATTGTATTTTTGTAACAATACACAGGGCCGTAGCCAAAGTTTGACTTTACAATACAAATCTTGCTGGGATGCTTGTCAAAAACTATTTAGCTCCCAACAATGCAGTTTTTTCGGTTTCCTGATATCAGTGACACATGTTACACCTTTCAAATTGATAACACAAACTGTATTTTATAAGTTATTAATGGTTTACACATATAATTCTTTTGAATGCACATTTGTAGCATTTTACCAGTAGGCCCTACATAATGATTAGTAATAAAACTATTAGCTTTTTTAACTATTTAAGTACCGTGATATAGATCTATATTGATACTGGACATGTGCAGGAAATGACATTGTTGCAAGTTGCGGATAACTTTTTTTTTTTAAAAATATTAAAACATTTGAATCTCAAGAAATCTACAGGAGACAAAAGCCTGTTTGCCTTTGTGTGGCTACGGCCCTGATACATATGTGCTTTTAGACAAGTATGCACATTAAAACATTGCCATTTTCTACATTAACCAATTATACAAGTATGCCTGTACATCTTTCTCAGACCGAGGTTTTATCTTTCTTAACAATAAAGAAAAAGAATACATAAATCACCTTCTATAATTTGGTCATACACACGTTCCTCGCACGAGACGACGACGTCAAACACCTCCCTGTTGGCCTGGAAGCGTTCTGGCTTGGGTTTGATACGTCTGTTTCTGTCCAACATGTGAAGTATGCCATTCTGCGTATATCTAATAACTCTGTTAAGGATCACGTAGTTAACAAAAACAGTTTGTTCAGTACTTGTGTAAAATATCATGATTGAAACTTGCAATGTCCATGTTAACAGAGCGAAATCTGGCCCAATATTTAGAAAACATTTCAATTCAAGTATACACTCGAGCCGAAATTTTACAATTGCTTTATTTGATCAGCGATTTAATTACAGTGACCTAATTACTGTTTAATGTCTTCGATTTCATGACAGCTTCTTTTATGAATAAAATCTGCCCTAAAAATGCTCTGAAAACAATACATATTGAAATTGAAAGTGATATTGATAATGTTTAGAAAACAATAATACTAATTGAAAAAGAAATCTGAGCTCGAGTGCCTTCTCAAATTAAGATATTTTAAAAACAAGACCCGTTGTCGAGGTTAAAAAACTTTTACAAAGCTCAACTCAAATTCGAAACCAAACACGATTTTTATAAAAGAACAACGAATAAAGCACAAACGCTCAACTCTGTCTTAAATCTGAAATTATTTATATAGATTTGAGACAATATTTACAAGAACTGTTTTACGTTGAGTTTGGTATAATGAATTCGTTTTTTTAGCCAAGCTCTTAATTGTGAATACAGTCTTTTTTATAATCTTGAGCCCTGGAAGGCATTTCGCAAAAAAAATTATGATAAAAAATCTTCATAAACATCAACCAAGAATTATTCGTTTTGAACACACAACAAAGAAATTGTCAAATTGACTTGCGTCGATTTTTATCAGAAGTTATTTTGTGAAACCCAGCCCTGAAGTAAAAATTCTGCCAGTTGAACACCATGTGACATGCAGGCGTTGCCCAACATCTATGTTTACAGTTGCTTCTACCAATAACCTGGAGTTTAGCCGACAAGCAACAAATACGTGTTTGTTCAAGTAAATTATAATTAAAAACTATTACATACAGTAACTTTTCTATATCAGTATCTCATTAGATATACGATTCTGAAATGAAACCAACAACAGATACAGGCTACCGCAAGCGTTTGCAGAAAACAGATACTAGTATGTCTTTTCTTTCAACCATTCATATATTGAACAGAACAGCTAACCCGCCACTTTTGTCTTTTCAATATCTTCCCCATAATATGGAGTACCATTATAAAAATTTAATAATAGACACTCATCTTCTTTAGCTTAAATATTCTTTCTTATTCAAGTTCAAATTCAAGGAAATTGCTTTGATACTTTTCGAGAAAATACATAAAATGTCAGATACATTAAATGTCAATGGCTGGTTACCTGTTCCGTCCAGTATATTTCATAGGAATTTGTCATTTATGTGCAACAAAAGCATAACCTATAGTATGGAGTCCCTACATAAAGTCAAAGTGAGCTTTAATTTGAGAATATTGTTTGTAAAAAATATGTTATATACCAGCGCATAAATTCAAAGTAAGAGTGTTATGCAATACCAAGCTGTAAATCGGGACACTGAAACTGATGCGATGGTTATTCTATTTTTTCTTCTAAATAAGGGTCTATTTTCATTTCTCCTAGAGACAAATAACCACTTACACAAAATCCTAATCTAGTCATTTGCATAAAATATGTGGATTCTCCTTCTATAGTAAAGCTTATCTGTTGTTTTTTTGTCAAAGAAACATTCCGTTTATTTGTGCAACAAAAAGAGTGGGGCAATCCCAAAACCGCTTTTTATCGAAGTATCAGAACATAAGAGAATAAAAGGCAGTATCAGAAGCATCTGCAGTTCCCTGTCCAACTACCCATCTCGGCGAAGTTATAAGGCCAGACCACAATCATGTGTTGGAATACCCTCAAAACGTTAAAACATTATAAGCAATTGTTTCTCGTGAAGTTTAATTTGCAACTCTGTATGAAGTATGTAAGATTCAATTTTCATAATGCCGACGTTTATTAGAATTCAATATTGAACCAAATGCATTATATAGCCGAATGATGCAAGCATGCTACGACTCAGTCTACAATAGCCATATTTTCATTTTATATAAATTCTCATCAGATGATAACGATGACTTTGGGCATCTGAAAATAAATCAACAATAGTATAGGTCAATCCTTAAAAAAAAAGTTTGTTTGCTGTGCTTCGACCCAGTATTTTTCATGTGGGTAGTTGGTACCTATTTTTTTTTTTCGGCCAGATTTTTATTTTGGAGTCATTTTAAGGAAAAATAGATAGAAATGAAAAAAAATTGAACACTTTGAAAGGCAATAAAAAAGCAATTTTCAGTGAAAAGCTAAGAGCACGGCGAAAAAGTTTTTTTTAAGGAGTGCCTAAACAGTATAAACGTGTCAATCTCTTGAAATCAAATTCAACAACTCAGGCCATTCATGATGATGTATGGATAATTTTTAGTTGGTAATGACATAATTGTATACAGTTGTTTTTTTTTTTATTGTATGCCTTTTTGATATCATTTATATAAACCAACACTTGAAGACCCATCAAACGCATGATCATAGTTGCTAGGTTAGTTGCAAAAGAAGTCTTCCATATAATGTAGTTACGACCACAACATCATATAAAACAAAATATTGAAAGACAGATGATTTTATTTTATAATAAACCAAACAATCTGTGGTTGATAGATAGAAAGAAAGGAACAAACAACCGTAAGTATAACACGGGTTGCTTCACTTATACTTTTGAGACAATCCCCTATGTCATGCACACCGCTAAATACGGTACCAGAACGTTGTTTCAAAAGCTTGTTAAAGTGATATTTCATTTCGATTCTTTGGTACATGTGCATATTTTATAGTTTCCACCGGCCCTCTGGGTATAAGAGGAATGTATCTGACTGATATGTAAATCAGTGCGATCTACACATTCCAGGTTACCTCAAAACAGTTGCGTTTCATTCTATATAGAAACGTTACCCGACATAACGCTCAACTATTTTGAGGTAATCGGGAATTTTGTAGATCGCAATGAATTGTATATCAGTAAAATACAGTCCTCTTATACCCAGACAGACGGTAGGAACTATAAAATCTACAAATGTACCCAAAATTGACATGAAAAATATCTTTTAACTAACTTTTGAAATAACGTTCTGGGACTGTATTTAGCGGCGCATGTGACCTTGATATAATGTGTTTCAGGCAAAATTACGAACAAGTGGTGTTAAAAATCAAGTATTCTGTATGTATTTCGTCATTATAGATATCACTTTAAATGTGGCAGGCATACCAGAAGTTCTAATTTTAAAACACATGTATGAAAATAGAAAAATACACATCCGTATAATCGTGTAAACGTCAATAGAAAATGAGGACGACAGAGAAAAGCATAAACATTGACCTTTGCGCGAGTTCAAACCATTATTTTGCATAAACAAAGCAGGTATACTACCTTTTAAAAGTATTCCAGCCTTTCTTTTGTTAATATAAAATAATTCTGAATCAAACATCATTTTCAAATTGTGGAATTAATATCACAATTTCAATTTTTACCTGCAATTTATAAAAAGAATGGCGGTCATATCAATTGTCGCTTGGGACAGCCGGAGGGGGTTATTTTTACCGTTGCTATACTAATGTGCAGTAGTCGTCTGCATTTCATGTCTTTTTAGTGGAACTAGTATGTTTTGACTACTGCATATTTGAAACATTTTGCTCTGTTTGATACGACTAAACATCTCAATAAAATTACATTTGGATCTCTGCACCCTCTGCTATGGCAAAACTTTAAGAACTATTTTATCGGTCAGATGAAATGAAATCGTGGTCAACAGAATAACAAAGGAATAGAAAAAAAATTGAAATATGATCCCTATAGAAGGCTTCACCATCCAAAAAAAAATGTTTGCACGCACAACCAATCCAAATTGAGCACAAAAGATCAAATTAACAAGAGAGCACAATGTTTATAAACCGTGTAGTGTACCAGACCGTGTTTAATGCAAGTACACATCATGCATTACGTTCTAATTTACCAATTTCTCCCATTGCAGAATCCAGCTATAGGCCCACATTTTATGTCTATGAATCTATCAACACACGGTAATCAATGATGGAAATGTATTGCGACTTCTGGACTTGCTGACAATCAAAGTGCCACAACTCCATAGAAATAATCCATTCTACTATTTGAAGAACGTGTCATGTACTTTGTTTTTATATACCTATTACGTAAGTTAGTCAATGATAAATGCATTTGTAAGTACATGTACCATCACACTCAAATAATGCAATTTTTGCTCATTTAAGGGTCACTATTCAGACATCATTGATCTGATCAACGTGCTCCTACAAGTACTAGCCAATCAATGGCATAGCTTCCTACAGGCACTGCAGGGACGTGCCTACACTTTTTTTCTAAGGAATCGAAAAAATTAAAGTGCCAAATATGTAATAAAAATCAAACCTGTATGAAAATAGGGGTGTAAACTATAAAATCATTAAATAATTATTTGATCCAGATATTTCACCTCATTTTATCAATTTATTTGATTATAAAACAGTGAATTTAAGGTCAATATTAATGATAACCAGGACCCTAAAAACACACCAAAACGCACCTACGACAGCCTAGCTGAAAAACAAATCTGACCCCCACCCCCCTACAACTGTGCCCACAGATAGTTTTCAACCAAGCTACACTCCTGCTTTTTTACTCGTTTCAAACTACTAAATAAGGTTTAAATGGCATACATGAGGAAAAAACACTATAAATGTCTTAAAAATAGAATTATTTTTGAAATGGATATAAAGGATCTCATTATCATTAATTAATAAAATCTGAATGGTTTCGTATGTCAAATCTAACAAAATGTGACAAAATCGATATCTAAATCAGAGTGGTAAACTTGAAACAAAATTCCCATTCTAAAATTAGACTGCACTTAAATACTGCTTGACAACCTTCAAAACATCATTTAGACTCTTCCCAAGATGAAATTTTTTTTACTACAGTAAACCTGTATAACGGATCAAACTTAAATCAAAATGAAACCATGCGACTCATTTAATACATCACAAAATATGTTGCAATTTTAAGTAGGAAATCTATTTTAGTCCCACTAAGGAACATAGTCCAAGTAAGGAAACTCTTTTTCAATATATTATTTTGGCATGTTTAAATAGATATCATTTTGGCAATACGGGGTCAGTGAGTATATATAAGCATGCTGTATTGGAAAAAAGTTTGTTTTTTAAATTTTGAAAAATCCAAACATATTCACTTTAAGGAGCAATAATTTATTCATATTGAATTAAATCTTTATTCCAATGGCCACTATCTTTATTTCTTGACAATGAGGAGGATTTGTTTTAGAGATGTAAGCATATGTAGAGATGTTTTAAATGTACATGAAATTTAAGTATTAAGTTAATTTAATTAATTAATGTGTTTTTAAGCAGCAATAAAAACCTGTTTATAATGATTTACCTCAATTCAATATAAATCAAAATTATGTTGTTTTTAATGAACACACCTTGAGTTTTAATTGACGGTATAAAAGATTATCTAGTAGCTATTAAAGTGATGTCCAGTGATGTAAACATTTTTAACATGATAGTGATTAATTTAAAGAATGCTATTACTGAAATATCAATGAATGAATAAATGAATGAATGGGGTTTTACACCATACCAAAACATTATAGGAAGGAAGATTCCAGGTTCACTCTACAAGTAAAAAACAAAAAGATACAGATAAAAAAAAATAATCAACAAATAAATATGCAGTATAAACCTAAATACCTGCAGCAATGAGTTTCAGCAATGTAATACAATAACATACTTTTGCGCAGCGTCGTATAAAGTGCTTTGAAGACAAGTCTCTATAGCAATAGTACATGTAATTGGTTGAGAAATGGATGAAAAGCCGAGTTAAACAAAACATTCACCAAGATAAAGAAAAAGTATCACCAAGTCCATTAATAATAATAAAGTCTTTATTTAAAGAGGAAACACAGTTTGAACAATCTCCAATCTTCCCTGTGGTCCTCTATTAATAAGAAAAAGGTCATTACCAGTAATTTAACTTTTTTAAAATGATCATTAAAACATTATACTCAAGACATAAACTGATGGCAATGACGCCAACATCTGGGTCATTACATTTTTGTTTTCAAAACACAAGCTCGAAACTGACTAAAGGTACATGTACATGAAAATTTTATCAGAACTGAGTTATGGTTTCTATATTACCGGTAGATAGCATTTGTGCGTGAATAAGGGGACAAAATCAGACAGTGGATCCTTTGATGACCAAGTTTTAAATGGGTCAAGTGGTGTCAGAAAACAAGAGGATTACATTGACCCTAAATTGTTCACCTATGGCAGAGGAAACAATACCAAGAATACTTGTTTTGATAATGCAAAGGTCATACCTCAGGCATGTAGAACTGGCCAGTTCATATATCATACGTAAATAATTTCTACGCACACATCATCCAATAACACAATTTTTGAATATTCAAGGGTCTGGACTATGACATTAATCATCCAAAATGGGCAGTCTAAACACTTTTCAAAAATATTATGCAAGTTTTGTGAAGATCAATTGAAAACTGCATGTGTAATGCACACATCAAATAATGCAATTTATGACAATTCAAGGTCCGCGACTCTTAAGCAGATTTTGCGAGTTTAATAACTTATCCAGGTTACTATGGTTATATAACCACTGTGACTGTGTTATGAAGATGAAATGAAAAAAATGTGTTAGCTAGAGTGCACATAAGGTCAAATGGAACAATTTTTTGTGAATCTAGGGCCACAATTCTGATACCAACTATCAAATTTGGCTAGTTCACAAACTTGTCGATATATTATGCTTGCAGAACTACTGGGTAATGTTAGGATCAAATAAATACTGAGTTCTAGACTGCATACATCATTAATAAAAAACATTTAAGATGCAAGGGCCATAACTCTAATATTTAATTATCCAGTTTGGTCAGCTCAAGAACTTGTACGAGATATTCTAGTAATTTAACTACTATGCAAGTTTGGTGGATATTATATGAAGACTGAGAGTAATAAAGAGCACACAATATTTTTGACAGTTCAATAGCCATTGCTCAGACATTAATTTGGCCAGTTCAAAATACTGTCCAAGATATTATGGTTATACATGAACTGTTTGGTGAGGATCAAATTAAAAAATACGGATGCTCAAGTCCTCACAAGGGCAATATAGTGCAAATTCTTACGATTCAAGGACCATATCTCCAATATTACTTACTAACATCCAGTATGGCCCATTCAACCACATGTACAAGATATTATGGTTATATAGCTACTGTGTAAATCTAATGAGAATCAAACGAAAAATGTGGGTGCTAGAGTGTACACAAGGCCAAATGACAATTTAAGGTTCATAACTTCAACATTATTTATCCGATATGGCCAATTCAACTAATTGTTCAAGGTATTATAGTTACATATTTACTGTAAAAAATTGGTGAGGATCATAATTATTAAAATTGCCGATGCTGGAGTGCAAAAAATGGCAAATAATGCAATTTCTGATGATTGTTCAAAGGTCCACAACTCCAACATTGATTATGTTTTTTGGTCAGATCCAGAATTTGTTTAAGATAACATGGTTATATAACCTCTGTGTAAGTTTGGTGAAGATCAAATGAAAAAAATATAAAGATGCTAGAATGCAAACAAGGTCAAACATCGCAATTTTTGAAAATTCATGGACTACAACTCCAGCATTATCTGATTTGACCAGTTAAAAAACTTCTGTAGAGATATTATAGTTATATAACTAATACACAAGTTTGGTGAAGATCCAATGAAAAATGCAGGTAGAAGAGTGAATACAGCAAATGGTTCATTGTTAACCAGTACCCATGCACACCCCATCTCCGCAAGTAACTGATAACTTCCCCACTTAAATCAGCGATGAGAGACGAATGATAATGAGACACAATGTCATATATCAACTATAATGGACTGTTGCCGGATGGGAATTTGAACCAACGACCCCTGGATTGATAGTCAGACATGTAACCGACTGAGCTAACCGGGCCCAGCTTCACTGAAGGTCAACGGACACCTTTAGCTTTGTTCATTACAAGAAATGGTAGACAAGAACATCAATCAAACTACATGAATATCGAAGGCTACAACTGTAAATGTGTCCATAGGACATGGATGCACCCATTGTAATTAAATATTACCAAATAATAACTTGAAAAGGGTCCATATTTTAAGTAAAATTCAAAAAGTTGATCAATACTGAACTTAGCCTATAGTTTATAATTATACACCTACACACAAAATATCAATCAAATGCAGACCCTTTCATTAGAAACAATTTGATACACCGATGGATGCATACACAAGTGGACAAGGGTAAAATGTAATGCCCCCTTACAATTTGTAGAAACGCAAAGGCATAAAAAAGTAATCAAAAGAAATGGTGGACAATAACAAACAACCCATCTACAGGAATATATTAACAAAACTGATTTGTTTAATTTATGGCCTTCAATGGTACCTAAGCACAAACCCAGTAAAATGACATGGGCCTAGGAGCGTTTCAATTATTGTGGGTGTGTCGGGGGGAGGGGGCAGGGGCAACCTGAGGAGAGAGTGTACAATGATGTACTTCCAGGCCCTAAAGTATATGCTGAATGCCTATGAGTAAAGATGCATCTCAGAATTTTGTGAAATCATTTAAACAAGATATTTTACATAAAAACTTGTCCGAAATCACCGAAGATTGTACTGAAGTGCTATGAACTTGCGAGTGCATGTAAACTTTGTAAATTTATGTGGTCATTCAGTGCAATACATATAGTTTAATATTGAAGGGTCATTCAGTACAATATATATTTTAATTCTGGAGAGACATAACTCTTTATCGTTCACAGATCCTTGGACAAATCTACTCTAGAACATGCCAGAGCCTTAGCCATTACCACTTTTAATTGAAAAAAGTATCCATCATTTGAAAGTGAAAATGTATATAGTTTAAGAGCACAAAGCAGGTTTTGTTCATGTACCAACCATCTCCTTTGTTAATATAAAATTTATACTTAATAATTTGATACTATTACATCAAGGACCCCATTTATTTATGGATACTGGCCTTTTCTTCAATTTATTCATTTCAATTCTGTATTATTATCATTTCTGTGTAGTTATCAAATACTATACCAACCCATTCTGTTTTATTAATATCATTTACAAGTACAAAAATGTGTAGTTTGTCTCACCTGGCATATTCTCCTCCTAATAACATTTTTTTCGTAAGTATACCCATATGATAAACTATGTTGCCTTTTTTTTTTGTTTTTGCTTAGTGTTTAGCCTTGCTTTCAACAATTTTTCAGTCATATTGCGATGGTGGGTGGCTACTTGACAGTATTCACAGCGCTGCCACAAAGGAGTATCATCCCCCTGACATGTGGTACGATACCAGACCCAATCACATTATAGCAACATTTGGCTAACCAGACCTATAACTATCCTCTAAACACCGAGCTCCAAGCCAAGAAGCTTCTAGAACCACTTTTAAGTATTTGGTATGACCCAGCCATGAACTAGCGACCTTCCGCATGTGAAGCGGATGCTCTACCACTAGAGATGCGCTGTCCATTTTAGTTGTTCATATTGATCTACACAATTACATTAAAAATGAAGTTACATTTCTGTATTTATTGAGAAAGTGAATATTTAATTTTCATAATGTTGGACATGCAAATTATGTGTCTGCATACAAACTGGATTATTTTATATTGATATTTGCATAATGTAGATATATAATTTTCAGAAATAGTCTATTGTGAAACACATCAAAACTGCTGTGACCCTTTCAAATTAAATTAAGGACACTTTTGCTATAAATAGAAAAAGGTTTTCACTCGGTTAATAGCCAGTTCATTTAGGAATAATTTGAAAATTACACCATTTAGAAAATTAATAATCTGAAGATTGGCATTAAAAATTACTTCAGTACTGGTCAAGGTCACTGCTACTATAAATAGAAATTTGTTTATTTATTAGTAATGATGTGTTTTTAAAGATAATGGCAAAATTTAATTTAATTATAACATGCTACTTATGGAAAGGGAACACTTTGAAGCTCAGATTGTTTTAACCCCATAACTGACCAAAGTCACTATCATTTTAAACAGAACTTTGTATCCACACTTAAGTTCTTTCCCAGACAAGACAGACACACATACAGACTCGACCCCCTCCCCAACTTTTTGAACCAACATGACTGGAAGTTGCTCTCTGTACACAGTTCTGATATGGCAAGCATGTGTGACTATCTAAAAAACGCTCAAGCAGTTGAACTGATATAGATTGGACAAGAATGACTGGCTTATTGACCCCCTCGGTACGACCTTGACAATGCTGTGAATTATGCTCAGGACATTGTCTCAATATGCAAACAATTGTGCCTAGCAAAATCTCTCAAGCAGTTAAAAAGATTTAGAGCAGACATACTTCCTATTTGACCTCCCAGTAGGACCATGACCCGACATTTCAATCTTTGAATATCAATGTTACGGAGATAGATCAGAGTTCTTGCTTGATTTTTACATTATTCATTTGAATATTCACTAAACCAGCATTAGACGAAATCTAATCTTGAATTTAAAGAGGCCTCCCCTATCACTATCTCGCTGATAATTTTTCTATCTTGGCAGTAAAACTGCAAATATGAAACAAGTTTGGGATTGAACCAGCAACCTCTGGCATGAGCGGATAACTCTATCCACTACCTCCCCGCTACTCTATCCACTACCTGCCCGCTCAGAAAAATTAATTAATCATCTTTATTCTAACATTTCAGAAATAATTTGTTGGAGTTTTTCAAAATCCCTTGAGCATTTAAAAAAATGTGGAATGGACAAAAAATATTCCCGATTTGACCTATCAGAATGACCTTGACCTTACACGGCTGGAAGTTGCACTCTACTCATCATCTCAATATGGCAAACAATTGTACCAAATTATTTAAAATTCCAAGCTACAAGCAACATTTCTCCCTAAAAAGGACAGATTCATATCAAGGTCAAATCTAAGCAGGTTCTACTTCTTCATTTCAAACGAAGTAAAAAAGGCCATTTTTACTTTTGGTGCTGGCCAAAAAAATGGCAAGGCTTCTAGTGATCTTTCAATTAATTTTTGTTAGTTAATCCAGGGGAACATCTTGAGTATCAGAAAAAAACACAATTTTGATAAATAGTAAACTGTCTTAAGCAGCCAGTCAAGGGAAGGAGCTAAAGTGACCTTTAAAGACAGGTTGTTGTTTAATGCAGGTTAATTTGCTCTGAAAGCAAATAAAAGTGACCACTTTCACTTTAGAAACAATATGTCAACTGTTGTAAGAAAACAATTCAAAGTTTAAGAGATGATTAATGCTTAAATGTTTAAAAGGAGTAAAAGCCTTTGTATCCATCTTGGATCTTTGAAAAGGCATTGTGCTTTTCAAAATATAAACCCCATATCATTCGAAATGTCCAAGAGAAGCTTTTCTAAAGTCTGTATTAATCTATTTGAAAATAAAGGAGTCCGGGTGACACTCTTGTTTAATACTCGGACAAAAGGCCTATATTATACCAAATATCAACAAATTTGTCTTATCAGTTCATGAGAAAATCTTACAATTTTATCAGCTTTTAGGCCCCTGCTGGCCCCTAATGGATATAAAATCTCTTTTAAAGGACCCAGTCTCAACTATTATGCCTAAACATTACTTCAGATCTGAAGACAATTAAATGCTTTTTGAATTAAACCAAAAATGCAGAATTTACTGTTTTTCCATAGAATAGTATTCCTATGTAAATAGAAGTCCCTTTACTTGTCCCCAATTTGTCAAAATTCCTTTATTTCAAAGAACTTGAAACCCCTCCCCAGAGGGACCATTCATTCAAACTATGAACAAATGTCGCTGGTTTGTTCCCCGAGAAAAAGGGTTTTTGAAAGTCATAATGTTATCTCTTTCTGGACCCCTGCTGACCTTTTATGAATATTATATACCCTTTAAAAAACTCAGTATCAAATGTTATGATTGTCACGTGGAACATTGAAGGTTTATATAAATATTGGGGTAATAGTGATGTAAAGAACTACTTGTATAAATTCGATATGATAGCATTAGTTGAGACTTGGAGTAATTTTACTGGAGAATTTATTGGCTTTCTAGAATCTTATACGTATTTTGATTGTGTCCGAAATAAAGCACCAAATGCTGTAAGAAATAGTGGAGGTGTAGGAGTGTTTGTTAAAGATTGTCTTATCAAACAAAATTTAGTAAAACGTATATTTAATCATTTAAATAATTGTGTAATTTTATATCTTGAGTGTTCAAATTTTCAAGGTGTGAATGATATTATTATGTATTTTGCATATGTGTCACCTGAAGGCTCCAGAATTTATGATCATTTAGCTGATTCCAATGGTATTTTGCTGTTAGAGAATAACATACTTGAATTAAGATCAATATATCCAGATTGTAATATATTTTTGGCAGGAGATCTGAATTCTAGAACAAAAGATTTTCGTGACTATATACCTAACGATACTTTAAATTTTGTTTTTGGAGACACGGATTACGATGGAGATGACTTTGATATGCCAAGAAATAATATGGATTCTTTAAGATATAATAATTTTGGCAAATCCCTAGTTGAATTATGCAGCTGTAATAATATGCATATTTTAAATGGTAGACTTTTTGGTGATGTAAAAGGTAATTTTACATGTATAGCTAATAATGGAGCTAGTGTAGTTGACTACAATATTGTATCAAGCGATCTTTTTACAAATATTTCTGATTTTAACGTTGAAAATCGTGACGATTCGGTACATTTTCCAATTAAATGTCAGTTGAAGTTTACTACAAAAAGGGATATTCCAAATGGTCCTGAGATCAATATACCTACTGTAAATATGAAAGAATATGTAAAATACAGATGGCAAGATAGGTACCGAGATACTTTTATAGAAAAATTCCGAGAACTTTTACGCACATCTCGTGATGATATAATGAATTATGTAAACTCTGATATAAATAAAGCAGTAATTATGCTGACAGACACATATAAATCTGCAGCTGAATCAATGCGTCTTAAAAATAAACATTATAACCATAACAGTAACAAACATCCTCCATGGTGGGATGCAGATTGCGAAACACTTAAACAAAGAAAATATTCATTACTGCGAAAATTCCGAACAACAAGTTTAGAAAATGATCTTATTACGTACAAGAATGAACGAAATGCCTTTAAAAATATTTGTAAATTAAAAAAACGACAATATGAAACAAAAAAACGACAAGATTTAATAGATTCGCGTACCGATCCCTCTTCTTTTTGGAAAAAAATTAAAGAATCAAAACAGTTCTCTCATCAAAAGTATAATATATCGAATGAAGAATGGATTGACTATTTCCGTAAACTTTTATACATTGAAGACAACTCGAATATTGAACTTGATTTACAAGATGATAATGCTTTGATAAATATTGACATCACCGCAGACGTGCTAAATGACCCGATTACAGACGCAGACATTATTTCAGGAATCCGGAGATTGAAATCCGGTAAGAGTTCAGGCCCTTCTGGAATCGGAGCAGACTTTTTTAAAAATACGGAAACTGAAGTTGTCCCATATCTAAATACAATATTTAACAAAATCTTAGATAGCGGTACCTATCCAGATGCTTGGTCAGAAAGTATTCTATGCCCAATACACAAATCCGGATTAAAAGACGACGCAAATAATTACAGAGGAATTTCGCTAATAAGCATTATGTACAAAATATTTTCTAATATTGCTACGCAAAGAATTTACAGTTGGGCTGAGCGTGAACATAAGATTGATGAGGCGCAAGCAGGCTTCAGATCTGGTTATTCTGCAATAGATAACATCTTCTCCTTACAAGCACTTGTACAGAAATATATTTCAAAGAAAGGAGGGCGTTTTTACTGTCTTTTCGTAGACTTTAGCAAAGCGTTTGACACTTTAATTCATAATAAATTATTTAATAGTATTGCGCGTAAAGGCATTCATGGTAAAATTTTATCTGTATTTAAATCTATGTATAGTAAAACTAAATGTTCCATACGTACGCCAAATGGTATTACTGATCCATTCCCATGTAATATTGGAACGAGACAGGGGGACATAAGTAGTCCTATTTTATTTTCACTTTATATCAATGACCTTTGTACATTATTTAGAGAACGCTGTGGTACTGGAATATTTGTCTCTAACGATATACCTGATATCATGTATTTATTATTTGCTGATGATGTAACAAGCGTAGCTGAGACTGCGTCAAAGCTACAGATTCAACTAAATGTATTAAATGATTTTTGCATTTCTACAGGCATGAACATTAATCTTAAGAAAACTGAAATTATTGTATTTAGAAATGGTGGCAGACTTCGTTTATATGAAAATTGGTCGTACAGAGGAAATCTCATAAAAACAACGTCGTTGTATAAATTCATGGGCATTCTGTTGACACCCAAACTGTCGTGGACTTCCGCCAAAAGCAAACTTGCGACACAGGCCAAAAAAGCTATATATTCTATTCGAAATTATCAAAGGCCATTTGGACGATTTTTACATAATGAACTATTTAAATTGTTTGATTCAATGGTAAAACCTATATTATGTTATGCATCAGAGATATGGGGTTACGAATATTCAAGTGCAATTGAGTCAGTTCAGGCTGATTTTTGTAAATACTTCTTAGGTGTTAATAGTTCTGTAAATAATAGCGTAGCGCTCGGCGAGTGCGGAAGGCTTCCTTTGTGCGTTACTTATCATACAAATTGCATTAAGTACTGGTGTAAAATAATACATATGCCAAATCACCGATATCCAAAACATTGTTATAGAATGCTTAAAGATTTAGATGATGTTGGAAGAAAAACTTGGGCTTCAAGTGTTAAGAAATTATTGTTTCGATATGGATTCGGGTATGTTTGGATTTCACATGAAGTGGGGGATATTAATATGTTTATTTTAGCATTTAAACAACGACTATCAGATTGCATGACCCAGTACTGGCATGGTAGTATTGCAGAATCCACACGTTGTGACACTTATAAGTACTTCAAAACTTTACTAAATCCAGAAAAGTATCTTTGTATTGAAATTCCCTTTTTACATAAAAAATCTCTTGCCCGTTTTCGATGTTCTAGTCACAAGCTCAAAATAGAAACTGGTCGTCACGAAAATATTGAAAGGCAAGACCGAAAGTGTACATATTGTTATATTCATGCGAATATAAACGTTATAGAAGACGAATATCATGTATTTTTTCTGTGTCCGAGATATGCGGATCTGAGACTACAATGTTTACAGTCTTGGTATTCCGGGGAAAATAACTTAGAAGATTTTTATCAGCTACTACAACTAAATGACACCTTCAAACTTAGGAAACTAGCTGCATATATCCATTTTATTTTGGTACGAAATGAATCACAATTATAATAGAAAAGAAATATTTCCACATAAATTGTATGCCATATTTCATTTCATATTTTGACACTACTAAATGTTTGTAAATAATGATATGTATTTTGGGCCGGAGGCCTCTATTTACGAAATAAAGGATTTGTATTGTATTGTATTGTATTGATGGTGAATTAATTTTTCAAACTGTCTCAACATAATAGCTATTGGATGATTTAACTTGTCAATAGTATTAGACACCCTATGAAACTCCAACTCAATTTTACAAATATAAAAAGGGATGAAATTGTAACAAATGACATGTACAAGTAAAAGATATGGCACTTGTCCCTACAAGCTTTAACACGGAGCTTATCAATTAATTTTTAATGAAATATCTAAAGTATATTCCAGGATATGAACTTTCTACAACACTTAAAATTTAAAGTATAAAATGGGCAATGGCCTAAAACATGGTTGTTCCACTTGTACATCTAATGCTAGTGGAGACATTGATGAATGATGATAGAGCTATAAAACTTCAACTAAATTTTCGAAGTATTAAGCGGGTTATAATGCTATCTAAAAGTCAAATCCGAGGTATCCCATTTGTCCTCTCCAGTCCTAATAATGGTAGTGAATATCCCTGGGAAGTTCTATCCATGAATGGTCAATAGTAACGGAGATAACCTTATTATAAAACTTAAATAAAATTATGAAAGGGGGCCATAATTCTGTCCCCTTTAGTGTCCTTTATGGTGGCGAACTCACATGTAAAGTTTCATTGATGTATGGATATATTTTACTGTGAGCTTGATAAAAACTGTAATCTGTAAAAGTGCCAAGTATGAAAGCAACCATAGTTATGCCTAAAATAACAAGAGCTGTCGGAGGGACAGCAAGCTCGACTATTTGTCACAGAAGTAAAAATTTGATCAAGACTGATGGCAAATCCAAGTAAATAAGAGTTATCCAACTTACAAAACTGACAAAATTGAGTAGGTCTTATAACTGCATTATATTGTATGAAGTTTCAATCAAATACATGAAGTGACTTATAAAATTTCTAAGTAAAACAAAGTTTGCAAAAAAATCTGGTAAGAGTTATTGGACTTGATTAATTTAGTTGATTAATTTAGTTGATTTCATGACTACAAAGCCATATGTAAAGTTTCAATCAAATACATTGGGTGGTTGGTGTAATATGGACTTGACAGTATTTGCATGCAAAACTTTAACTTAAAACTTTAAGTCAAAGAAGGGCAATAATTGCATTATATTCATGCAAAAGTTATCAAATTTAGTTTTTGTAGTAGAGTTGGTGACTGGGAAGGCTTGTGTAAAGTTTCAATAAAATATATTGAGTGGTAGGCAAGATATGGACTTAATGGTACTTGCATGCAAAACTTTAACCAGATTTTCTAAGTCAAACAAGGGCAATAATTTCATGCAAGAGTTATCCAACTTAGTTACTGTAGTAGGGTTGCTGACTGTGAAGGCTTGTGTAAAGTTTAAATCAAATACATTGAATGGTTGGTGGGATATAGACTTGATGGTACTTGCACGCAAAACTTTAACCAAAATTTCCAAGTTAAACAAGGGCAATAATTTGCATTATATTCATGCATGAGTTAGCTAACTAAGTTACTGTAGTAGGGTTTATGACTGGCAAGGCTTGTGTAAATTTGCAATCAAATACACCGAGTGGTTGGTGAGATATGAACTTGATGGTACTTGCATGCAAAACTTTAACCAGAATTCTCAGACAAACAAGGGTAATAATTTGCATTATATTCATGCATGAGTTATCTAACTTAGTTATTGTAGTAGGGTTGTCGACTAGGAAGGCTTGTGTAAAGTTTCAAGTCAAAACATGCAATGGTTATCGAGATATGGACTCGATGGTACTTGCATGCAAAACTTTAAACAGATTTTCTTAGTCAAACAAGGGCAATAATTTGCATTATATTCATGCAAGAGTTAGCTACCTTAGTAACTGTAGTAGGTTTGATGATTGGGAAGGCTTGTGTAAAGTTTCAATCAAATACACAGAGTGGTTGGTGAGATATAGACCGGATGGTGCTTGCATGCAAAACTTTAACCAGAATTTCTCAGTCAAACAAGGGCAATCATTTGCATTATATTCATGCAAGAGTTATCCAACTTAGTTATTGTAGTAGGGTTGATGACTAGGAAGGCTTGTGTAAAATTTCAAGGCAATACATGCAATGGTAACTGAGATATTGACTTGCATGCGAAACTTTATCCAAGGCAAACCTAACACATGGGTGAGCAGAATAGCTCTTTATTCTCCGGATAGCCAAGCTAAAAATGATGTCTCGGGATCATGAAATTTATACAATCTTTAACCCCCAAAACATTCGTGTCTTAAGTCACAAGAAAAAATGTTTTTTGCCATATTCATTAATAATCATGCTCACAATGCTTCCTATAATAGTAAGATTTTTAAAGTTTACCTTGAATTTGACCATCATGTCAGTAACAACAAATCACACCAAAACACATTCACATAAGTCTATTCAGGGGCATGAAATTCACAAATTTTATAAAGGACCCATAGGTGCAATAATTGTTTCTGAACGCTTCCTTTAATAAGAAAATTCTAAGTTTACCATTATATTGTTTAAGGACCCATCCCTAGGGCCAAACCATGACATGCAATTCAGTTGTTTTATAAAGGACCCATGTGTCAATAATAATGCTCACCATTTGTTTCCCAGTGCTTCCAATAGCAAAAAGATTTTTAAAGTTTATCTTGAATTTAACTGGTTTGGTCCTGCCCTCAACGCCCCAAGGGGGTGGGGACCATGCAATTCACAATTTTGATTAAATCTTAGGTACCAAAACTGCATACGTATATTCATTACAATTGAGCTTAAATGGTGTTTGAGAAGTTGATAATGTGAATTGTTTATGGATGCACTAATTTTTATTAGGCCCTACCCCAAGTGCTAAACCATGAGAACCAGAGACATGCAATTCACAATTTTTAAAAAGGACCCATATATGTCCATAATCATGCTCATCATTTGTTTCCCAGCGCTTCCTATATTAAGGAGAAGATTTTCAAAGTTTACCTTGAATTTGACTGTTTTGGCCCTGTCCCAAAGGAGTTTTGTATGAATGTAAAGCAAGACAATTTTGACTCACCCTTAGGTACCAAATTTCATTATGACTGAGCTTACAGTTTTTGAAAAGAAGTCTAAGGTGACCTAAAAATGGAGTAATCCCACTTGTTTATTCGAGTTCTTAAATGTTAGTGAAGACAGTTTTATTGATATTTGACTAGTGGTTAATAATAAGGGAAGGAGTAAAAGTGGCCTTTTTAGAAAGGTTGTTGTTAAATGCAGGTTTATCTGGTCTGAAAGCATATAAATTGGAAATAACAAATGTGGCTGCTTAATAGAGGTGACCCCTTATACTGGTTTGACTGTATGCTGTCACTTTAGAAGCAATTTGTCAAAAGTTGTTAGAAAACAATTCAAGTTTCAGAGATGATTAAATTCTTAAAATGAGTAAAACCTTTGTACCCATCTTGAATCTTTGAAAAGGCATCCTGGCCCCAGTTTTACAACAATACTTAAGTCTCTTATTTTACTTAAACTCGATAGTGTGCTCAATTTTATACTTAAATTGAGCACACTATTTGAGTTTAAGTAAAATAGCAGACTCAAGTATTTTCGAGAAACCGGGCCCAGTTCTTCAAAATATAAAACCCATAGCATTTGACTTGTCCAAGAGAAGTTTTTCTAAAGTTTCTCTGTATTACTCTATGCGAAAATGACGGAGTCTGGGTGACAATCTTGCTTTACATTCATACAAAACTAACAAAAGGCCTGTATTATACCAAATATCAACAAATTTGTTTTACCTGTTCATGAGAAAAAGGTGTTTAAAAATTCACAATTTTATATGCTTTTACGCCCCTGCTGGCCCCTTATGGATATGAAATCTCCTTTAAAGGACCCAGTCTCACCTATTACCACTAAACATTACTTCAGATCTCAAGACAATTCAATTATAAATTTGGCCATATTTTCGTAAAACTCTTGCCTACTAGTTCTTTGGATGATAAGGACAACACTGTGAAATTTATGTACGACTAGTAATAACCGAGATAGGAGTTTACCAAAATCTTCCAACAATTTTTTAAAATTAAAAGGAGACATAAAATTATCCCATTTGGCCCCCTTTATGGTACTAGATTCACACAAATTAAGTTTTGCTAAGGGAAGTGGTTACCGAGATACGAGCACATCTAAGAAAAATTAACCATTAAGTATGAAAGGTTATCCCACTTGGCCCTTAAGTCCCCTTCATAATGAATATACACATGCTGTTTCACCGACATAAGGGTAGTGGTTTTGGATAGATATGAGCGCTAACACTATTTTCTCAGTAAAAGGGGGTCATAATTCTGCCCACTTGGGACCCCTTTGTGGCAGTGATCACACATGAGGTTTAATTAATGTGTAGGTAATGATAATGGATTAGCATACCTAAAACAACTAAAGCGACACTGACATCAGTGCCAGGCAAGTAGAATACCTTTCTCTTCATAAAGAAAAAAAAAAATACCATGCACATATTCCTTGATTACCATCATCTCATCATTCGGACTCTTTCGAAGATGATTGAATAAATATTTAGCGTCATTTTTATGCCATCGAGGGCCAACAGACGGTTTCCTGGAGTTGACCAGTACTCAAGCACACCAAATTTCTGCAACTGTTAACTTTCCCTCTTGAATCAGCAGTGAGAGTGAAATGATAACGAGACGCAATGTTGTATATCAAAGGTAATGGATATTGTGGCCAGGCGGGGATTAAAAAAAAAAATCATTCTTTACATCTATGAAAATATTTAAGGAATGAATTTTATGTTTCACAGGATATGAACACTCATAGAGTGAATGCCTATTTTTATTTATTTAGATCACTTTTACTGGTAGAGAAAGATCCCAGAATAAAACCTAGTAAACCACTGTCCTTTCCCATGTAAATGGCATACTTTCTCATATACAGTAATTGGATCGAGCCTCCCACTACCTCAGTGGTAAAGGGTCGTTAACTGACAGTGCCTTAGACCATTCTACCAAGGAGGACCATGCATGCAAGTTCAAACTCTTTTCGTATCGAAAAATGTTTGTTCCTTATATATTTGCAAGGCCCGATGAGCTCAGTTGGTAAAGCGTCACACTTTCAATCTAGGGGTGGCAAGTTCGAATCCCCCTTGCAAGTCTCTGTGATGACTGATATATGACATTGTCTCATTATCATTTGTCACTCACCTCTGATTTAAGTGGGAAAGTTATCTGTTACTTGTGGAGATGAGATGAAGTGTGGTCGAGTACTGGTTAACCGTTCAGGATCCCAGGAAACGGTGGTTAGGTTAACTGATCGTCTGTTAGCCGTCAATGGCACAAAAATGACGCTAAATATTCAATCAATCAATCTTTAATTTTGTTTTCACGGCAACAGAAAATATATTAACAAGAGGGCAAAGATGGCCCTATATTGCTCACCTGAGTGACCTTCAGTCACCCAACTTAAGTAGATTATATAATACATGTACACTTAAAATTCCAGAACAAGATGGGCAAGAATTTTTATTTGTTTTGAAGATGTAACAGATGCGTAGAAGAGTTCAAACTTGGTAGAGGTTCACCCATGGTAAATATCAGTGAAATCACATTGAAATCAGGTCAGTAGATTCCGACATGAGGCTTTTGAAGTTTTTACTATAGCTGCCTATATAGTAAACTAGCACCTCACTTTGGCAGTCATGTTTTTTGACAAATCACAACGGCTTGAACAAACTCGGTAAAGGATCACCCAAGGAACATTTCTGCAAAATTGTTTTAAAATTGATACGGTGGTTTCTGACAGGAAGATTTTTTAAGTTTTTACTATAGCTTATACAGTAAACTAACCCCATCCCCTAACCGCCATGTTTTTTTACCAATCACTACGGTTTGAACAAACTTAGTAGGGGTTCCTCAAAGGAACATTTCTGTGAAATTATTTTAAAGTTGAGCCAGTAGTTTTTATAGTTTCTGATAAGAAGATTTTTAAGTTTTTACTATTTAAACTTGCCCTGCCCCCAGACGGCCATGTTTTTTGACAAATCAAGATGGCTTGAACAAACTTGGTAGAGGGTCACCCAAGGAACATTTCTGTGAAATTATTTTAAAATCGAGCCAATAGTTTCTGACAAGAAGATTTTTTAAGTTTATACTATAGCTTATATAGTTAACTAACCCCACCCCCTGGCCACCATGTTTTTTGACGAATCAAGATGGGTTGAACAAAAATTGGGAAAGGGTCGCCCAAGGAACATTTCTGTGAAATTATTTTAAAATCGAGCCAGTAGCTTCTGACAAGAACATTTTTTAAGTTTTTACTATGGCTTATTTAGTAAAATTACCCCACCCCCTGGCTGCCATGGATTTGACGAATCAAGATGGTTGAACAAACTTGGTGGTGGGTCACCCAAGGAACATTTCTGTGAAATTGTTTTTAAATTGAGCCAGTAGTTTCTGACATGAAAATTTTTTAAGTTTATACTATAGCTTATATAGTAAACTAACCCCACCCCCTGGCCGCCTTGTTTTTTGACAATTCAAGATGACTTGAACTTGGTAGAGGGTCACCCAAGGAACTGTGAAATTATTTTAAAATCGAGCCAGTAGTTTTTGACAAGAAGATTTTTTAATTTTTTACTAATTAGCTTATATAGTAAACTAACCCAACCCCCTGGCCGGCATGTTTTTTGACAAATCAAGATGGGTTGAACAAACTTGGTAGAGGGCCATCCAAGGAACTGTGAAATTATTTTAAAATCGAGCCAGCAGTTTCTGACAAGAAGATTTTTTAAGTTTTTACTATAGCTTATATAGTAAACTAACCCACTCCCTGGCCGCCATGTTTTTTGAAGAATCAAGATAGCTTGAACAAATTTAGTAGAGGGTCACCCAAGGAACATTTCTGTGAAATTATTTTAAAATCGAGCCAGTAGTTTCTGACAAGAAGATTTTACTAATTAAACTTGCCCCGCACCCTGGCTGCCATGTTTTTTGAAGAATCAAGATGGCTTGAACAAACTTGGTAGAGGGTCACCCAAGAAACATTTCTGTAAAGTTATATCACATTTGTCCCAGTGGTTTCAGAGAAGTTGTTAGAAGCTTAAAACAGAAACTCTAATAACAAAAGGCACTATTTGACCACTAGGTTGATACGTGTTCAAAAATGTGTGAAGTTTCCTTGAACAGTTTTGGAATTATGATCTGGAAATGGTAAATTTTGTATCCATGGTCAATAGAAAATATACCAATAATAAAAACTCCCTCATAGCAAAAAGCACTACTAAATTATGTTTACAAATTTTCATCACGTTACCTTAACTTTTTTTTATTGAACAGACATCATTCGACTATTTTAGTAATAATTAACTCAACCCAAAATATCTCACTTGAAAAAGCGAAGTCACATCTTTGAAATAAAAATTTTTTGTACTGGGATTTTTTATACAACTTGTATTGTTAAAACTGTTTGAATACCTGGTAAAAATATACTTGGTATAATAATTCTTTTATATGTGATATTAAAGGCTGTGTTTCCAAGGGAAAAATGTCAACTTTTACAAGGTGAAAAGCCAAATGTAGGAATTGAAAAGATCTCCAATTATTTTTTAATTGTCTTGATCATTTATATTTACTGGTAATACAATTAGATCTTATTCTTCTTGCCACTTTTGTCTTTTGATTAATTTAAAACTATATCAGATAAAAAATAATGTTAAAATTAATCATCCTGGTGATCATTTATGTAACTGTAAAGACAAAAAAAACGCCCCGTTTATTTAGCTCGTATAATATGCATTGTTCGTGTTTTTACTCCTTGGTTATACATATTTGTAATATATATATATATATATATATACATAAACATGCATGTCAACTATTTGTACAGTTTGTTGGACCCCAAGACCTATTACAGGGTCACCATATATTTGGTGACTGAAATTAAAAACAAAACTCAACCCCTAGTGACCCCATAAGCAACCCAAACCTTTGTATCAATATAAGCTACCTATGCAACAAGTTTCATTTCTTCCTCAAGTTGTGGAGTGGAAAGCATTTTTCTATTTTAAGAAGCAGTGACCTTTGTCTCATTTTAATCCATCAATCTAATAACTAGGTTTTGAAAGTCCTGGTTTAAAAAGTGGGCCAATTCTGTGGGTGAAATATTTCTAAAATTTCAATATAGAAACAGCACAATCATTGGTCATAAACCAAAACTAGAACATATTCGGAGGTGGTAGGTTCATGTCTGTAAAACAAAGTTCATGACCAATCATGGCAGGATTTCGAACTCGTGACTACTGAACTGGACAGTCACATTACTGAGGTAGCCAGGCATGGCTTGAATGATGAATAAATCAAGGTGTGATTTTTATGTGAATTAGTGCTACAAATATTATAAAACACACAAAAATGTACCAGTAAGATATACCGAGCTGCCATTTTATATCCACACCTGCTGTGTATAAATTAAATAGGAATACAAGAGTATACACTAAATGCAAACATGAAGCAGAAAACAGAAATGTAGCCACAAAATTGCTTTTAGTGTAAATAATAGAGCTCTTTTTTCATGTAAAGTGCAACAATATTTATTTTTTGTTGTTTTGAATTGGGTTCGACACCATTTTCAACACATTTCAGGTTATATATGGCATATCAATTTTTATTGGTGAGGAAGACCTCAGAATGATTTGCAGTAGAACTACCATCTTTCCGCAAGTAACTGGCAAGCAAACTTTCTCAAAAGATTTTTGGAGCGAGCAAGACTTGAACCTATGACCTTAGCAATGAGAGGTAAGTGCTTGTGAGACAGCGTCTTAATATTTAAAAATCTGTATCATTACAGACACACCCCTGCAAATTTTCATGTTTATTACAATGAAATTCAAAATAAATTATTTTCCTTTTTTCAGTGTATACGATTTTTCAAAGAACCTTAGATGGTTTATTTACAATTAAAGTACACTTCTTTGTTTTACCAAACAGAAAAAATAACCTGTTATAAATACGGCAATACCCATTTTTATAAAGAGATTTCCACAAATGAAACGGGTCTAAAAAGATAATGCTCATGCACATGTAAGTAATATATACACACTGTGGCCCCAATGTCCCCCTCCCCTCGAGATCTGGACCGCGATATAAATATCACGGTTGCGGAAACTCCCACATGTGGAACGAGACACCATCTGTACAGTTTTATGAAAACACCTTTATTTCCAAATATAGTGAAACTTATCACGAATTGTTTACCAACATTGTTCCTACTGTGTTATTTTTCTATCTTGTATATATATAGATAATTTTGACACTCGATAAACAAGTCCCCTTATGAGCAGTTTATATATATAGCCCCCACCCCAATGGCAATACGATAGCTGGTTGAAAGTTAATAATTGGCTTTGCGAAAACAAGACGGACCATTGTTTGTTGGCTTAAATCAATCAAAAGCAATGCTATTTATAACCATGGGTAGTTATCTTCATGTCAGATTGAATTATCTGTGTAATTTATGCACCTAAATTGAGCAATTACATTTCAGATTCTTCAGTCAATTACAACGCAAGTTTTTATTAAATCTGGTTAAAAAATATCAATTTAACATTTGGGAGCCACAGAAAAACCGTTATATCAGACCCCTGGATTGATAAACGCGACGCAGACTGAGCTTATCCAACATGGCTGTAATATATATTCACTTAATGTGGCTTCAGAGAATAGTTGTATATTTGTAACGAAATGTCCCATGGCGACAATTATATATATATATATATATGTATGGATGTAAAAAAACACAAATTTATCAGAGCCTGCCCCATGAAGTTTATGAGGAAAGAGTTAAAAATCTACCCACCTGTGATATCCTTTGCTAACGTCCAAAGTTTGAAACCAGATGGAAGTGCCAAAGTAGAATAATAATGATGCTAAAATGTGGCATTTTAAATTCGAGAGTAATCAATTTTCAACAAGATATATACTTAAAGGATATTTTCTTGAAGAGAATGTTTCAGGAAATGTTTGAATAAATAAATTCTACAGTGTACATGTGGCAGGTTGCTGTTATTTAATGAAGTACTTGTTCTGTTTTAAACGAACTAGAAACTTCTATCGTTAAATCTTTAATAAAGTATATTATTCTGTTATTTTAAGGTGAAGATACATTTTCTCTTTACTTGTATTGTTTGGCAATGCTTCATTGAAATAATGAATAATATTGTTTTTCTATACCAATAATACATCAAGGGTCTATTATAAAACTATGCAGGGAATTACCTATATCGAAGCCGATTACCGGTAGTTGATTTTCTTTTTTTTATAGTTCCAATCCTTTTCTTGTGAAGTTTTGTTGGTCCAACAAATTGCAATGCTTTGCACCAGCACTACTTGAACGACAGATGAAACACTATTGCATAAATTTTACTGATCTTTAGACCAGAAAAATTCAGTTCATATGTATATCTTCAGAAACTGGACCCCTTTGTTAACTGTGTTGACAAAGGGGACTTAAAGCCTGACACAACTGTGACAATCCTGCTCAACAATAGTAACACCAAATTGATGGTCAAATCTATAAAATCTTCCGTAACCATTTCTCCTTCCAGTGATGCCATGTTCTACATAATGTCGTGTCAAGACAATTCCACAAACAGCCAAGTAGTCTGAAAATCGGAGGCCTGTTTCAAAATTAGTAAACAAATGCACTGAAACGAGATAAAAACACAAGAACATGTGGATGCATGCTCCATTAATGCATGGAGGAATAGTTATTTAAACAAACATATTTCTATATCTATCTTTTTTTATTTAAATGCATCAGAAACACCAATTATGTGCGCTCAAGCATTAATAAGGAAATTTATCATTTTTTAAAGGTGTCCGTATCGACTATTGCAAAAAATATTGGATTTTGATGCATTATACATGCATATCCACATTTCAATGCAAAATTTACATTTCAAGAGGCATGTTTAGTAAATAAATTATGTCAATCATTTATAAATTATATGTAATTAACAGACATGAAAAATTAAAGTAGTGACTTTTTGCATTAACTAGCTATAAACTTTGTAAAATATATAAAAATGTAACATTTGTACTTTTAATCCCGTGTTAGTAAGACTGAATATTTAGCATCATTTTTATGCCATCGAGGGCTAACAGACCCAACCACTGTTCCCTGGGATCCTGAAACGTTAACCTATACTCTAACATACCCCATCTCCGCAAGTAACTGATAACTTTCCCATTTGAATCAGCAGTGAACCGAATGATAATCATCACAGAGATGTTGCCAGGTGGGGATTCAAACTCCCAACTCCTGGACTGATAGTCAGACACGTTACCGCCTGAGCTAACCATACCTGGCCTGAGTATGTAAGAAATATATACAAGCATTGCTCAACTGATCATAGAAACGATTCCATTACGTCATTAAGTAGGATTAAAGTAAAACAGATAAAATAAGTAAGGAAAAAAAATATTCCTGTCTCCAAGCTTTCAGCATCAGTTTGTGTTGCTCTCACATACAGAAGTATCAACCAATACCACGTTGTCCAAACACTATTAATCAATCACAATCTGAAATGTAATCAAGGAAGCAGAGAAACAAGTCCTACAAAACTAATAAATCATGTCAATCACTTTCTGTGATGACCTCTTTATAGACAAATATGTTCTATTCACATTTAATTTCCTTTGAGTAAATATAGAAGTTCATACTGATATATAAGTGTTTTTGCAAATACATGTACTAAAGTAGTCACTGATCATTGATTAACTGAATATTTAGTGTCATTTTTATGCCATCGAGGGCTAACAGACCATCACTGTTTCCTGGAATTCTGAAAGGTTAACAAGTAGTCAAGCACACGCCATCTCCGCAAATAACCTATTACTTTCCTACTTGAATCTGCGGTGAAAGACAAATGATGAGACATAACGTTGTATATTAACCATCACAGAGACTGTTGCCGGTTGGGATTTGAACTTAAGACCCCTGGATTAATAGTCAGACACGTTATCGACTGAGCTAATCAGGCCCAACACTGGTAATAATCTATTAAATGAAAAAAAAGCCTTGCACAACTTTTCATACAATTTAGCATACACACAAAAAGGTTCAATGAAATTGCTTTCATTCTTTAATACATAAGAATTTTTTTGTTAATGTCTTCTATCCAATATGTGTATCTTAAAAACACAATGAAACCTTAATTCATCCATTGATCAAAAGATGATCACCATGGAAACAGATAAGGAAATTATGTATAATCAAATGTCTTGCCTATATCGCTTGATCACAAAATTAAATTACTACAACGTTTGGCATAACAAGTTAAAGAATTCTATATTACATTAAATCAAAACAATGTTTTTACCAGGAAATGGTTTAAGGTGCATGCAGAGTTTTTCTTCCTGTAAATTGGGAAGCGACACAAGTCTTTGATTGCGTGATTGATAAACAAAATTTTAAGCATTAGCAATCTGGAAAATAAAGTGTGACACTGTTAAGATCATGTTCTAACAATTAATTATCAGCTATTACAATTACATTTTATATCCTGTTTTTCTGTAATCCCCTCTATGAAAAATAATATATATATATATATATATAAATTTTCCATTTTGGGATATTATTTACCTCAATTGGAAAAAAAAAAGATTTTTTAATTGAAAAGTGCAGGTACCGCAACCCAATATCGGCCTCTGTTTAATGGGTTAAAAGCCATGACCGGAGTCTGATATGTGTCGAGTTCTTTGTTTTACACGCAATTGGCCAATTCAGATCAACCAAAATGCCTTTAAAGGGATTATATCACGAAAATTGCTTTTGAAATGTATAAAAAACATCTCATTATCATAAATAAATTACATCCGAATGGTTTGTTATATCAAATCCACCAAAACGTGACAAAATCAGTGTTTTAATACGAGTGGTCAAATTAAAATGAAATACCTGTTTTAAAAATATACCACACTTAAATACTGCTTTTCAACCTTCAAATCATTATTCTGATTGATCCTAAGATGAAACAAATTTTAGAAGGTGTAAACCTGTACAATGGATCAAAATGAAATCCTGTGACTCATTTAATACGCCACAAAATACATTGCCATCTATTTTAGTCTAGCCTAGGCACATAGCCTATGTTAGGAAAAACGTTTTCAACATATTGTTTTGGCATGTTTAAATAAATATTATTTTGGCTATACGGGGTCAATGTCTATACAAAGGCACGATATATTAGAATAAAATGTTTTGGGTCAATTTTGAAAAGCTTGATAAATTCCCTTTAATGTGTATATTATAATATAGACACCTCCCTCATTAAAAAAAATGCTACAAATGTCCGATTGGGTTTTTCACAAAACAATTCCAAAAATGGATTTTTTGTGGTGGTGAATTTGTCTTACATAAGGGGATAAACAAGATATAAACTATATCGCTCACATGACTGACCTTGAGTCACCCAACTTGGAAGATTATATTATACATGTACACTTAAAATTCAAGAAAAACAAGATGGGCAAGAATTTTGATTTGTTTTGAAGATGTAACAGATGCATAGAAGAGTTCAAACTTGGTAGAGGTTCACCCACGGTAAATGTCAGTGAAATTACATTGGAATCAGGTCAGTAGATTCTGACAAGAAGGCTTTTGAAGTTTTTACTATAGCTGCCTATATAGTAAACTAGCACCTCACTGTGGCAGTCATGTTTTTTAACAAATCACAACGGTTCGAACAAACTTGGTAAAGGGTCACCCAAGGAACATTCCTACGAAATTGTTTTAAAATTGATTGGTGGTTTCTGACAAGAAGATTTTTAAGTTTTTACTATAGCTTATATAGTAAACTAACCTCATCCCCTGACCATGTTTTTTGACGAATCAAGATGCTTGAACAAACTTGGTAGAGGGTCACCCAAGGACCGTTTCTGTGAAATTATTTTAAAAACGAGCCAGTAGTTTCTGACAAGAAGATTTTTTAAGTTTATAATATAGCTTTTATAGTAAACTAACCCCACCCGCTGGCTGCCATGATTTTTGACGAATCAATATGGCTTGAACAAGCTTGGTAGAGGGTCACCCAAAGACCATTTCTGTGAAATTATTTTAAAATCGAGCCAATAGTTTCTGATCAGAAGATTTGTTTTAAGTTTTTACTATAGCTTATATAGTAAACTAACCCACCCCCTGGCTGCCATGTTTTTTGACGAATCAAGATAGCTTGAACAAACTTGGGAGAGGGTCACCCAAGGAACATTTCTGTGAAATTATTTTAAAATCGAGCCAGTAGTTTCTGACAAGAAGATTTTTTAAGTTTATACTATAGCTTATATTGTAAACTAACCCACCCCCTGGCCGCCATTTTTTTTGACGAATCAAGATAGCTTGAACAAACTTGGGAGAGGGTCTCCCAAAGAACATTTCTGTGAAATTATTTTAAAATCGAGCCAGTAGTTTCTAACAAGAAGATTTTTTAAGTTTTTACTATATCTTATATTGTAAACTAATCTCACCCCCTGGCCACCATGTTTTTTGACGAATCAAGATGGGTTGAACAAACTTGGTAGAGGATCACCCAAGAAACATTTCTGTGAAATTATTTTAAAATCAAGCCAGTAGTTTTTGACAAGAAGATTTGTTTTTTAAATTTTTACAATAGGTTATATAGTAAACTAACCCGACCCCTTGGTCGCCATGTTTTTTGACGAATCAAGATAGCTTGAACAAACGTGGGAGAGGGTCACCCAAGGAACATTTCTGTGAAATTATTTTAAAATCGAGCCAGTAGTTTCTGACAAGAAGATTTTTTAAGTTTATACTATAGCTTATATAGTAAACTAACTCATCCCCTAGCCGCCATTTTTTTGACGAATCAAAATAGCTTGAACAAACTTGGGAGAGGGTCACCCAAGGAACATTTCTGTGAAATTATTTTAAAATCAAGCCAGTAGTTTCTGACAAGAAGATTTTTTAAGTTTTTACTTTAGCTTATATAGTAAACTAACTCCACTCCATAGTCGCCATGTTTTTTGACGAACCAAGATGGGTTGAACAAACTTGGTAGAGGGTCACCCAAGGAACATTTCTGTGAAATTATTTTAAAATTGAGCCAGTAGTTTCTGACAAAAAGATTTTTTAAGTTCATACTATAGCTTATATAGTAAACTAACCCCACCCCGTGGCCGCCATGTTTTTTGACAAATCAAGATGACTTGAACCAACTTGGTAGAGGGTCACCCAAGGACGGTTTCTGTGAAATTATTTTAAAATCGAGCCAGTAGTTTCTGACAAGAAGATTTTTTAAGTTTATACTATAGCTTATATAGTAAACTAACCCCAGTCCCTGACCGCCATGATTTTTGACGAATCACTATGGTTTGAACAAACTTGGTAGGGGTTCCTCCAAGGAACATTTCTGTGAAATTATTTTAATATTGAGCCAGTAGTTTCTAACAAGAAGATTTTTAAAGTTTTTACTTATTAAACTTGCCCCGTCCCCCCCTACCAGCCAAGTTTTATGACAAATTAAGATGACGTAAACAAACTTGGTAGAGGGTCACCCAAGGACCATTTCTGTGAAATTATTTTAAAACTGAGCCAGTAGTTTCTGACAAGAAGATTTGATTTAAGTTTTTACTACAGCTTATATAGTAACTAACCCCACCCCCTGGACGCCATGTTTTTCGACGAATCAAGACGGCTTCAACAAACTTAATAGAGGGTCACCCAAGGACCATTTCTGTGAAATTGTTTTAAAATCGAGCCAGTAGTTTCTGACAAGAAGATTTTTTAAGTTTTTACTAATTAAACTTGCCCCGCCCCCTGGCGGCCATGTTTTTTGAAGAATCAAGATGGGTTGAACAAACTTGGTAGAGGGTCACCCAAGAAACATTTCTGTAAAGTTATATCAAAACTGGCCCAGTGGTTTCAGAGGAGTTGTTAGAAGCTAAAAGTTGTCTGACCACAGACGACGGACACCAAGCGATCACAAAAGCTCACCTGTGAGTCTTTGGCTCAGGTGAGCTAAAAACACCACATGAAGTGAAATATTGTAACATCTGATAATTAATGGTTAGGACATGATCTGAAATGTGTTACACTTCGACTTATATGGTGTTTAGCACCGCTACACATATTTTAGTCATATTAAGATGCGGTCGGCTTGAGACAGTATATTAACCACTGTCACACAAAGATGTCAAACAAATTCTCAAAAAAAAGAAAAATGTCAATAAAAATTAGATACTAACCTTTTTAATTTGAGCTGAAAATAAGATTTAAATTCAAAATGTAGATTGCAAATTTTCTTATTACAAGTAGTTCGACTGAAGCCAATTTTTGTTTTTGCAACCTTGTTTACCCGTATCTCAAGACAAATTTTTTAAGATGTGCTAGACATTTTCTAACACTGTACAATGAATTATATAATGAGTATATCCATATCAGGAATATATAACTCTGCCAGGAAGAGGGATACAGATCGCTGTCTTTCCGTTGTAGATCTTTGTACATCTCGTCATATGTTGTGCTGAAGTCGTAGATGTTCGGCAGGTTTGGAGCTGGTCCCGGAAGCTTCACCTGACTACCTGTGCCAAATGATTTTACTTGGAAACCCTTTTTCCTGAAAATTAAAATAAACTGGCTATATATTTTTAATCAGTTTATATATACTGAATGGAGTAACTAACCCAGCACTTTTGTATTTCCAATATTGAGCAGCATTAGCAAGTTATATTCTTTTAATGGAATTAAAAAAAAATTGTTATGATTGTAATAAAGTCAAACCTGTCTCAAGCAGCTTGTCAAGGGAAGGAGCAAATGTGACCTTTTAAGACCAATTGCTGCTAAATACAGGTTAATTAAATTATTTGTATTTGCTCTGAAAGCATATAAATGAGAAATAACAGATGTGGCTGCTTAAGACAAGTGACTACTCAATAGAGGTGACCGCCTGCACAGGTTCGGCTTAGAATTACTGATAAGTAAATATATTTTTAAAAGAAGATTTATTCGCGTGTAGGAGTGGTATCAGCTGCTATAATTCTAAGAAAATGAATAATATACATTGAACTGTCATAAACAAAATATTTATATATATTAAAAAAAATATTTTCAGTTACTGGTAATGCCACTTTAAGGACACCAAATATGGTCCAGGCAGAGGACAGAACCTGCGACCCTATACTGCTCACCAACTAGACCCACACAACTATTATAATTGTACATAAAGGAAGTATATCAAGAAAAAAATGCCATTAACGTCTTAAAAATAGTTAAAAAGCTCTCATTATTATTAACATAAAATCTGAATGGTTTGGGTGTCAAATCCACAAAAATGTTACAAAATTTAAATTGGAGTGAAACTGGAAACAAAATCCCTATTCTAAAAGCCGAGATGATTGACATTTACTAAGGTTGTTTCTAAGCACAGCTCACGCGGCTTTGTAGTTTGTACACGACTCGTTCAATATTGAATCAAGGGCGGACTTCGTGCAATGTCATTCACACATGAGCAGTGATGACAACATTCTTAACAATTAAGAACAAACTGAATAATTTAATTATTTTGTAGGCTGTTTTAACAAAGAGCAACAAAATTTTGAAAATTGAAGCAATTCCATTGGATGTATAATGAGGTTAAACACTAACTTGACATTGTACATGACAGCTTGTAAGTTTCTTTTAAAGTAAAATGTACCTAGTTACAAACATGTGTTGTCTTAGTCAATGAAAACCAACTCAGTTTTCATCCTCTGCACAATGGGGGTCAATCCAGGGGTCATGAGTTCGAATCCCCCGCCCGGCAACAGTCTTCATGATGATTGATATACGACATTGTGTCTCATTATCATTTGTCTCTCACCACTGATTCAAGTGGGAAAGTTATCAGTTAAGTGCGGAGATGGGTGTGCTAGAGTACTGGTTAATCACTGGAAACAGTGGTTAGGTTAACTGATCGTCTGTTAGCCCTCGATGGCATAAAAATGATGCTAAATATGCAATCAATCAATCAATCCTACCTTCTCACTCAAAATTGCAGCTACCCAAACTTTTTTATTGACTGTCAAAGCGATTAAATTCTTTTTTATGATTTCTGTCCATTTTTCTTCAAAATTAAAATTTAGCCAATAAAAAAAAAATTAGCGATCTCTACCCACATGAAAAATAACTGGGTCGGAGCCCAGCACAAATATTTTTTAAAAGGATGACCTGAATACGAAGTAATTTGGTTATCAGCATATAACATATACATTCGATATACAGTGATATATAACATAATTGCGAATAAAGCCATTTCTAGCTTGTACAGTCTCTCTTCTGAAGAAATTTACTAAGGACGCATACAATTTCATGTAAGCAAAGCAAATGTTTGGTGATTGGATACAACTTTGTAACTGACAAGCTGTCTATATACAAGGGGACATATCATGCATAATGTCTAAATGGTGAATTGGAAAACATCTACTGTGGTCATGGAAACAGTATCTGGTGAATGATTTTACAAAAGAGGAAGTTGTCAAAAAAAGTGGATTGACAGTCAAGTCACAGTACCAACTGAGTTAGTCAAGAAAATATTTTAAGACATCAGTATCAACATTCATGATTGGGTCTGCTATATTGAGCTTGGTCGAATGGCCTGGTTTGTCGTAAAGATTGTTCCTTGTTTATTGAGACCTCGTGTATTTTAATAAATCTCAAGATGGGACAGGTCAAAGAAACTACAAGGTTTGATTTCACCTCTTCATGATATCACAAAACTCTCGTCAATTTCGGAAAGCGTTTTAATGAACGCAAACGACATGAGGATTTCATAATTATCTCCCTTGCAGTTGGACAGAAATCGATATATCAACGGATTTAAACAAGATAAAAAACGACCAGTTTAAACTCATTTATTTAGAATGAAGTCAAATGGAATATATTTAGTTTTTAAGACAATCACTACCTCAAACAATTATGTGCTTCCATACTTCGGTTTTGGTTACTAGAACAAACGACCGCGATTCGCAACTCGGACATCTTGGCGAGCTAAAGAGAACCTTTGATACCAATTGACAATATATATAGATTATGTAAGTGAATAATAAATAATCAATATACAATTTGTGACAAATTTAAAGGAAATTTAAAGTTTGCTTTCGCCGATGTTACTGGATAAATTATATATAATTTCAGGCAAAATTCTATGACATTGAATCTAAATTTTTATTTCCGGTATACCGTGATATCCATAATTTCGTGAGATTCGCTAGACATGGGTGGGTATAAAAAGCGGACTATCGCCCGCGGGCTAGAAGACTGTGAAGCGGACCAGGTATTTTGCGGACCATTGAATTGTATCATAAGGATTTTAAAAACAATTTCTGATAAATATTTGGCAATTTTAGCAATATAATTTCATTAAATAACAGCTACATTACAAGAAAAAAATAATTACAAATCTAAACACTTATTTGAAGGAAAACGGGAGAAAGTTCTTTTGGGTAAGCATAGGACATTTTCTAATAAGAGATTTATCAATGGAGAACATTCAGTTTCCCAAAAGTAAGGGGACATAACATGTTAACCTAAGGTGAATAAAGATAAAAAAAAATTAAAAAAATGGCACCCAGTTTTTCTTTTAATATTTCTTACTCGTAAGCATTTGGATCTATTTCCACATGTATAAAATGTGTTTTACCATCTATTATTAATGAATACCAGACATGTTTTTTCTCACCGGTTATTGTATGATCTAATGTTTTATATAGAACAGAATCATTTACAAGGCAAGTTACTTCTAATTAATTTTGGGAAAGAATTCGATTCAGTTGTCTAGGGTTTTATTTTTGCTTTTATTTTATTTTTTTTAACTTTGGTCCATCCTTTATAAAATAGGTCATTTTTTATAAGTTCATTAACGCACTCATGGATAAGACGCCCTTTACGTTCAAATAAAAAGTAGATTATCGACCTATTTAATTCAATATACCCATTTTTGTCTGTAAATTTTGACAAAGGTGGCACAGATAGTGTTACAAGACAAATCAACAGAACACGTAATCGCTTCTGAAAAGACAATTGTAGAAGTTATGAAAACTATTGAAACTTACTAAAGCCTACAAATTGGTATTAGTCTCTCCCGAATTAGGATTATTAACCACCAATGAAAAGGCAGGGAATTCTATGCCTGTCCCACAATTCATAGCAATTGAACACTGTTTAAACTGTGACGTCATCAAACTTTCAGTTGCAGCTGACCAATCAACTTGGTCAAATGCGGTTTTCCCAACATTGTTATTTAACGGAACCAATCAGGAGAGCTAGGTCCGTACTACAGACATAATTGGTAAACATTTAAAAAAATCCAACTTTGTTTTATCCAAACATTAAGGACGTGGGCGTAATTATATTTTACAACCATTGGGTAAAGGGGGTATTATTAATTAATGGTATTATGAATACAAGCGGTAATTTCTACATAATGGTAGTTTTATTTATAAATACAGCATTAATACAAACCTCATAGAATATGAATCTGTTTAATTATTTATCCAATTGTAAATTTAGCTTTTCCATTCAAGAAAATATAATTCCTCCATCCGCTACTAGATGTGAAAATGAAATAAAGATGTAAGAACAAATTTGGTTGCATTTGATAGCATTCTTTTAAGCATTACAAATGACAACAAATTTGCAATGGTTTAAATACATGACAAACCACCTGATATTAGCAGTGACTTAATTACAGACTGGCAGGCTAATAGCAATATAATGTACACGGCTGAAATCTCACATAAACTCAAAGTGTTGTTAAACAAACTCAAATTGTGACTTTCACCTTTGAGGTACGGGTGTGGGTTTTACTCGCGACACGTCGTTATACTATGTTGATCATTTGTAGCAAGTATCAACAAAATCCATCTATGCATGACAAAGTTACAGGCCGGACACGAAATACCGGACGGACGGACGCTACGATTACTATTTGCCACCCAAAAAAATTATTTTAAAAAAATTATTTTTTCTGGGGGGGTGGGGCATCAAACATTTTTGGGGGGCATAAAAATGTTCTAACGCGGAGAATTGTTCCATTCTTTTAACAAAGAAGCACAACAACAATGAATGAATGAATGAATGAATGAATGAATGAATGAATGAATGAATGAATGAATGAATGAATGAATGAATTAATTAATTAATTAATTAATTAATGAATTAATTAATTAATAGGGTTTTACGGCGTACCGACACATTAAAGGTTATTTGACGCCAACAGGAAGGAAGATTCCAGGTTCACTTTACATGTACAAAAACAACAAACATACAGATTTTTAAAAAATGAATATGCAGAATGAACCTAGAACCTTGATACCTGCAGAACTGCAGAGTTTCAGCAAATTCTATCATATTACTCAAATTGTCATTTCTTACGACATGCATGAGCCACAGTGATCCTATTCTTGCCATCACTCATATGGCTCCCTGAAACCACACATGGGTTGGTAGTGTTTTTCCCTAGACCAGGAAAAGTGAGAGGGAGCAAGAAAAAGGGGCAGGGAGCAAAGTTTGCGCGCGATTTGCTGATTCATTGTCAAACTTTTTCTTTGGTCTCTTTTATTTAAGGTTATCTCCTCTTTACATTATACATGTGTAAATCACAAGTATTAAAGTTTGAATAAGATAGGTAGAAGTGAGAGAAATTCAGGGAGAAGTGAATATTTCTCTATTAGTATGACCAACTTATTATGTTGTATTTAGTTTTTGACGATGTTTTCGCTAGCTCGAACCCTGAATTCCCCTGTAATTTACCTTTCAAAGTCATATAGTAAGCACAAAACACTAATTATCAGTAAACATATCTGTAACAACTTGCGAAAAATAATTAATAATTCATTTACGCAATATGCGCATCGAAAAAAAACATGGAATGATATTTGGCCCTTAAACTAACTTCAAAAGTGACTGGAGTGTGACGTCATAGACCATTCTTAATATTATCTTATGAATATGCATATCTACACCAGAACGAGGTTAGGAGCACGTCTTATCTTACATCAACACTAGCGTACATAGAGATTACATGGCTATCTCGGATAATAATTGAGATATGTCTGACTACATCTGTTAATTTTAATTTGTTGACAGTTTAATTAATGTAAAGGTCAAAATACAAAATTTAATTATTGATAATTTGAAAATTAAGTTTTTATATCATTCAGCATGTGTATTTCTATAATTGTTAAACCGTGTTTTATGATCTGATAACTGAATGTATTTACACATTCTCAGGGGTGTGGGGGTGGAGGAAAGGGACCGCTGTAAATCAATTCATTCACATCTGACCTGTGTAAACATTCCTAAAGATTAAGGCTAATTAACACCTCTCTTTGAAAGTGATTTAGAAGGGATATAAACCGTCTGTATAATGTCAGGTTCCATGAATATTTGTGCCTAACCATGTGTACTCGTATAAGTGTCCATTGTCTAGAACACAACGAACAGTTAACCATTTTATTTTTGTTCAAATCCTTCTATTCTTTTTTTTTTATCAAACAAAAATAATATAGGGGGAGCGGATATGACATAATAGGGGGTGTAATAGATCACAGAGAAATAATGGAAAAAACATATAAAATAAAGGCAATTAACGTTTTATTTACTCAATATACATGTTCGAACTCATCTTATTACAAGTATGTCTACATTTAAATAAATTTATAATTTACTTTACATATCAGTTGTACCGACAGAAGAAGAGGAGACTGTTTTGGAAACTGATTGTTAGTATATGTAGCCATATAGTGGGAGTAATACGTTTTCCAGATTGTCAGGTGCAGTCCTGCAAATATATACTTTACAGGTGTACCAATTTATGGAGATTATATTTCTGACGTTTATGTGTCTCTGTCATCATGTTGTCCATGTTTTTTTCTATGTTCTCCAGCATATCAATATACTTTTGATTGGATTGGATTCTTCAGGTTTACAGTGCTGGTTTTATCTTCTGGTTTACAGTGCTAGTTTTATCTTCTGGTTTACAGTGCTGGATTTATTCATACAGTCCATTCCCACCCTATAATGAAAGATACAAATATTATACAATATTCTAAAATATTGACAACAAATTGTTATATATAATACTATGTTCACATGTCTATAAAATTATGTTTATAAGGCGTAATACGGTAACACAAATTGTTTCACTTCTCTTTCTTTTATAACATAATGTGTTGTTACATGCTGCGGTTTATGAATATATTAAAGAAAAAAATAGATGTTTTTAAAGTTTGTATTTATTTCAAATAAAAAACAAACAATAATAAGATATTTAAAATTCATAGCAATAATAGGTAGATATGTAAACATGATAACTTACATTGCAATGTAATCCTCCATCTCGCCTTATTTTGATTTATACAATTTGTTTATTACACAGGTCCCTTAATAATGTTATGAAAATCAAGGGAAGACTGATATCAAAAATGGAACAAAACAATTTTGTCTAGGTCTCAAAATATCACCCCAAGTTGATAGGGATGTAGCCATTGTCCTATGTAGTTATAGTCATCTGCTATTCAGCTGGTAGTGTGATGAGTCCTAACCTCCCTTGGATAATGGAATGTCTGGCATGCATATAATTTGAGAGAGGCCTTTTTGCTGTATCCACACTAAAAGAACCTGATCAGCTGATTGTTACATATTTAGCAAGATAAGGACTGGTGAATACCTGTGTATTCGGGCCAAGCGTGTCATATATATCAGTAAACTATCGGCAAATGTTTGACACATGTATATGATTGACAGTTGATTTGTTTATATACGACTTGTAACTGGGGCAGCAGGGCACATTTAAACAAAGAAGGGCGGCGGTTTTAGGACAGAAGGGTGGAGCCTAAAAGGGGCAGGGTGCTGCGCCCTTTCATTCCGTTCTAGAAATAATGAACATGACAAAAAATGATAAAATGAACATGACACCCATTCGGAGGATTCCTACCCCTCTGTAGAGATCAGCAGTGATTCTATTCTTAGCCGGAACCACACGGGCTGCACACCAAACAATATCATAAAATAAAATAAAAAACATTGCTTGTTTCTAAGCTACCGTGCTAAACGTTACCTCCCCTTCTAATAATGAATAATGAATGAATAGGGTTTTACGGCATACCAACACATTATAGGTTATGCGACGCCAACAGGAAGGAAGATTCCAGGTTCACTCTACATGTACAAAAACAACAAATTAACATACATATTTAAAAAAATACACCAACAAATGAATATGCAGAATGAACCTAGAACTGCAGAGTTTCAGCAAATTCTATCGTATTACTCAAATTGTCGCTTCTTATGACTTGCATGAGCCACAGTGGTCCTATTCTTGCCATCACTCATATGGCTCCCTGAAACCACACAGGGGTTGATAATTTAATCACAATAGTGAACATGTAAAAAAAAATATGATAAAATGAAAACCACACCCATTCGGAGGATTCCTACCCCTCTGCAGAGATCGGCAGTGATTCCATTCTTAGCCACGCGGGCCCTTTTAATAAAATTGTCAAAATGGTGAACATTATCTGTTGTTATTTTTTTTATAAATGAAGTTTCATTGCAGAGGTAACTTTCATATTTGTAAATGATGCACTACATAGCAATTATAATATTTGTATAATTATTTATTATTATATTTATAATGTTATTACTGTTATGTTGCTTTTATATGTGTATTATGTCTCTGATTTACAACTTTTACTCATGAATCATTCATATGATGACTGAGCACGTTCACATGCAAAACTACACAGAAACTTAATTAAGAGCATTATCAAACTCAATAAACACAGCTTCTCGGCTCATTGTACCCCTTAGCCCAATCCTCAATCACTTTTTATTGCATTTTTGGTGTTTCCATTTTTCACTTTTCGGAGAAAGGTGTATGGCGGGACTGGGGCCTAAACGATCTTAAAGCAGCTACGCCCCTGACGACAGCGACATATGTACTAACCAAGATATAGACCCGAGTGACCTATGGAGTGTCCCTCCCCCACCCCAGTCTGCATTTTTAAATCGACCAGATTACGCCCCTGATGAACACAATCATTTCCCATTTACTCAAGCCATTCCCAGCCCCTTCTACAAAATGAAATTGAATGCAAATCTACCAAAAATGAATCGTGTTGTCTGAAGAAAACGTTGCTGTCCATTTCCCGCATTTTTTTCTCACCAAAGCGGGACCTTCGTGTTCCGGTTACTCATATATGATTTTAAAGATTTGCCGCTTCCATAGATTTGGTTTATTGGATATAACAAGTGCAAATTGGCTTAATGTACATAGATCTACACATCGTCTTTGATAAAATAATAAAATGTTTTATATTTACCAAGCGCATGAGCTTCCCGGCTGCTGAAGTCACTACATCTACAATTGCTCTACCCGCACTACCGACGAAACTGAGGATACCCATAATTAATATGCACTAATACACACAAGAAATCACTTAGAAAATAGTGCATTTTGGAAGTTAAATAAAGCAAACCAGTGAAAACTGTAGAACTTTGTACTTAACTTGATCAGACGCGCTAACGAATGAATGCGTTTCCGGTCTTTCACGCCAATTTATAAACTCTGGTTGGAACGTGGTCATTCCAATCTCACGGGGGCAGAGACAGTACATGATTTTTCGCAACCGTGAAAAAAAAATGTAGGCGTTTCTTACTGTACTGTTGTAAGCACACACCATTGATTTTTGTACTTTATTATATAGTAGGTATAGATTAAACAAGTTTGTACGCTTGACATTCATAGAGAGACCTAAATGAAAGAAGTGAACGTTTTATTGTTTGTCAACTTCTGGACTAACTTGAATCAATATTTATTTAAAAAAAAAATAGTTGCAAATCCAAATTGTCTTTGTGGTGAAATTGAGGACACATATCATTATTTATTCAGGTGCAGACTATTTCACCAATATAGACAAAGAATGATGACTGAAATAAAATTAGCTTATCCACGTGATCCTTCCTTGAATGATCTTCTGTATGGTAATGAAAATCTTACACTAACTGACAACAACTCGATTTTCATGACAGTTAAAAATTATATTATAAAGACCAAACGTTTTGAGTATCGCACACAGTTAAATAGATAATGACTTGTCATGTTTTTTATTTACTTAATTATAACAACACGCCTCTATTTGATCTTGGATAGTAAGAAACAATGGTTAATGAATGGATTGGATTGATAAACATAAACTTGCAAAATACCTTTCCCCTGTATCGGAATGAACTGATAAAGAAAATAAAATCAGTGGAGTCTCTTTCTTTCTTTCTTTCTCTTCAACCAATACTCTCTTTTTTATTTTTTGAAATATTCTGAATAAACCATTATTTCTTTAATCAATTTGTGCACATTTGGCCAAATTGAAATTATTTCGGAACAATATGATAAAGTCTATAAGAAATGTAAAATAACTATTATGGAAGCAGATTCACACAAGTTTCTAAGCTTTTTTTCTGTACCCTTTCCACATAATTCGTTAAACGTATGACTTTATTGTTAAATGTATGCTAAATATATGTACTTATGTGAATAAAATATTGTTTAAACTAACCTCTGTACTACAATAATATGATCGGAGAAAAGTAGTGTCACGTAACTTATAAATAAGAGAGTTCTTTTTCCAGCCAGTGTGTACACTGCTGACAAAGTAAAAGAAAGGACCACGTTTATAACGTTTGTTGATATATCCAAATGTGCTTGTTGTTCAATCTAATATCCAGACTAGTTCAGAATAATAGTCTTTGATGAGCGTGTTCTAGGTTATAGTATTCCACCAGTGCTTTCCGAATTGGAATATGTTTTCTTGGAATCCTTGTGGTCATAACAGAAGCACGTGTACGACGTGTTGTTTTCATATATTCAAGATCAAATCTTTGATAGTATGATACTCAAAATATTTGGCAATGGATACAACTAGTCTAAATGCTGGAATACAGCAAAATAATATAGATCGATTGATTTTTTTTTCAAGTGACCTATTTTATCATCACCAAGTAATAGGTCATTGGGGGATCGCCCCCCCCCCCCCCCCACACACACACTCCCCCTCTCCCAACAAATCGTACACATAGTTGATATGCATGGTTATTTATATATATTACAAATGCGTGTAACTAGGGGCAAAAGAAAGAAAACTGAATTGAACGCTGCATCAAATTTACACAACTTTATTTATATTTGTAAGCCTGTGTGGTTCCGGCTCAGAAAAGAATCACTGCCGATCTCTGCAGAGGGGTAGGAATCCTCCGAATGGGTGTCATGTTCATTTTATCATTTTTTGTCATGTTCACTATTGTGGTTAAATTATCAACCCCTGTGTGGTTTCAGGGAGCCATATGAATGGTGGCAAGAATAGGATCACTGTGGCTCATACATGTCGTAAGAAGCGACAATTTGAGTAATACGATATAATTTGCTAAAACTCTGGAGTTCTGCAGGTATCAAGGTTCTAGGTTCATTCTGCATATTAATTTGTTGGTGTATTTATTTTAAATCTGTATGTTAATTTGTTGTTTTTGTACATGTAGAGTGAACCTGGAATCTTCCTTCCTGTTGGCGTTGAATAACCTATAATGTGTTGGTACGTCGTAAAACCCTATTCATTCATTCATTCATTCATTCATTCATTCATTCATTCATTCATTATATTTGTCATAATTTTAATTGTTGATTATTATTTTAAATACTGATTTTTTTTTCATTTAATATGTACAGGTCGGTTCGCGTGATCTAGTCGTAGAGCACCGAACCATTGATCGGAGGGTCGTAGGTTCGATCTTCCGCCACGGCTATGCATGGTGTCCTTAAACAAGACACTTTTTTCCGTATATGATTTGTACTGGTTCTACCAAGGAAGACTTTGAGCGTGATTTGTCTGAGTTGTAAGAATTTGTTTCACAATCGAAGTAAATAAATAAGCTTAAACAGGTTGGTGCATACGTAATGACATGGTACCGTAACGTGTTCATGTGAATGAATGGCACATTGCTTATAAAATTAGCTATAAAAAAAGTACCGAAGTATTGGCGGATGCGGTACCATTTTAATAGAAAATTCACGGATGCCGTATCATGGTCGGCTGGATGCCGTTCACTCGGTTTTGAACATTAAATTTATTCAATAAAAAGGTAAAAATAAAATTGTTGCATAAAACAAATGTTAATATAACATATTTCTTAATTCAGTTTGTTTCTTGTATCTAGATCTATTTTAGTTGATTTTGTTTTTGCATTTTGTAATATCCATGTTTTATGCAAGTTTCTACCAAAAAAATGCGTACTCGCTCACCCCCAGTCAACATTTAATCGCCGCGTACAGGGACGAATCAAGATTTCAGTTTATAGAGGCGTACTTAGGGGGCGCAACGCAAAATCTGAACGGACACAGTTGAAAAACAGTGAATTTTAATATAACATGAGAGTCATGTGTTTGTACAGAGTGGGGTGGGGTGGTGTGTGGGCGTGGTGGTGTTTGGGGTTGGGAGGGAAGAGGGTGGAGGGAGTTGATAGTGTCGATTTTTTGTAAAGAGTAGGTCCGCCGTCGGCACATACGGGCAAAAGAATACAAGCACATTTTGTACTAAACAAAACCCCCAAATCCCTTGATAGCCTCTTAATATTGACATCGAGAAAGAAATTCGTTACATAATAGCGCGTGCGACAGTAGCAACTACTAACACGTGTATATAATGTAAGTATAGTATCGACAGTAACAACTACTAACACGTGTATATAATATAAGTATAAGTATAGTATCGAGAGTAGCAACTACTAAAACGTGTATATAATATCAGTATAAGTATAGTATCGACAGAAACAACTACTAACACGTGTATATAATATCAGTATAAGTATAGTATCGACAGTAACAACTACTAACACGTGTATATAATATAAGTATAGTATCGAAAGTAACAACTACTAACACGTGTATATAATATCAGTATAGTATCGACAGTAACAACTACTAACACGTGTATATAATATCAGTATAAGTATAGTATCGACAATTACAACTACTAACACGTGTATATAAAATAAGTATAGTATCGACAGTAACAACTACTAACACGTGTATATAATATAAGTATAAGTATAGTATCGACAGTAACAACTACTAAAACGTGTATATTATATCAGTATACGTATAGTACCGACAGTTACAACTACTAACACGTGTATAGTATATAAATATAAGTATAGTATAGACAGTTACAACTACTAACACGTGTATATAATATAAGTATAAGTATAGTATCGACAGTAACAACTACTACCACGTGTATATAATATAAGTATAGTATCGACAGTAACAACTACTAACACGTGTATATGATATAAGTATAGTATCGACAGTAACAACTACTAACACGTGTATATAATATCAGTATAAGTATAGTATCGACAATTACAACTACTAACACGTGTATATAAAATAAGTATAGTATCGACAGTAACAACTACTTACACGTGTATATAATATAAGTATAGTATCCACAGTAACAACTACTAACACGTGTATATAATATAAGTATAGTATCGAAAGTAACAACTACTAACACGTGTATATAATATCAGTATAGTATCGACAGTAACAACTACTAACACGTGTATATAATATCAGTATAAGTATAGTATCGACAATTACAACTACTAACACGTGTATATAAAATAAGTATAGTATCGACAGTAACAACTACTAACACGTGTATATAATATAAGTATAAGTATAGTATCGACAGTAACAACTACTAAAACGTGTATATTATATCAGTATACGTATAGTACCGACAGTTACAACTACTAACACGTGTATAGTATATAAATATAAGTATAGTATAGACAGTTACAACTACTAACACGTGTATATAATATAAGTATAAGTATAGTATCGACAGTAACAACTACTACCACGTGTATATAATATAAGTATAGTATCGACAGTAACAACTACTAACACGTGTATATGATATAAGTATAGTATCGACAGTAACAACTACTAACACGTGTATATAATATCAGTATAAGTATAGTATCGACAATTACAACTACTAACACGTGTATATAAAATAAGTATAGTATCGACAGTAACAACTACTTACACGTGTATATAATATAAGTATAGTATCGACAGTAACAACTACTAACACGTGTATAAAATATAAGTATAGTATCGAAAGTAACAACTACTAACACGTGTATATAATATCAGTATAGTATCGACAGTAACAACTACTAACACGTGTATATAATATCAGTATAAGTATAGTATCGACAATTACAACTACTAACACGTGTATATAAAATAAGTATAGTATCGACAGTAACAACTACTAACACGTGTATATAATATAAGTATAAGTATAGTATCGACAGTAACAACTACTAAAACGTGTATATTATATCAGTATACGTATAGTACCGACAGTTACAACTACTAACACGTGTATAGTATATAAATATAAGTATAGTATAGACAGTTACAACTACTAACACGTGTATATAATATAAGTATAAGTATAGTATCGACAGAAACAACTACTACCACGTGTATATAATATAAGTATAGTATCGACAGTAACAACTACTAACACGTGTATATGATATAAGTATAGTATCGACAGTAACAACTACTAACACGTGTATATAATATCAGTATAAGTATAGTATCGACAATTACAACTACTAACACGTGTATATAAAATAAGTATAGTATCGACAGTAACAACTACTATCACGTGTATATAATATAAGTATAGTATCGACAGTAACAACTACTAAAACGTGTATATTATATCAGTATACGTATAGTACCGACAGTTACAACTACTAACACGTGTATATTATATAAATATAAGTATAGTATAGACAGTTACAACTACTAACACGTGTATATAATATAAGTATAAGTATAGTATCGACAGTAACAACTACTACCACGTGTATATAGTATCAGTATAGTATCGACAGTAACAACTACTAAAACGTGTATATAATATCAGTATGGTATCGACAGTAACAACTACTAAAACGTGTATATAATATAAGTATAGTATCGACAGTAACAACTACTAACACGTGTATATAATATCAATATAAGTATAGTATCGACAATAACAACTACTAACACGTGTATATAATATAAGTATAAGTATAGTATCGAGAGTAGCAACTACTAAAACGTGTATATAATATTAGTATAAGTATAGTATCGACAGAAACAACTACTAACACGTGTATATAATATCAGTATAAGTATAGTATCGACAGTAACAACTACTAACACGTGTATATAATATAAGTATAGTATCGAAAGTAACAACTACTAACACGTGTATATAATATCAGTATAGTATCGACAGTAACAACTACTAACACGTGTATATAATATCAGTATAAGTATAGTATCGACAATTACAACTACTAACACGTGTATATAAAATAAGTATAGTATCGACAGTAACAACTACTAACACGTGTATATAATATAAGTATAAGTATAGTATCGACAGTAACAACTACTAACACGTGTATATAATATCAGTATAAGTATAGTATCGACAGTAACAACTACTAACACGTGTATATAATATAAGTATAGTATCGACAGTAACAACTACTAACAAGTGTATATAATATCAGTAAAAGTATAGTATCGACAGTAACAACTTCTAACACGTGTATATAATATAAGTATAGTATCGGCAGTAACAACTACTAAAACGTGTATATAATATAAGTATAGTATCGACAGTAACAACTACTAACACGTGTATATAATATCAGTATAAGTATAGGGTCGACAGTAACAACTACTAACACGTGTATATAATATCAGTATAAGTATAGGGTCGACAGTAACAACTACTAACACGTGTATATATAATATCAGTATCAGTATAGTATCGACTGAAACAACTACTAACACGTGTATATAATAAAAGTATAAGTATAGTATCGACAGAAACAACTACTAACACGTGTATATAATATCAGTATAAGTATAGCATCGACAGAAACAACTACTAACACGTGTATATAATATAAGTATAAGTATAGTATGGACAGTAACAACTACTAACATGTGTATATAATATAACTATAGTATCTACAGTAACAACTACTAACACGTGTATACAATATAAGTATAAGTATAGTATCGACAGTAGCAACTACTTACACGTGTATATAATATAAGTATAAGTATAGTATCGACAGTAACAACTACTTACATGTGTATATAATATAAGTATAAGTATAGGGTCGACAGTAACAACTACTAACACGTGTATATAATATAAGTATAGTATCGACAGTAACAACTACTAAAACGTGTATATAATATCAGTATAAGTATAGTATCAACAGTAACAACTACTAAAACGTATATATAATATCAGTATAAGTATAGTATATACGCAAGGGTGAATATTGGTAAAAAGTTACCCAACCAAATTATATCATCTTGTGTTCGGTAGAATCTACTTTTTTTAGGGAGACACTAATTTTGAGTCTGCCTGTCTGTCTGTCTGCCTGGCTGTCTGTCTGGCTGGGTGATTATAAACTATAGGGACTGGTAGACAAATATGTGCAGAGCGATACCTCAACCAGATGGCATCATAGTGTGACGCAGACACTGGCCAGATAATATAACATGTGCAAGGCCCCACGACTTGACTTCCAATACAGAGGTTGCGAGTTCAAATCACTGACCATCCACTGTCTCTTATTAGAGTGGAGAAGTTATTTGCAGAGATATGTGTGCAGGAGTTATTATATACCTGCCGGAATTCCAGGAAAGAGTGGTTAGATTAACTGATCGTCTTTAGTCCCCTATGTTTCCTTACTATTAATTCCGTACGTTCGCATTTTTATTTTTTTAAGTTCCAATTATATATTCCCAAAAATCGAACTTAGCCTTCTGTTTTGGCATTATAAACATTGCATTATAATTTCAAAAGATTCAGGCATTCTTAAGTTATTGCGCGGAAAGCAAAGTGTGACTCGAAAAAAATCATGAGAAGTTTCAGTTTAATTGGCCTAGTGGTTTCAGAGGAAGTGCTGCTAACAGATAACCGACTACGGACAACGCAAAAGAACTTCTGGCGCTAAAAACCGTACATCTCTTCTTCTTGTTTTTTTTCAGGGCTCGGCCCGCCGCTCGTCTAAGAAACACACATTTCGATTGAAGTTATTTATTTTCTCGCTTTTTTAAAAAAAAAACAGTCACTAAGGGGTCTACAGGAATGGTTTTAGCACAATCATTTATGTTATTATCAAAATTTGTGCATTTCGGAAGTTTAATGAGGCTTTAATGTATGACATTCTTAAAATTGAAAAAAAAAACAGGCAGTCATTTTAGGAATACTGTTGGCAACACAATATCTTAAAAGGCATTAGTGCAAGAAAACAACTTTTTTTAGTTTATCCGTTTTTAACTTTTTTGATAAAATATATACCAGTATCCTGACAAAAAAAATAACATGATCGACAAAATTAGAGAACCCGACGGGTATTCAATGAAAAACATACAACGCTTCATTCTACAAGCAGTTATAAGTCAGCAACTTGCGGTACGCAAAAAGACCGTAAACTGTATACTTCATGCGTTTCTTTAATATCATCGATATACAAAAACTGTGGGAGATATGTAGGCAAAATGGATTTAAAGAGAAATATTTAGCAATGGTAGTGGTTTACAAATCGGCCCATGTGTCAGACCACCATAGAATCTAAACAAACGTCTTTAATTGTATGACCGGTTTAAAACAAGGCTGTATTGCATTTCTAATAGTATTTGTCGTCATTTTCATAAGTTGGTAGTTCTAAGAAGGAAAAAGGGCATCCAGTCATTTCCAGACAATTGTGAAGTTTTAGCATTGCTATTCGCCAATGATCTTGCTTTAATATCAGATACCGTTATCGGCTTATAAAACACTTTAATTTGAAAACAGTTTTCTGTGATGTGTGTGAAAGTAAATAAACCAAAATTGGAAAGAGGAAAATTGCTGTTATCAATAATCCTTGTTTCATCTTTAAAAATGCATTTTCCTGATTTTAATGCTCATTTTTTTATTTGAATGGCATTATTGTTGTATTTTGAACATTTTAAAAGCATTGTCATGTTTGAATTGTGAATTTAGAAGAAGAAAAAATGATGTTTGGAAATTGTGATATGAATACATGATTTCGGATGTCTACTTTTATTTGGTCAACAGTGTACACACTGAGCACAAAAAAAAATCTTATAAATATGACACATGACCTCTACTTTTTTCATCAAATTTTGGTAGTGCAGAGGTTGACAAACAGTAAAATGTAAGTTTCACTTCTCTTATTTGGGTCTCTCTATTAATAACAAGACTTCAAACTTTTATTATTTACTATTGAATAAAGAACAACAATCAATGGTGGTCTCACACCAGGACTGTGTTCAGCACCGTTAACAGAAAACACGTTTAATACCTGGTTCCCTTAAATTAACGCGTACTGCGTGCTAATATGAGGTTGAGTCAGTGTCCAGGACAAATGTTTTAGCTACCGTAACAAAGACCCCCTACCATACACACACTACCTACTCACATTTGCAGGATCATATCCCCTCACCCGTAAAACTGACTTGAATGCATTATTTGAGTGTATAAGATATCAAACATTTTTTCGGAGCGATTCGCTTTATCCCGGGTTTAGAGTAGAATTACCGTCACCAGCGAGAGGGACACTCTTCCCACACACTACCCCCAAGTTGCCTCCCCCACAGCCTCCCCAATAATTAAAGAGCTCTTTCGCCCATTAAAGTATCATTCACCTACAAAATACTTATAATTACGCTTAGTTACTCAGCATGAGGGCCAAGCTGACCCTATATCTCTCACCTGAGTGACCTTGAGTCACCCCAACTTAAGTAGATTATATAATGCATGTACACTCAAAATTCCGGAAAAACGAGATGGGCGAGTAGTTAGAATTTTGATTCGTTTTGAAGATGTAACATATGCGTAGAAGAGTTGTACGATAACAATAGTATCCTTGTGCGAATATCTCGATATCAGATATCGAAAGAAAGTTTTCACTATCCATATAAAGAAAACCAACCTCCCCTCCTGGCGACTATGTTTTTCGACGAATCGCAATGGCTGGAACAAACTTGGTAGAGGTACACCCATGGTAAATGTCAGTGAAATTACATCGAAATTAGGTCAGTAGATTCTAACAAGAAGGCTTTTGAAGTTTTTACTATAGCTCAGCTGCCTATATAGTAAACTAGCCTCTCACTGTGGCGGTCATGTTTTTTAACAAATCACAACGGCTTGAACAAACTTGGTAAGAGGGTCGCCCAAGGAACATTTCAGCGAAATTGTTTTAAAATCGATCCGGTGGTTTCTGACAAGAAGATTTTTTAAGTTTTTACTATAGCTTATATAGTAAACTAACCCCACCCACTGGCCGCCATGTTTTTTGACGAATCACTACGGTTTTAACAAACTTGGTGTAGGGTCCTCCAATGAACATTTCTGTGAAATTATTTTAAAATCGAGCAAGTAGTTTCTGACAAGAAGATTTTTTAAGTTTTTACTATGAATTAAACTCGCCCCGCCCCCTGGGGGCCATGTTTTTATATGAATCAACATGGCTTGAACATTCTTTGAAGAGTGTCACCCAAGGAACATACCAAAATTGGCCTTGTGGTTTCTGACAAGAAGATTTTTTAAAGTTTTTACTATCGCTTATATAGTAAACTAACCCCGCCCCCTGGCGGCCATGATTTTTGACGAATCAAGATGGCTTGAACAAACTTGGTAGAGAGTCCTCCAAGGAACATGTCTGTGAAATTATTTTAAAATCGAGCCAGTAGTTTCTGACAAGAGATTTTTTTAAGCTGTAACTAATTAAACATGTCTGCCCCACTGGCGGCCATGTTGTTTGACGAATCAAGATGGCTTGAACAAACTTGGCAGAGGGTCACCCAAGGAATATTTCTGTGAAGTGATATCAAACTTTTCCCAGTGGTTTCAGGGGAGAAGTTGTTAGAAGCTCAAAGTTAACGACGGACGACAGACGACGGACACCAGACGATCACAAAAGCTCACCTGTGAACCTTCGGCTCAGGTGAGCTAAAAAGTCAAGCCAGTTTCTTTTAAAAGGATATTTTATCTAACGTTTAACAACGTTAAATTTAATGCCTGGTTCCCAAAAATTGTTGGGTAGTGTGTTCTAATTTGATGTTGAACCGGCGTCCAGGAAAATATGTTTGCTAACGTTAGCAAACGTTTAACCGAACCGAACTGAACGCAGCCCCGGAAACAACAACAACAGTCTTGATCATCTGCAAGCGCTGCAAATGACCAAGAGTTGGCTTGACACGAGATTTTATTTCTATACGAAATCAATATTATAATATTAAATATTGATATTTATTGATATAATTTATTTGAGTAAATGAAATTTACCTTATATTATATTTTTAAATATAATTTAAAATAATTTTCGAATAAAAAATATGAATGTTTTGCTTATGTCTTAATTTCGTTTAAATTTATATATTTAAGAAGAATATTCCACCATTTTTGGTTTCACATGGCGTCTCGATCATGGAAAGAATAAAAATGCGTTATATTGTATAATGTTGTCAGTTTATTGTGAAGTTAACGCGCCTTATGGTGAATAAACTACTCAAATAAAAGGAGGTATTGATATTGCCCCGATTTCATTAAAAATATTGAATAGTCATTGTGTCGAAATAGTGAATCATTTGTTTTCAAACTCATGAAATGTGATACACGTTAAAAAGATGGGCACTAAATAAATATCATAAGTTATTGACTGAACTAATATATAGTCCACTACTGTATCTCGACACAGATGCCAAAAGCTCAACGATGCGTGGCGAATGCGCTCCTACCAAGTTTGATCTTTGATTCATCACCAGAGTTTGAAACACGATTCAGAAACGAGTTTTAACATTATTTTATTTTAATTATCCATTCATACCCACTGATGTATTGTAATAAGCCATGTTTCCCAAGACTTCTACAGTGTAGTAAATATTGAGGCCATTCAGATACCTTACAGACAGTGTACCTTGATCTGTCAATAAGATGGCGAAATAGTTGTATACCTAATACCGCAATATATCCCTTGTATACCTAATACTGCGATATACCTATTACCGTGAATGCTCGTATAATAACAATCTGGGAAGATATGCGCAAAACTCCCAACTTCCATTAGCGTCAGCATTTGTTTGCATTTCATATTGGCAACTGTTTTTTACTCGGCATACTTGTGTAACCTTATTATTGTTAAGTATTGATGCCATTCTTTACATGGTTGAATTTTTTTTCAACTCGCGGTATCAGGTATGACCAGTATAACGCGAGTCCAAAACTTAACGATGTTAATAAAGACATCAGTAATGAATAGTAATCAAGTTACTTTATTATCTTGAATATTACTTTTAAAGTTTATCCTGGTAATTAAACCTTTAAAAACAATAAAATGATGAAACCGTAGTGGCCCCGTTGCACTTGCAACACTTGCGTTCATTAGTTGAAAAGTTCTTGGTGTATAATTTGAAGTTTCTAAACATTAAAAAATCTGGTGGAATTTCATTAAATGTTCCACTTAAATCATTTTATGAACATTCTTTAGTCTTGTAAAAAAAATTTTTTTTTTTAAAATATGCAAAAATACTGCGCAAAGCCAAATGAAACAGTCCTAGGTGTCCCAAACCTCTTAAGACTTGCAAAGGTTTGCAAAATGGATATTGGCTTTTTCCCAATATACATATCACAATTTCGTCAGTTGGACGGCCAGAAATGGTGTTATAGGGAATAATAGTGGTACTAATGTAAACTTTTTTTTCTGTATTATACACAGCCCTGTTTATTAAAATTTTTGGAAAAATATGAGTGTCTGCACCAGCTTGCAGTGCTCTTGTTCAAGTATTACGTAATTTGAGGGAGCATACATAATAACTAGGGTTCTCCACAAGTAGGAATTCAAGTGCTGGGGCAAGAGTGCGCACACTCGAGGGTCTTCCCTAAAAACATTTTCAGGCGATGTATAGAGCACTCATTAAAATAGATTTACATCTATATGAGTAAAATTGGTATCAATTTATCAGTAAAAGTCCTTAGATTTAGTATGTTTCATTTTATGCATTAAAATAAGAAAATTTTGCTAAGAAAACTGAAGATCTAAAGAAATTAAAGCTTTTGAAACATATTGTTTAAGATTTCAAGTGCTGGGGACGTATCATTTTTGCCATTCATTCACTGGAGTGCCCCTGTACTTATATGGCCTGTGGAGAAGCCTGAATAACTTTATGTGTACAACTACTGTCCAGTGGCTGTGATGAATATATATTGTGTCGTTGAGCAAACGCTTTATCCCAAAAGCTTAGTTCTCACTGGTTCTACCCAGGAAGACTTTGGGCATGATTGGTTTTAATAGTTTATTACCTTTGTACATGTATTGTAATTTTGGAATGCAAGTGAATGATTGAGAGTTAAGTGTCTTCTACTGAAATATAAATATTAATGAGACCAGATATCACTCAAGGCCATGTGAAAGATACAGGCTCTGTTTCAGTTGACGTGGTGCACATACAATGCCAGTCATGGAGGGAGAGGTAGCAGCACGTCACAATGAGCAGGGGTTCTTTCATATGCCCAAAATGCAGGTAGGTCTTCAGAAAGATATTTTTAAAATAGAATCGAACATTTATTTTTCTACCTTGGTAGCATGGTTTCCCAACTGCAAAAAATTTATCTGAACATTTGACGCTGTTAAAGGGACATGTGACAATATTGAAGTGGATTTTAATATATGAAGGTATATAATGTATAAAAATATTTTTTCTCCAAGTACTGCATGGCTTTTTTACCTTATTAAACAGAGGCTGACATTCTGTGGCTTCCCAATTAAAAAAATTGTGTTTGCCCAGCCGGCAAAAAAGTCCCTGCATGAAAAAAAAGATTTTTAATTTTAGCTTGCCAGGACAAAGTCCAGGGAGAGCTATTGCCATGACCCTGTCGTCGTCTGTAGACACCCAGGTTAACTTTTGCGTTTAAGTTTAAGATATCTATGCAACCACTCATTGGATGTGAATGAAACTTGCATGTGTGTTCACTATCATCAATGGAACACACACGGACAAAAAACATAACTCTGGATTGCATTTTGGCACAGTTATGGCCCTTTTTGGACTAAGAAACCAAAGGGCGAGCTTTGTTGTCTTCTGACAACTCTTGTTAATTTTTGTTATATTTTGGGATAATAAAAAAATGAACTGGATATGAATAAGTATTGTTGTAATATCTGATAATTATTGGTTAGAATATGATCGTAACAGTTTTGCGCTTTATTTTCCAGTTTCCTAAAGCCTTGAAAAAAATCCCAATTTCCCCTTAATCATACTGCTTTTTCCCCAATCTCGAAGGCTTGGGCATCTTCCCAATTTCCAGGAAAAAGGCTCTGTACTGTTATCAAATATGAAACTTCATGTTAAGGAAAAAGCAAAATTTCCATTAAAAAGTGGTGTACTTTACCAGCATTGTGTATTACATAAAATTACACGTTTGGTTTAGAGTGATGTTTTGCAATACATAACATGGATTTGAACCCAGGTTGCATTCAGTAAAGATAACTGCTAATCAGACAACAGTTTAAATAATGAAATCTGCCTTATACTACTTTTTCTAATTATATATTGTAATATTCAGGTGCCAAACTACCAAAAGTCGAGGGTTCATGTCCCTTTCAACAGTAACTTTCAAAGCAACAGCAATATGGGGCTTGGCCAGGGTGACCCAAGGATGCGCCAGCCGTTTGGTGGTGGACCAGGCATGATGCCAATGGGTGGAGGGGACATGGCTAGTACACATTTTGATGGAAAACGAATGAGAAAGGCCGTTGTGAGAAAAACTGTGGATTATAACACTACGGTTGTCAAGTATTTAGAGGTAGGTTTTAGAAGTGGTTTGTACTTGTAAATAGGACTACCTTAATTAATGATTAATATAGGACTACTTTATTTTGTCATCTGTAGAAAGCAGTTTTAGATCTAGACATTTAAACGAGTAAACACTCGATAAATTTCTATTTTTAATTCATTATTCTATTGTGTACATATTTTTTTGCAGACTCGTATCTGGCAGCGTGACTGGAGAGATGCTCGTGCAATCCAGCCAGATGCTCTCTACCAGTTAGATGTAAGTTAATTGAAGAGCATGTTTAGAAAGATTCTTGTATAGCTCTTGTAAATAACTTTTAATGGCAGAATATGAATCTGCACATTTCATGAGAAATCGTGTTACGGAGGACATCTCTCGTTGTTTCTTGTTCACTTTTTCATATGTTATGATTAACTCACAATATGATGTCGTAAATGAGCAGTGCATTGATACACATATAACTTGAAAGTATATGATTGTATTACCGCCTAATTATATGCATTTGTTTTCAAAAGCTACATCATTTGATTTGTTTACTTTTCCTATTTTGAACAAAACTTCCGTCTGTATTTAGAACAACCATTGTAGACTGGGAATGTGTCAATAATAGTTAACAAGTTCATATTTTACAACGGATGTAAACACATACCCACAGGCAATGGTTAAACTTTTAAAAATAGTATTTGCCTGTACATAATTGCTCTATTGAATAAATCTCGAACACACTGCAGCAATTGAATGGAAACAAAGTAAAATGACAGAATTTGAAATTGAACAGAACCTATACCTAATATAGAATAGTACAAGCTTATTATTAAAATATTGTTTGTGATAATTATCTATGCATATGTTTTAAATGTATATTTCAACTGGCTGCATGCACAGATATTATCGGAAATGAGGCATTATGATCGGGGTGTTAGGGGAGACCAATGTACATACTGCACAGTTTTCCCCACGTCCAGTGATAAATTATTGTTAATATACTAATAAGTGTTAATTTAGTAATTTTTATGAGGTTAATAAAGGCATTGAATCCGTAATAAGCAACTAGATATTGGCTGACCACTCCATCATTAATATTTCAGATGACCCCGCCATCGGATATGCGGCAGAAGTCAATGAACTGTTTGACAACCAAGTTTATGCGGCAGTCGACAAACAAGTTTAGATGTCCAATATTCTGTTTAGCTGTGAGTAATGAATGCATATAACAGGCACACTTTTAATTATAGCAAGGTTAAATATGTTGTAAATACTAAACTGTGAAATATTGTAAGAAAGTATAAAGTTACATGTTAGTATTCTTATCACGTGTAGTCATTACTAGTACTGCGTAACAGGTTATTTCTTCTGCATGAATATTCTGCGGTTTTACCCAATGTTGTAATTTGATTTTACAAATTCTATTTCCATGGAAAGTCGTGGGTAAAGATAGGATATTAATGAGAACTGTTATTGTTATATTGTGTATATATTACCAATTATGTAGCCAATTGTCTAATAGAATTAAGAGTTATCATGACCCCGCCATTTGAAATATGGAAATTTCTTTTATACCTGTATGAATATAAAATACAGATTGTTGTCAATGCCGGTCAAATGTAACCAGGGTTATGGCACCTTTTCGACTTAATTTTTGGTTTCCGATCAGTGAGGCCATAATACACTAATTGCTAGATTTTCATCCCCAACTGCCCCCTAATTTTCATGATGCCCCGACCCTTTTTATTTTCATAAAAAATCAAAATAAATAATAAAAAAAAAATCCGCCCATCCTCCCCCTTTTTAAGAAAAATTTGGATGATAATATAGCAATTTATAATTGCCTAATGGGGGCATTCATTTTGCAGACACATTTCTAGTTCTAAAAGAAAATATTGGCAGTAAAACATTCAACTGAATTGCAGCCATATATGTATATAATTTGAGTGGGTTTGGGTCTGTTTGGATGTCGACACTACTGGACACTTGATAATACTGCATACTCCAGCTGTTTTCCAACATAATAATAATAATGTATTTCAGAAGTATATTTAAGGTTTGGATGATTTGGAAGAAATTAAGGTGTTTGAGTTTCTATAAATGCATCTGAAGGACCCCATATCCAAAATTATGTTGCAAAATAAACCAGTTCACCATATTTAAAGGCAAATGAAATATCTACTCACTTCCACATAAATGACTTATGCTAAACGCATCTTCGGTTGCCTTCCACCAAGAAATACTCAGTAATGAGTATATTTTTATTTTAAGAACGTTTAATATGTATTACTGGTTTATTAAATATTTAAAAAAAAACAATTTGAAAGGAGACTTTGCGTGTTAGTTGCATTTCCATTTCAGTATTTGTGTGTTTGTTTATTTACACGTGTATATAATGTTTGTGACAGTGGACGCCGGAGGGAAGACGATTAGTGACTGGGGCCTCCAGCGGAGAGTTCACACTCTGGAATGGTCTGACCTTCAGCTTTGAGACCATTTTACAAGTATGACTGGTTTTCCTTTTTATTCCTTGAAGCATAATTATTGTATTTGCCTTAATAGAGAGAAAGGTATTTAATGTATTGATAGTTTGTGATCAAACTAATTGTACAATGCACTGATGCATGTGTGTGTGTGTGTGTAAACTTGAATCGTGCACAAATTAAATGAAATTTGGGTAAAATGTTGACAGATGTATAAAGTCATGAAAAGTTGATTTAATTCTTAAAATTCCAAATCTCATACATAAATATGTTGTTTTTTTCCAATGATGTTGAAGAAATGATGTTGGATTATTGGATACCAAGATATTTTGGTATCCGTCCACGTGTAAACAATAGTCACATACGAGAATGTCTCTATGTATGATATAAAGGGAGAATTGGGTCAGCAGTCATGCCTGTGTTTACTTTTTACATGGTTTATTCATATTAATTAAATTTGTGTTCTATAATTGACAAACAAAACAATTTATTTACTTTGTTAAATAATGTGTTGATAGAGTTATATGGAATATTGAAAAGGTATTGTTTGAATCTGCATACAAAAGGATAAAATGAAATTTGAAACTTTGAATGTACATTATTATTTGTTTGATTATCAGGAATGATTTTGATGTTTCCCAGTATTGGATGAATGCAAAAATGTTTTAAAATAGTTTGCTAAGTTGCCTACATGTATCTGAAGGTGCAACTTTTACAATACATTTAAATTATAAAGTGAAATAAGGGTAAGTAACGGCTCTGAATCATGTTAGTTTATACTAATTTATTTTAGCTCGGAGATTATTTGAACCGCTCTCGAGTTGGTTCCTTGGTAGTACCAGTACTGAGTGTTGTTTTATGAGAGGCATTGGGTCGAGCTAGGGATCGAACCAGCAACCTCTGGCGTGAGCGACCAACAATCTATTAGACTACCACTCCACTGAATCATGTTGACAGTCTGAGGATTCTTATTTGTTTGTTTGAATAATCAGCGTCTTTTTATGCCAGCGAGGGCTAACAGACCATCGGTTTACCTAACCAATCTTTCCAGGGATCCTAGAAGGATAATCAGTACTTGAGCACACCAGTCTGCGCAAGTAACTTATTACTGTCCCCACTTTGAACAGTCGGTGAGAGGCGAATGGCAATGAGACGTAATGTCTTGTATCACTCATCACAGAGACTGTGTCCAGCTCACTTAAGAATAGAAAACTGTATTTTCCACAATAATTTAAGTTTCCTTGAAAGTATTTTGATGAAGTTTTGATGAAATTTGGAATAGAAGCTTGCAAAATATTTTGAAGTAAGAGGGGTGTATACTTAAATTAATCAGAATTTTAAAGGAAATTTAAAACTTAATGTTTATTTCTGTTCATGTAAGTGCCAGGTACTAGTAAGTATTATTTTATAAATTCATTATGAGAAATTGTATTAAATTATGTAAAAATATGAATCAATTTTTGAAATGAAATTGTTAAAAATTTGCAATTTCAAATTTGGATATTTGATTACATTTTTGAAATCTCAAAAAATGACTGGGATGTTTGATTTTCAGTACACGACATTCCCTAAATTTTTTGTAAGGACTACTAGAAAAGATTGTTAAAGAACTGACGAAAGTGGTTTTGCTTCCTAATATTATTTTCATTTTCTAACTCGATCAAACCAATTTGATTGAGTTGTTATTGAGCTAAAACAGTTTTAAATGATGTGTATTGTGTAAATTCTCCCACTTTCTAAAAAACAAATAACTTGTTAAATGCATGTTAAAGATAATTTTGTAATGGATCACATACAATTAAAAGTTCAGTATAAAGGCGAAATAAAAAGGAAACTATTCTTTTTACTCTGCTTCATATGAAAACTGTGCTGATGCAAACATTGAAAAAAATTATTTTTGTTGTTCATTTAACAACAATGATTGACATACATTAACAGGCCCATGAGACGTCAGTCAGAGCCATGGTCTGGAGCCATAACGATGGATGGATGGTGACAGGGGATCACGCGGGCTATATAAAATACTGGCAGACGAACATGAACAACGTGAAAATGTATCAGGGACACAAAGAAGCCATTAGAAGTCTCAGGTGGGAACTAGTGCTGCCCCCTAGTGGGCAAACTTCTAAACAACTACGCAGTAAGGTTAACGTACATGTAACTTTGCCAGTGATTTCATTTTGTGTTAATTTCTTGTTATCTACAAAATCCATCAGTAATAAAGTATGTACAAATAGTAAGCTGATGTTTATCGATAAGAAATTATGTAAAAGTAATATAATGGCCTGTCATTATGGGCAATATATAAGTTTTTTAGTACTGATTAATTTAATAAAAACTTTGTATGGGATTACAAATAGACTTATACTTCCAGTTTGCATTGGATTATTATTTTTTATCACTTTTAGTATAAAAAATCAAAACATTTCTTCAGGGTTCGGTTTTACTGTTATACTTGTATATACAAGCTATTTCTTGAATACTTTATTTGAAGGGTTTTGTAAATACAATCGTAAATTCACAGACTTAAACTACAGGTATACGCAAGACTCCAGTGATGGTTTCGTTAGATCAAGTTTACAGATTCTATAATGCTTGCTCAATATTTACTTTCTAATTAGATATTTTTCTATTTTTGCCATAAAGGCACCTTTATATATATATATATTTATTTATTTAAGATATTTTTGCCATAAAGGCATCAATATAGATATTATTTTTTATGCCATAAAGGCACATTTAGAATATATAAATATTTCAATGCCGTATTGTTAAGTTTTGACTTGTTAATGCTGTGTATAGTGTATAAAAAGAAAGGAAATTTGCTCCATATATATATTTATATATATGCCATAAAGGCAATGCAGAAAATAAAAGTAGAATTAAATAAAAACTTTTTATTGTTTGTTCATTCAGTTTGAATAAATAAACAATGAATTTTCGTTCTCGGAGAATGGAAATTCCATTTTAAATCCAGGCCTTTGTAACATTGCACATGTGAACAGAAATTCTTAAAACTTAACAGAATGAAAGCTGCATCTTTGAATGATTTTTGGTGGCATAGTTTGACTTGTTGAAGGGAAACTGAAAATAATTATGAATGAAAAAACAATATGGCAAGCTCACCCTAGATCATTTAAATAAACTAGATATAAACCCGTTACTTTTTAAAGTTAAGGTCATCCATGATTTAGTGATCTTAGGTTCTGTTGTCTACCACTTACCTCTCACTGCTGAGAAAAAAAAAATAATCAAAGTTTGCCAGTTAGTTGCAGGGGGATGGTGGTTCTGCTCAGATTCTTTCTGAGGTCTTCCATCACCAATAAAACTGAATATGTCGTAAATAACCTTTCATGTGTTAAAATGACATTAAACCCCATTAAAAAATGAAAAAAAAGATTGTTAAATTTATTTTATATTACTTGTCACCTATAATAGATTACTCCATGCTGGTTATTGGATCACTTTTGGAAAGACTTTAAGAATACTCATTGAGACCCAAACAATGTAGACCCTATGGAGATTGATCCTATGACATCGTATGATCAATAAAAGGATGGAGAAATCCTGAAATTTGGTTTGTCTTTATATAATATATAAATTTGAGCCATTTTTAACACATTTTTGAAACGCGCTCTTTAATATTTCCTGTTGTATTTGAGAGCAAACTTGTGTGCATACAGGTACATTAACCTGATCGAATCACAGTCCTGCTGTAATGGGTACATTAATCTGAGTGAATCACAGTCTAATCTGAGTGAATCACAGTCCTGCTGTATATGGGTACATTAATCTGAGTGAATCACAGTCTAATCTGACTGAATCACAGTCCTGCTGTATATTGGGACATTAATCTGAGTGAATCACAGTCCTGCTGTATACAGGTACATTAATCTGAGTGAATCACAGTCCTGCTGTATATGGGTACATTAATCTGAGTGAATCACAGTCCTGCTGTATATGGGTACATTAATCTGAGTGAATCACAGTCCTGCTGTATATGGGTACATTAATCTGAGTGAATCACAGTCCTGCTGTATATGGGGACATTAAGTAAAGTCCTGTTGCAAATAACAGGCAATAATTCTCACATTAAAATGCTTGGACAAAGCTGGGCTCAAACCCAGAACCTTGGCTATAAGAGGTTAGTGACCTTGAACCATGTTGGTCAAGTCAATAAGAGGTCAGTGATCTTGAACCATGTTGGTCAAGTCAATAAGAGGTCAGTGATCTTGAACCATGTTGGTCAAGTCAACAAGAGGTTAGTGATCTTGAACCATGTTGGTCAAGTCAATAAGAGGTCAGTGATCTTGAACCATGTTGGTCAATTCAACAAGAGGTTAGTGATCTTGAACCATGTTGGTCAAGTCATTGTCCTTGTCATTCTTAAAGTATCATGGACATTTCATTTTGAATTCTTTTGTTCTTGCTTGCTGCAACCGTTGCATTATCAGTTTGTCTATTTCTTTCTGTCTCATTTACTCTGTCTTTCTCTCTCTCACTTTCTCACACAATTTATATCACCAAATACATTTTCTATCAGTGTATGTGTTGTGAGGCTGTCATCTCGGCAAATTAAAATTTTTTGTATATTAATAGCTTTTCTTTAAAAAGGTGATCCAAACTCTAACTCATTTAGGTCCTTTGAAGTGTACTTAATCACCACCAGCACTTATCACACAGCATTTTATGTCCACAAAATTGAAGAAACTGCTAGTCAACAAATTATATAGTTGTGTGATTGGTAGTTCTACTCAAAACCATACAGCACTTTTTTGGATGGCCTTGACCTGTGGTTAATTAATTTTGTCTACAAAAAATTTTTTTTTGCAATTAGCTCTAGTTGTTTTTAACTGTTTGCACATTAATCACAAAATGTCTTTTTCATGTCAACTAATTTGGTTTGTAGCTTTATTTTGGATGACCTTGTCATAGTTTTTTACGGATAATTAATAAACATTGACCCTTACACAATAATTACTCTTCTTGTGCGCTGGGTCCAGTTCGTTCGTTCAGTCAGTATTGTGTCTGACTATCAATCCAGGGTAAGCGAATTCAAATTCCCGCCTTGCCATAGTCTTCATTATGATATACAACATTGCATCTCGTTGTCGTTCTTCTCACCGCCGACTAAAGTGAGAAAGTTTTCAGTTACTTGCGAAGATAGGTATGCTCGAGTACAGGTTATCCTTCCAGAGTTGTTTGGTTGACTGATTGTCTGTTAACTCTCAATGGCATAAAAACACTAGATATAAATAAAATAGCAACAAAAAACCTGATGATATTGCATTTCTAGTTGATATTATTTGTCTAACCTTGGCCTTCGTTGATAGCTGGATTTCTTCATTGCTTTTCTTTGGGATATGCAAGACAATTAAATATGCGGAATTCTCCTGTTGAAGATACGGAGAAACATGAGTTCAATCTGAAGAATCATTACAATCAATGTTAAATATGAAAAATTCAGAGATTCTTTTTTTTTCAATTAGAAACCTTTGTTTACTACATAATTTTATCTAATTTTTCAAGATAATCATATTGCTGTATAGGCATTTTGTTAAAATATTTTGAGTCAATTTAGCCGCTTTTTTTTAATGTTAAGGGAGTAGATGTACCTCTATTTGTAAATCACAAGGGGAATACCCCCACCTTTTCCAGACTAGTTTCACTATAAGCTTGCCGTTCATACGCCCGTCTGTTGACCTGACAACAATTATTGACGTTACTGTTTATGTAATCTGCAAGAGATATCACCAGTTCATGATTTAAAAGAAATAAAGTTAATGTAAAACAATCAGTTTACATTTATAAAATAAAGACAATTAATTAAGATTTACAATTAATTAAGACAGTTAACCAAGGTTCACAGAAAATTTAGGCAGTTGAACCAGGATTCTTTCCAATGAAGGTGGTTACACCAGATGTACTTAAAAGAAGACATATCGCATGTGTTTATGCTGCTGCTATTCGGAGAAAGGTGAAAGGGCATTAAGTGTTAATCCTGTTCATGTCTGATTGTCCATCTGTCTGCTCAGTAAAAAGTTGTTTCCAATCAATAGCGAAAGCTTTCATGTTGACATACACTTTTGTTGGCCAATAGTGCGTAGAGAGTCTGAACTTACAAGCAACAAAGACATTTTGCCAAAATTTAAATGCAGTGATGGGCGCAAAGATATTTATAAAATAAAGGCACTTGGTACAGACTTGCATAAAATATAGATATTTATACAGATTTGCCCATTAAATAAAGGCTTGTAGCCCTGACTTGCATCGAATATATAATACTTGCATACATTTATTGCAGTTAGTACAGATTTGATAAAATAAACATACTAATTTATCGGTACATTCAATAAAAAAAGTTAAGTGGAATAGAGATATTTTAGCCAGGTCTATCTTATAAAGGCAGCCATCCCAGACTTTCATCCAGTAAAAGTTATTTCTTCCAGATTTACTTCCAATAAAGGCAGCTAGCGACTTGCATAAAGATAAATATATTTTGCCCAGATTTATGCCTAATAAAAACATTTAGTCCATACTTGCATGAAATAAAGATATTTGCCCTAATTTTTCAATAAAGGCATATTAGCTCAGATTGCTATGAAATAAAGATGTGTTACCCAGATTCACCAAATAATGGAGATTTGTCCATACATGAAATGAATAAAGGCACTTTGCCCAGATTTTCACCAAATAAAGGAGTTGCCCAGATATAAATTGAATAAAGGCATTTTGCCCAGATTTTCACCAAATAAAGGAGATTTGCCCAGATATCAATTGAATAAAGGCATTTTGCCCAGATTTTAATCAAATAAAGGAGATCAATTGAATAAAGGTATTTTGCCCAGATTTTGCCATATTTACAACCAATAATGGCAGTCACCCAATAAATGCATTTTGTCCAGATTTTCACTGAATAAAGGCATTTTGCACAGATTTTAACCAAATAAAGGAGATTTGTCTTGATTTCAATTGAATAAAGGCATTTTGCCATATACATGTAATGGAAATTTGCCTAGACTTAGATTGAATAAAGACATTTTGTCCAGACTTTTGCCAAATAAAGGAGATTTCCCTAGATATCAATTGAATAAAGACATTTTGCCAAATAATGGATTTACCCAGGCTGAGTGAATAAAGGCATTTTGCTCAGATTTTAACCAAATAAAGGAGATTTGTCTTGATATCAATTGAATAAAGGCATTTTGCCATATACATGTAATGGAAATTTGCCCAGGCTTAGATTGAATAAAGACATTTTGTCCAGACTTTTGCCAAATAAAGGAGATTTCCCTAGAAATCAATTGAATAAAGACATTTTGCCAAATAATGGAGATTTGCCCAGGCTGAATGAATAAATGCATTTTGCTCAGATTTTTGCTGAATAAAGAAACTTTGATAATAATATGAATTATGTAACAGTAAAGTTGTTTTGCTAATATTTACAACCAATAATGGCAGTTACCCGATAAAGGCATTTTGCCTACACTTTCACTGAATAAAAGCATTTTGCCCAGATTTTCGCAAAATAAAGGCGATTTGTCCAGATAAATATTGAATAAAGGCAATTAGCCCAGATTTTCACCAAATATAGGAGATTTGCCCCCCCCCCCCCCCCCCCCGATATAAATTGAATAAAGGCAATTTGCCCAGTTTTTCACTAAATATAGCAAATTTGCCCAGATATAAATTGAATAAAGGCATTTTGCCCAGATTTCCATTTACCATAATCCAGACCATTTCCCAGCTTTGCTTGCCTGCTGGAGATTAGTCGTAAAAAGGGCATTGCCGAGATATTTCAGGATGAGCTGAATATTATCCACATACTTACAGAGAGGAGACCCATATTGTGATGATTAGTTTCTCACTACTATTATGTTTGCTTTGATATTTACAGTTAAAGTTGCATTTTTCCTGGTAATGTTATTGAGCATTTTATTTCAGTTCATCTTTAATTAAAAGATAAAGACAACATCATTTGTACCTGAAGCCTCAGTATAGGCTAAGCAAGCAGACAAATACTTGATAAAAGAATAGTCTTTTTATTTATGTATTGTACATTGTGTATATACATATACATATATATATATATGCAAATGGTACATTTAATAAAGGCATTTGCCCATTAATATATTTTATGTATATATACTTTAACATTTGTTTATGTCACATTTGCTTCTGTTAATTTTATTTTCAGAATAAAGACCGAATAACTTAACAATTTTGTATGTTGTTTTTACCCTCACAGTTTTTGCCCCAGTGATTCAAAATTTGCCTCGTGTTCAGACGACGGAACAGTCAGAGTTTGGGATTTTTTACGCTGTTATGAGGAAAAAATCTTACGAGGTATGAATTCTGTTCAAGTAAAATTTCAATTTTCCTTCAAGTTTTTTAGCTCACCTGAGCCAAAGGCTCACAGGTGAGCTTTTGTGATTGCGTGGTGTCCGTTGTCTGTCGTTTGTCGTTAACTTTTATCTTCTAACAACTTCTCCTCTGAAACCACTGGGCCAATTTTAATATAACTTTATAGAAATGTTCCTTGGGTGACCCTCTACCAAGTTTGTTCAAGCCATTTTGATTCGTCAAAAAACATGGCGGGAATGGGGTGGGGTTAGTTCAGTGCTCCAAAAATAGGATAGCCCAATGCCCGGGGCTTGTCAAATCTGGATCCGGGCATGTGCCTTCTTCAAAGTTACTTGCCCGTCTGGCTTGTCTTAAAAATCGGACAAGCTAGTTTTCACAATACACAGGTCTGCAAATATCTCTATTCGATATGACACAGGTCAAACTGTTGTTTATAGACCGTAACTAATCAGTATAAACAATTGACCCCTGCGGTGTTTATCACACCACATGCCCGATAATGCGACTTTGGAAAACCTCTCCTGCATATTCATTTATCTATTTTTATTCCTCTAATGCGATTGGTGGATAGCTTTGAATATAAATAAATCTATTTTTAATAACCGATCCGATTGGTCGGATATCTACGACCAAGGTACATGTTTCTTACCACTTACCCGAGCAAAGACAAAAACAAAAAGAAATGACGTAATCGCGGGTGTCTCTCAAATTCTCGATTATGAAGAGTATAAAATTACCTCCCTTCACCAAAATGGTAACGATTTCTAAAATCTGATTATGATTTTACAGATAATTTGCGATCGATTGCGTTATGTAAAATGTCAGCGTTAGGTTCTGGTAATTTTATAAATATTTCGTAGATTTATAATAATTGGAACTGTATGTATATAAATTTTCTTCTGTGAAAACGTGAAAGTTGATATTTAAATTGAGTTAACGGTAAAGAAAAATGTGGGTGGGGTATTATAGTAACAAACATTGCTTTTTGGTTGTGTAGTTTCAGCGTATAATTTTCTTTTGCATGATTTAAATTTAGTATTGAAAACAACAATTAAGATGAATTATGTGGGTTTTTTTTAATAATGAAATATAGTTGACTAGTTGCACTTTCTAGATATTTGAAGGCTATCATAGACTGCATTTATTTATCATATTGCCAAGTTCTCTTCTTGGATAGATTGAAAAGCTTTGTAGGCTTCACATTGCCATTACTGTATGTTATGACAGCAATAATTAGAAAACAAGAGAAAGATATTTAAAATAATGTTTTAAATATACTGCTGCTCCCACACTGCCACTGAATCGACAGAACAGAAATGATAGTCAATAAAGAACAAAGATTAAATACAACAAAATAAGTTAGGCATACTGATAGAGATGTAGTCAGTTCTCCTTTCTCCCGGTCTTACTCAACCTCTAAAACTTGTGATTTAGACATGCATAATATAAAGGGGAACTAACCCTACACAAAATTAATACATTTAAGTCTTATGTTTACATATTTCATATTATACCGCAAGGTGTATTGGTAAAAAAAATCTGGGCATGTGAACCATTAATCAGGGCAAGTTATTTTTCAGCCAGGGCAAGTAGATTTTTTCAACCTACTTGCCCTGGGCTTGTCCCAAATTTTTTTTTTCTTGGAGCACTGTAGTTTATTATATAAGCTATAGTAAAAACTTAAAAAATCTTTTTGTCAGAAACCACCAGATCAATTTAAAACAATTTCACAGAAATTTTCCTTGGGTGACCCTTTACCAAGTTTGTTCGAGCCGTTGTGATTTGTTAAAAAACATTACCGCAACAGTGAGGTGCTAGTTTACTATATAGGCAGCTGTAGTAAAAATTTCAAAAACCTTCTTGTCAGAATCTGCTGACCTGATTTCACATTATCCTTATTTGTCAAAATTACTTCTGAAAGGGTCTATGTATTTAATCAATAATTGTTGTGCATTTATATAGTTAAAATAAACCAGGTTAAATTAATTTTCTGTAAATTTTACTTATTCATAGTGTATTGGTGCTCCATGGACACATTTTTAGGTCACCTGAGACTTTGTCTCGAGTGACTTTTTGTCTGTTGTCATGCGTTGTCCGTTGTGCGTCTGTAAACAATTCACATTGTCGACTTCTCAAAAACTGTTGGCTTGATCGTACTGAAATATTGTATGCATCTTTGGTATCTAAGGGTGAATCAAAATTATGAATTGCTGAGCCCCAACCCACTGGGGCCTTGGGGGCGGGGCCTAAAGAGTTGAATATAAGGTAAACTTTAAAAACTTCTTACTATAGGAAGCACTGAGAAACAAATGGTTAGCATCATATTATTATGGATGCAAATGGGTCCTTTATAAAAATTGTGAATTGCATGTCCCTGGGTCTCACGGTTTGGCTCTGTGGGTGGGGCCTACTTTACTAAATTTATATAAGCGAAATAACAAAAAAAATCATTTCTGATGACTGAATAGGCTTATTTGAATTGTTTTTGGTGTAATTTGTTGCTGATGACATGAGGATTAATGCTTATGTTTTATTGAGTGACCCCAACCCTCTGTAACTTTGGGCCTAGGCTAAAACAGTCAAATTTATGGTAAATTTTAAAAAATCTTATAGGAAGCACTGGAAAACAAATTGTAAGTATAATTAATGAGGCCCATGAGTCCGTCATAAAAACTGAGAATTTCATGTCTCTGGGTCTCGTGGTTTGACTCTTGAGGTGGGTACTCATTTAAAAAAAAAATGATGTGATATGATATTCAAAATCCATTTAGGATTTTTGCCGCTTCCCAAAGGACAATAGTTGGAAAATATATTGATATAGCTTTATGTCATCAAGGATAATCAGGTGACCGTTGAGGCCCTAAAGCATCTTGTTTATTTTAAATGACTTTTCTGAAACCATAGAACAGATTTCATTGAAACTTGGTTGCCATGGTCACTTTCACATTTGTTTTTTTTATTGCCAACCCAAATTCAATATAGCTGTGGTCAGTAGAAATTCAATGCTTGTCAAATAGGTCGACTGTTTTCAAGTTTGTGTATTTTGTCTTCATAAAACATTTTTAAATGATTGATGAATCCAATCCCTGGTCACATCAAATCCAATATGGTTGCCATTAAAAGACTAAAATTAAAAAAATTATTGAAACCCGTTATTCATTGGTGATCACATAACGAGTGCATGATTCTTGGGTCAGTCATTATCAAGTTTGTGTATTTTGCATTCTTAAACTTTCAAGACGTTTTCATTGGATCTGATCATTTAAAATAAATTGTACCTCTTTCGACTTTGAGAAAAAGAGAAAGGTATTAAGTAATATGTTCAAAGAAATGCTAATCTTTTTGGATATATTCGTTTTGATTTTCCAACCTGAAGTTTTGCTCTTTTAGTGAAAAACTGTATTTAAAATAAAAAAAACAACATTACATGATGGGCTGTCCTTTGGGCTGTTTGTTTTAAGCTTAAGCCACCCTGTCATTTGAACTGGAGATATAACTACAACGGCAGCTATTGATGGAGGTAATTTTGTCTTAAAGTTATTACCTTTAACTTGCCCAAGTTACCTCCCTTGATTTAAGTGCATTTACATGCATATTCTCATTTCCAATTTCTAAGTCAAAAAGTATTCTTTTACAACTTTGAAACTTAACACAACTGCTTTCTTGCATATAATATTGTCTTTGGGGCAAGTAGGTTAACCGTCAAAGTCCCTGTGACTTATGAAAAAAAAAAATAATATTATGAAAATTTTTATTTTACAAGGAAAACTTAAAAAGTTTTTTATACTTTTAGTAAGGGTCTTTCTTGGTTGAGTTGTCTTAATATTTATGACAATTAACCTTTTACCACTAAGGTCATAGGTTTGAGTCCAGCTTGTTCTAAACAGTTTATGTGAAAAAGTTTGCCATTTACTTGGAGAAGGTATTTTGTACCCGTAATAGTTCTGAAGTCTTCTTCAAATAAACTTGTTACGCCATAAATAACCTGTTAAGTACAGGTAGTTGAGAAGGATATTAAACCCCATTTAAAACAAGGCAATGCTTTTAGGTTACAATTAGACCTTTATCATATTGTACATTTTTTTGTTTTTAAGGGAATTTATGAGTATTTTTTAAAAATTTAAAATTGGCTATAAACATATCTTGCCTATATATTTATATATATGTCATGCGCTATCACCATAAGAATATCTTTTTAAACATGCCAAAATAATATATTGAAAAGGAATTTCCTAACTTGGGCTACATGCCAAGTTTAGACTAAAATAGAGTTACCGCTTAAAATTGCAACATACACTGCAGTCCTGTTATAACATGTTTTGTGATGTGTAAAATGGGTCACGTGTTTTAATTTGATCTTAATTTGATCTGTTTTACAGGTTCTCACATAATGCATGTTGCATCTTAGAAAAAGTCTGAATGATGACACAAAGGTAGTCAAACAGTATTTAAGTGCTTTCTATTTATAGAATGGGGATTTTGTTTCAAGTTAACCAATCTAATTTTAATATTAATTTTGTCATGTTTTCATGTGATTGTCTTTATTTATGATAATCAAATGTGTTTTATCCATTTTAAAAATAATATCATTTTTTGATACATTTATTTATTTTTTTTCCTGATTTTCTTTAAGACAAAAGATTGTGTTTTTTATCAGTAATTGTATTATATGTCGGCAATATGTTTTACTTCCGATACATTTTTCATCCCAGTTAAAACGAGTAACACCTATGGTAATACTTTACTTTAAGACATCTTTACATATTATGGTATAGATCCTTATTTTTGAAGGTTGATAAGTAAAAGGTCAGATAAAGACTTTTAGTATTTAAAGTGTTGGACCTTCAGCATGATAAATTTTTCTTTCTTTTACCACATTTGTTAATTTTGAGATTATCAAGATAAAAATATTGATTAAAATAAATTGTAATATATTACATAAAGGGGTTCTTCATGGTCTTGGGTGTCGTTTCATCATTTGAGGTGTTGTCTCAAGATCATGTTATCTCTCACCGCTAAGGTTGTAGGTTTGAATCCTGCTCGCTCCAAACAATTTTATGTATAAAGAAAGTTTGCCAGTTACTTGCGGAAGTATGGTGGTTCTACTCATATTCATTCTGAGGTCTTCCTCCACCAATAAAACTCGATATGTCATATATAACATGAGATGTTTTGAAACTTGCGTTAAACCCCATTTAATAAAAAACATGTATATTTGAAAGCTCTTTGGTTTTGATTGTGCAAACAGGTGAATGATGCTGTGTTGATCTGTGATTTTGTTTATTAGTTCTGTGGACATTTTAATCAAGAGAAGAGCCTTCAGCTTCTATCGCAATTAAGATCAAATAAATCAGTATAAAATAAATAACAAATAAAGATAAAACACTAAAAAATACACTTTGCTTCCAAACTAAATTAAATTTGAAGTAATAGTTTCAATTTTTTCTTCAAATTACATCCATCTCTGAACACAATTTTGGTAGTAACATTAAAAACTGTTAAGAAATGAGTGTTATTTGATTGAATATTTAGCGTCATTTTTATGCCATCGAGGGCTTACAGATGATCAGTTAACCTAACCACTGTTTTCTGGGATCCTGGAAGGTTAACCAATACTCAAGCATACCCCACCTCCGCAAGTAACTGATAATGAGAAACAATTGTATATCAATTGTCATGGAGACAATTACCGGTTGGGGATTCAAACTCACGACCCCTGGATTAATAGTCGGACATGTAACCGACTGAGCTTATTGGGCCTGGCTTATTTGATGAAAGTTAATGAGATATGAACTTGTAAGTGAGTGGTTCTCTGCTAATTACAGTAAGTTTTATCTAACTATGTTAGATAGTGCTAAGCGTCTCTTTCAAAAATATTCAGTCAAATCGCAATGGTACGTGAGACAGTATTCTGAGTGCTGCCACACTGGAGTATCATACCGCAGTCACATGGAATGATACCCAACCCAGTTACATACCGACACTTGGCCAACCTAGAACTATCCTCTTAATGATGAGCTCCAAGCTTCCAGTACCATTTTTCAAGTGTTTGGTATAACCCAACTAGGGATCGAACCCACGACCTTCAGCATGCAAGACTGATGCTCTAAACCATGGTCTATTAATGCACTTGATCAACACCACTATGTCTGGTTTCACATTTATTTAGCATTGATACAGAGGTTATATTGTTCTCATCCTTCAGTTAAAGTTGATGAATATGTTGTTATGCTCCTTCAAAAATTAACATAACGTGTCGAATTGAAATCAAAATAAAATCACGCGACTCATTTAATACGTCATAAAATATGTTGCACTTTTAAGCGGGAAATCTATTTCAGTCTAACCTAGGTGCGTGGACCGAGTTAGCAAATTACTTTTTAATATGTCATTTTGACATGTTTAAATAGATATCCATAGGCAATATGGGGTCAGTGATTATATATAGGCATGTTGTATTGGAAAAAATGATTTTAGCCAATTTTTTTTTTTTTTTAAATCCTGAGATACATGTATTCACTATAAAGTTGATGGAATGGAATGTTGAGCCCTTTGTTCATTATCAGTTACGTGGTGATGTCATTAACATTAATACCTGTAACACAATCACAAATCTTGGACAAAGTTGATTTTATCCTAAATTATGCCCAAGCTTAAAAGTGAATGTTTATGTGTATGCATTCGTGAAAAATTAATGACAATTTTATATACTGGTATTTTCGATGAAGTAGTTATGTCACTAATGTAAATATAACCAAATACCTATGATGGTTTAACGTAACACTGCTCTATTTCCATATTTGTTTATATGTAGATAGAACAGTGTTGCATTTATCCCACAATCTGCAGATTAATACAGGTTAGAATGAAACTAAACTAAAATTTATCAATCAATATTGGGCTGATGGTTCAACCCAACACTGCTCTATTTTCCTTATTGGTTTAGAACAGTTAGAACAGTATTGCGCTGAGCCGCCAAACTGCAAATTAATACAGGTTATAGGCTGATACTAACATTGACCAATCAACATTGGGTTTGTTTAATACACTAGGTCATGGAGCAGACGTAAAATGTGTAGACTGGCACCCCCAGAAATCACTGATAGCATCAGGAAGTAAGGACAACCAGGTACCCATCAAGTTGTGGGACCCCAAGTCAGGAACCAGTCTTGCAACTCTGTAAGTATCTCAACAGTTTTTGTGATAGGAAGAAGACAGTCTGTTGTGCAATGTCTTTAAATTTCAAGCAGGACGGGTAAGGCCGAATAAAAAAATTGGGTCAGTAGGTAGGATTTTTTAATTTTCAAAAAGTTTAGACAAAAAAATAATTAAAAATAAAAATTGATATTTTTTTTAACCTGGGTGAATGGGGAGAGTTAAATATTGGCTAGAATCGTAAAGTAGACAAAATATGTTTGTCATTTGGCCTAATATGTGGTCTGTTGGTTTGGTCCTAGTACTGGTTCTTACCAGAAAACAGAATCAAAAGTGATTTACAAAAGCATTGAGCCTTGCTATTGAGCTAAAATAAAATGATAAAAATATTTCCAGTATTCATGGATTTGTTGGGGAAGCAGCTGAAGTTGTGTGCCTTATTATTATGAGGTCCACAAACAATTAATCTGCTCAAAACTGTTGGCAGGTTTCTCCACAGGCCATTTAGGCGCAAGGGCACCCCAGCACTTGACTATCAGAAATGATTTTCCCCTGGTGCTTGAATTCTTTAAAAAAAAAATTGCAAAAGCTTACTTTCCTCTAAATCATTACTTTTCTTTGCATATCTTTTCTTATTTTTATTCCTAAAATGAACATACTAAATATAATGACTAACTGATTATATACAAGTTTTTCTAGTGAAATATATTTCAGTGAATGCCTTACACAGTGCTTGAAAATGTGTTGAAGGTGTTTACTGGCTCTTACTCCAGGGCTTGCATTTCTTCCTGTCGAGAACTCTGGTTGGTGTGGCAATATCACAAAGTCCTGCCACTGCTTTGCCAACTCAGTGGTATTTGTTAAGACTTAACGTGTATCACATTCTTGACGTTGCATGGAGACGGGTCTTCGTATAACCGGTCAAATCGCATCTTCTCAAAGTTCCCACCGCGCTCTTGGATGCACCTCATGTGTCTCCCATTTATAATAGACGTCTCTGTGCCAATCTTGAACTGTGCAATGATGTGATGAAATCGAAGCTGAAATTCTTGTAGACTTGCCTAGTTTAATGTTGTGCAAAAAATTTACATCATCCGACTGCTCCGGATAGCTTGAATCACATTTATAACTTGTAGTGATGTTGCTATGTTACTGTATTCAATATCAATACAAAATTTGTTGATTGCATAGAGGAAAAAAGTGGATAATCCAATCAGCGATCAATATTGTTTCCAAGGCCGCCATTTTCCTTAAGCAAACTGTTTCTAAGTGAACACTACATTGTATTTGCTTAAACAAACAATACCATTTGGCTAGTGAGCAGGGCAATAGTTGCCCTTGTGTCAAGTTAGTTGTTAGCAAGTATCAGTATGAAGTTCAGTTGTGTATTTTGTCATCTCTGTAGTACTACTGTCACTAGTAGACTCTCAATAGTTCAATCAGTGTAATTGCATTGCTGCAATAAGACTGCCAGGCCTGATTAGCTCAGTCGTTAGCACATCTGATTATCAATCCAGGGGTCGTGAGTTCAAATCCCGCCCGGTCACAAACTCTGATGGTTGATATAAGACATTGCATCTTATTATCATTCGTCTCAACTGCTGATTCAAGTGGGAAAGTTACTTGCAGAGATGGGGTGTGCTCGAGTACTGAATAACCTTCCAGGATTGCAGGAAACAGTGGTTAGGTTAACTGATTGTCAGTTAGTTCTTGATTGCAAAAACGATGCTAAATATTCAATAAATCAATCAATGCAATAAGACTACAGGTACAGGCGATGGATACATTTCTAGTTCATTGAGAAATGAGATGCAGTGTATCTGCGTAGTTCATTTAAACTGATTGTAGAAAGAATGTTTGTGTTTTGGAGTTAAACATAATACATAGATTATCACAAGTAACAAACAACATATCAATACATGTACATACATAGAAAATCAAAAAATGGAAGTCAGATTTTTTTGTCCTCCAAACATTTGCAATATGGCATAGGCCATAACGAATTAATACTGGTAGCTAAATTATCATCCCCACTCGCCCCCTTATTTTCATGCTGCCCCGACCCTTTTTTTTTTTCATAAAAAAATAAAATCCTCCTGCCCTCCCTGTTTTCAAGAAAAATTTGGATGATAGTCTAGCAATTAATTTATAATGGCCATATCCAATTTTATTGCTAAAGAAAGATGTTGGAAGGAATCTGACTAGAACTACCACCATACCATAAGTAACTGTCCAACTTATCCAATAAAGTGTTGGACAAAGCTCTGCTGGACTGGAACCTTCAACCTCAGCAGTAAGAGGCAAGTGGTCATTAAAAGACATTGCACATAAGACCACTTGGTCCAGGAGGACCTTGTATGTTATATTAATGACAGTGACTGATGATTAAATGATAAATCTAGACTTTACTGTCCTTTCTTGAATGTCTATAATTTATAATACCCCCTACTACAGAGTATCAAATGCACTTGGATTGTTATAAAAATAGTTATATGAAGGTCGCCAAGCCAAAAAAAGAACGCACTTCTAATAAACCTGTAGTAACTGAAACTAACAATAAATTGCAGGCATGCCCACAAGTTCACAGTAATGGACCTGAAATGGAACAAGAATGGTAACTGGTTACTGACCGCAGCCAGGGATCATCTCATGAAATTGTTTGACATACGCAACCTTAAGGAGGAAGTACAGATATTCAAGGGACATAAAAAAGAAGCCACATGTATGTATACCAGATGTATGAAAAAATTGTATACAAAAATGTATGACCTGCATTAAATGCAGGGGCTAAAATAGCGCAGGTCTAAGGTCTGGAAACTTTGCATTTTGCTGTCCGACTCTTGTAATTTTACTTTAACTAGGTCTGTGAACCTTTCAAAATTAAAATATTTTCTATAATTAATCATCCGCTCCTCTAGTAGTGCAAGTTAGACCTATTTCTGCATATCTATTGATGAAACCATTGACCAAGTTGAGCGGTGATTAAAAATAAAAGATTTGTAATTTATTTCATGCAGCATATATATTGGGAGAACTTTTCTCATATTTTAAATTAATGTGCACTGCAGTTAAAAAACAAAGTACATTTGGGTGAAAATTATATTGATGCCTTCAGTTGTACTAGCCTCCTTGATGTCATTTCAAAGCCCTTGGACTAATGGAACGTGGTATCAAAAACGAAATATACAATGCAAATTTTATCAGTAAAGTTTCTGAAGTCTTTCGAACCTTTCAAAAATTTTGCTAGAAGGTCCTAGACCTGCCTGTAAAATCCACAATTTAAAGTCTTAAAAAGTTTGTCCGTTATTTTCCTCTTTTAACCATCTTTGTATATAATTTGATACATTATATTCTTTGTCTAACTTTATATGTAATTACATCAAACACTTTGCATGATGTTTTCTTGTGATAAAGCAAATACACTACTGTGCTCAGAGTAACAACACTTGGTGTTACTTAAATAAATTTTGTTTGAATGTTGAAAACTGGGTTGTTAAAATTCACATTGTAAATCTCATCCACAGCTGTGGCCTGGCATCCCATAAATGAACAGATGTTTGCAAGTGGAGGATCTGACGGCGCCATCATGTTCTGGAATGCTGGGTAGGTTATAAATACCAAGCAGGGGTCGTATTAAATGTAACAATGAAATAAAATATTTTTTCTTACCCGTCTGAACAATGCTCTTCCATTTTCAAGCATGGAATTTTTGCCTATTTTGGTTTAATGACCAAGCAATGTTCAAATATATCGCAGTAATGGCCTAGCATAGTTCAGATACATTAATCGACACATCTGATTGCTATAACCAGTATTAGAAAATTAGAAATCACCAATCATTCTTAGACTTGAACTTAAAAATCCAAATTTCGACTTTAGATATCTAGTTTACCATGACAGATATAATAACTGTGAGAGTTTATTTGACTATATATAAAGTGTCCCTACATGCTTGCAAATATTAGTGTCAATAAATGGCCTTATGTGTGTTTTTCAAAGAATGGTTGACGAATACCACCCCTGGTCCTCTCCAACTATTCTCATTCAGAGATCTATAAGTACTTTGTTTCTTCTTTATTTTTCTCTAAATTTCGATATTCTGTACTAAAACACATTTTTTTAGGCAGGTACATTCATTTTGAGCAACAGCAATAATATTCAGTTCAGTTTTGCAATTCAAAGATGACAGATTGTATTTAATGAAATAGGACAAATCAAAGCAAATTCACAAAATAAAGTTCACGGGATTTAAAAGTGTTTTACAGTAAATCATTTCTCAATCTGGATTAAACAGCCTTGTGTCAGTTTTATGTGTTTTAAGGATATTGACTGTAGTTTATACTGTGTTTGAGTAAGAATATCAATGTTGTTTTTCTTCAGCACTGAAAAAGAAGTTGGGGCTATGGAAGAAGCCCATGATGCCATAATCTGGGACCTTGCCTGGCATCCATTAGGTCACGTGTTGGCGTCTGCCTCAAATGATCATTCCACGTAAGTACAGTCAAACCTTTTTTTTAAGCAGCCAGTCAAGGGAAGAAGCAAAAGTGGCCTTTTAAGACAGGTTGTTGCTTAATACAGGTAAATTTGCTCTGAAAACATAGAAATGGGAAAAAGCGAATTTGGCTGCTAAGACAAGTGGCTGCTTAATAGAGGTGACCACTTATACAGGTTTGACTGTATGAGTATATATGGTCGGGCATCTATCAGGCATGTATTTGTACCTGCCTTAAATATTAATTCCATGTACGTACATGTGTATTAGATTTTGATGAATTTTGTGATCAGAAGTATGTCAACAATTTTAAACACTACTTACTGGAAACACAGTCAAACATTTTAAGACAGGCTGTTGCTTAATACATGTTATGTTGCTATGAAAGCATAGAAATGGGAAATAGCAAAGGTGGATGCTAAATAGAGGTGACTGTTTACACAGGGTTGACTGTAGTCTAATTTTGTTGTCAGAGAATTTAATTCTTTGAAGTAACGATTTTGATTTGTTTTCCTGAGATTAAGGGAAGTTCAGATAATTGAAAACAAGATTTTGTGAGTGCAAGCTTTCATAAAATCTCAATAAGTTGCTTTTCTTTCTCTATCTTAGTCCTTGTTCATATTCAGTTTTCCCTATATTTATCTCAAATTGCCAATGTATATCAGTACATTTTCATCCATTTGCATAGTTGTTCAATGATAAAAAGAAATTTAAACATGTTTGTCATGCTTAATATGTCTGGCAAGAGTTTTCTGTTATCAGTAAATAGGAACTGTCTAACCTTGTAAAGCCACAGTTAAGCAGCCAAATCTTGGCAGCTACAAAGTAAACCTTTCTATGCAAAATGCTGTTAAAAGTAAAACCAGAAAGAACTGTCCACTGCTACCTAATGAAGTACACATGTGGGGCAAAAGTGGAAGAAAAGAACAATTTGCTATTTGATTTGCATCTAAACTGTCACAAAGACATGTTATGATTTTATGTTTTCTCTTAAAAATAAAAGCATTTTGGGTGTCCAATTGACATTTCCATGTATCTATACTACAGTTCTTAACTTCATGAATCTTTTTTACAGGAAATTCTGGACACGTAATCGTCCAGGTGATGCGATGCGAGATAAATATAACCTGAATATCGTGGCCCTGGGACCGGACGGCGAGGCACTGGATATTGGTATGTCTGTTTACTTGTGTATATTCGAGTTGACTGCTGGGGTATCTGGTTGTATATATTTGTTTAATGGGCTTTCTTAAGTTGGCACTTTACTGTAAATATCTACTCTGTGGAAAATGATGGTTCATCATGGCTGAGTGGTCTAGCACGCTGTTTCAAGATTACTTACCTCTCACTTTTATGAGATAAAACCAAATACTTCATAGGAAAGAGATGGTCAGTTACATGCGAAAGGATTGTTGTTCTATTTAGATTCATGCAGTCGGGATCTTCCTCTATCCTTAGCCGGGCTCAATTAGCTCAGTCGGTTACGCGTCTGACTATCAATCGAGGGGTCGTGAGTTCGAATCCCCGCCCGACAACAGTCTCCATGATGATCAATATACGGCATTGTGTCTCATTATCATTCATCTCTCACTACTGATTCAAGTGGAAAAGTTATCTGTTACTTGCGGAGATGGGGTATGCTCGAGTTCTGGTTAACCTTTCAGGATAGCAGGAAACGGTGGTTAGGTTAACTGATTGATTGTTAGCCCTCGGTGGCATAAAAATAACGCTAAATATTCAATCAATCAATCAATGAAACCTCTATCATTAAAACTGAATGCCATATATTGCTGGTAATGTATTGAAAATGGTGTTAAATCCTATTAAAACAAAAGTCTGTGCACAGGATTGACACTGTATGTCAGCTGTGAATAAGGAAAAACTTGTGCTCTCTCTACACAGAATAATGTGGAATATTGTACAGTGTTTGATTGTGTTGAATTTGAGTTGTGAAATGGTTTCTTTAACATTCTATAAATAATGAATAATAGATTTTTTTTTTTTTTTTAATTATTAATTTCACAGTTGAATAGGTTTATAGTTTTTGAAGAGTTTATTTAAAATTTAGAAGTAAATAGTTTTTTAAAAGCTATAAGGCCATAATGAATTAATTGCTAGATTATCGTCCCTGCCCGCCCCCTGATTTTCAAAAATAAAAAATAAAAGAAGAAAAGAAAAAACATCAAAAGTTTTAAAAAATAAAAATGAAAAATAAAATTTAAATCCTCCCGCCCCGTTTTTAAGAAAAATTTGGATGATAATCTAGCAATTAATTTATAATGGCCTAAACAACAAGGAAATCATTTAAGATCCTTTATTTCTGCTGTACTAGTATCCTATCTATTAATTTAATATCATAAAAACTAAAATCAAAATTTATTATCTAGATGCTGATGTACCACTGGGAGACAGTAAAAGTCTGTTGCCTGGAATGGGCCTGGAACACGGCCTACCCCCTGTAGAGGAGGAAAAACCAAAGAAGAAAGGTAATTTAATGTAGAGATTTCTTTTATATGAACTTGATTGTTCATTGAGTTTCAATCTTGCAATGTCTCGTACTGCAAATAATGTTTATGTGACTTTGCATTGTATATGATTTTTTACCAGATTGTGTGAAGCAATTTAAGTGTGTCCAACTTTACATCTCTTGTCATTCTGTAGAAGTGTGTGACAAACATTTTGGGACACTGACTTCCATGCCTTTGTACCTAGTGAAACTACTGTGTGTATATATAGCAACTCTTGTGGAATTTCTTCCATAGTTTTCAGGCAATGAAACTTGTAAACTTTATTCTTTTAAGAATTTATCTCTGAAGCTCATTATTCTATCATAAATTACAAACATCATTTTAAGCTTGCCGGGACAAAGTCCAAGGAGAGCTATTGCCATGACCCCGGCATCATCATTGGCTTCTATAAACAACAAGGTTAAACTTTTGTGTTAAAGTTTAAGATATCTATGCAACCACTCATTGGATGTGAATGAAACTTTGCATGTGTGTTCACCATCATCAGTGGAACACACAGAGATAAGAACCATTACTCTGGAATGCATTTTGGCATAGTTATGGCCCTTTTTGGACTTAGACACCCAGAGGCGAGCTTTGTTGTCTTCTGACAACTCTTGTTAATGCTACCAATTGGCTTGTTATGGGTGGTTATTGGTGACATTGTCTTCTTTGTGTTTTTTTAATTAAGTTTTGCCCCTTTTTAACATATTTTTATATTCCCATTAGGTTTTTCTTTAATAACTTCAACAAATATTTTTACTTTTGAGTATTTAAAAATAGTTTAAAACACAGCTTTTGTTAAGTAATTACCTGCAGTTCTTGTCATTTTGTATAAACTATCTCTTTCCAAGAAACTTGTACTTGTAATACACAACTGAAGTGTTTTTGGATTGTGGTTGAAAGACAATGGCATAGATTTGTTTATTGTTCTTCAGTTGTGGTAGGATTTGGTGAAGAAGAGCTACCGTGTATCCCGGGTTTGGATTGGTCAGCTGACGCCCAGTATTTTAGAGAACAAGCGGTGAAGGCGGTTGAGGAGAAACCAAAGAAGAAGACTCCATATTCCCGTCCGATTCCGAGAAGTTTTGAACAGGCGTGGATCACAAATCAGCAACCAGGAACGCTTGTGAAGGATGAGAGTAAGAGATTTTGGGTGTTTTGTGATGTATTTATTGGCACACCCAAGAAACTAAGATACATTGATTGTCGCCATTCCCCAGGATTAGAGTATTCAGATTCCAATTGTTCGCATTTGTAGACTTTGTCTATTTCACCATCCTGGTGTCTTGTGTCTAATTCCCACATATCAGAGGTTTCATTATCTTGTTTTCTGGTTTTGACAGATTTAGTAGTTAATGGACTCTCTTCTATATTTAAACCTTGGCTACATGTGTTCAAGTATTTAGCATCATTTATGCCATTTAGGGTTAACAGATGATCAGTTAACCTAACAACCCTTTCCTGGAATCCTGGAAGGTTAACCAGCATCCCTAGATTGATAAACGTCCTTTGATATAAATGAAAATAGAATGATATACAGATATTCCAATTTTATAAAAACTTAAGCATGAAATATTTGAAACGTTTCTCATAAAAGTGTCATATGGCTTATAATATATATATTGAAATATAGCATAGTGTATTATATATGGTTTAGTTTGATGCTCTATGATGTTCCAAGCATTGGATTTTGACCAATAATCAGTTTTATTTTATTTGATATAACATATAAATAATTTGAATTAAATTGCAGATGACGGTACCATGAGGCGAGGTAAAATTCAGTCTCTGTTGACCCTCGAGCTGCCTGACAAACCCCCACCAGGGCTGGAATATTTCGGTATGTAGGTCACAAAGCCTTTCCATTCTGAAGGCGTATTCAGTATGCATGCTGACTATATGTATATCACAATTGTGTTATCTGTTTGGCAGAGAATAATTATTATAGAAAATAACAAAAAGAACTTATTTAAATTCCAGTTTAGTTTTCGGGATCATAAGTATGAATTTAGTATCTGTTTTTAACGGTTAGCGCCAGTTGCAGGAGAGACTCTTAATGATCCCGCAAAGTTCACATATTCCACCATTACGAAGAGGGGCCCCAAAAGGGTACAAATTGGGAATTACTAAATTTGTTTTCTTAAGAACCGGTATGTCAAATTTGTACATATTTGATGTAAATTATCCCTAAGTGTAGGGGTTTGATTGCAGATAAGAATTTAGGGGCTAAAATTTATACAAAAGATTTATTTTTTCTATCTAAAATTCAAGATGGCCGATGTTTCTATTGCATAGTAGAATTTCAAAAAGTGCTATGGCCACTATGAGTCAGTAGAGCGTCCTCAGGCCCTCTTGGGCCTCTTGTTTTATAAACCACATATAGGTCATTTTTGAAAAATTGAAGATGCTGATTGAAAAGTATTTCCCTGATATTCCAAGAGTAACAAACAGTGAATTATTAATGTTTCTTTAGATAATCATTTCTATGCGACATACAGTTTGTAGGAAAAAATGCAACATATATTTTGCAGATTTGGATCACGAGGGAGATGATAAAATTCGGGAAGTCTCCACAGAAGATCAGGCGGTACAACCAGCTAGACAAGGTGACTTTTTTTTAATTTCAACTCTACCACCATCTGGTGGTTCATTTATTTACCCTGTAATTTGGTGAAAGAGGGTTTTTGGGTGGCCCATTTGTGCCTTAAAGGGACACACGACTATGTTGAAATGGAATTTTACTTATGTTCGCACACCAAATCAAACTTAAGCATATGAACATTTGACCATTTACTCTCCAAGTATTGACATCGAGAATTTCATATTTAAGAAATCGTAAACACATTTTATAACCTAGTGGAGTCATGATAGTTTTAGAAAGATAAGTAAAAAAAAAGTTTTTATCTACCATACTGTATACGCAATATAGGTGCACAATTTAGAGCTTATGGATAAGTGCGATATTATCACAAAGTGTTCCTAAAATATTATATTGGTGCATACGCTTGTTTATCAGATTCCACAGTATGTTTGTTCAATGTTTGTTGTATTTCAGGTTTCAATCCATTGGCTGCAATTCCACCTGTTTTGGATGTAAAGCAAGGAGTACCTCAAGGTGACCAAGATTATCGCTCTGATCAAGATTACAGACAGGACCAGGATCATCGTGCCGACCAGGATCACCGTGCTGACCAGGATTACCGTGGCGACTTCAACAGAGGTCAGCACAGGCAACAACAGGGAGGATTTGGTAGTGGGCAGCAACAGGGAGGATTCGGTAGTGGGCAGCAACAGGGAGGATTTGGTAGTGGGCAACAACAGGGAGGATTTGGTGGTGGGCACATGGCACAGCCAGGGCCTCCACGAGGGGGTGGTCCACCCCAGTTCAGAGGAGGCCCTCCCGAACATTTTAGAGGTGGTCCTACACATAGAGGGTCCATGGCTGGTTTCCATGGTGACCATGACCAGTCTGACAGTCAAGATAATATGTATGATGAGATGGAGCATGAAGGTTATGAACAAGAATATAATAATCATTCTAACAAAAGACAATCTGGGGGATTGCTTGAGACCCCATCTGGGAAGGATGGTGGACCACATGGTCAGAATCAAAGGGGTCCAAATCAGGGTCAGTGGCAGTCTCAAGGTCAAGGCGGAGGATTTGGACAGTCCCCAGGTGGGAAACAAGGTCAACGAGGAGATAGGGGTGGTCAGGAGGACAGCATGGAGTATGATCAGCGTAATCACAGTCACAGCCCAGGTCCAGCAGGATTTGATAGGGGACGAGGGCGTGGTGGTTCTGGGGACAGGGGAAGGGGGGGACATGATGGGTTTCGGGGTAGAAGAAGAGGTCAAGGTGGAAATAGGAATAACATGGGGTATGAAGATGGTGGTAACAGAGACTGGAAGGATGAAGGTCCCACAGGAGACGATAATGAGGATAATGATAATAGAGGAGGCAGAGGTAATGATAATTTTAATGACAATAGAGGAGACAGAGGTGGCTATAGAGGAGGGAATCAGCAAAGGGGTCGTGGTAACTATAGGGGAGACAACTTCAGGGGTGGGGATAGAGGTGGTGGACGTGGTGGGGATAGAGTTGGGAGGGGTGGGGACAGAGGTGGACGAGGTGGAGATAGGGGCGGAAGAGGTAACAGGGGAGGTAACAGAGGAAGTTTCAGGGGTGGTGGTGGACAAGGTGAATATAGGGGAGGGGGTGAATTTAGAGGACGAGGGAAGCGAGGCAGAGGTGGAAGAGGCGGTCCCTCATAAAAAGAGATAAGTCATGGGACGTTCATCAGAATTGAATACATTACCTAAATGTGCTATTTTCAGAAAAACATACATTGCGTTATTCATAAACTTCTGCCCAAACATGGGACTGTTCAAAAGAAGTGTTGATTCGTCATGGTGAAATCTCATTAGAGATGGTAAACATGTAGAGTGGTGTTGGATATTGCCAACACTGGATTTCCAGTTGGCTGCTGAAAATTTGTTACATGTTTGTAAAAATATAAGTTTGAATCAACAGCATAACAGTGTGCTTGTGCAGAAAATGAACTAGACGTGTTTTCCCTGATGTTGTGCTGGAAAATAAATTAAAAACTATTTGTCAATGAAATTTTGAAGTTTCCATGCATCTATTGTTATTATTTTGTGAGTTGAAAACAGTCTTTAGCTGGTATATGCTTGGAAAAAGGCATATTCTTAATTACCTTGTCCTGAAATTTAAAGGATCTCATGCACAAACATTGGATAAAAGGACAACCTCAGCTAATGTAAACAGTCAAATTCTAGCCTTGTCTTGGACAAATACTTTGGGGTGTTTGATTAATTCTTCTGTGGTGAAAATCAAAAGATTTCACACAAAATGGCAACATGAAAAAGTGAAATGGCAATATGAAATGAAATTTTTATTACACCCCTTTTTGCCATAGATATATACAGCTATATATTGTGTATCAATTGTGAATTTAAAATCAACCTTCAGTAACTGAAGGGGAATAGAATCTGAGGCCCAGAATAACGATTATTCTTGAATATATATTTATGTAAATGTTTGGAGTTTGTTGTAATTTCATTATTATTATTATGGCAGCATCTAGTTTATTACAAGAATTTAAGAGTTTCATTTCTTAAAGATTTACTTAAGGACATACATTTACCCACTTCTGTTTCACAAACAGTTTCTTAAGTTTTACTTAAATTACTTAAAATATTAACTTAATTTTGACTGGTTTTGTAAATATTCTTTATTTCAAGTGAAAAAATTCTATAAATGTATAAAAAGATAAAATTATTTTTAAGATAGATAAAAACCATTTCATTAAGACATAGAATCCAAATGGTTTGGTATGTCAAATCCAACAAAACGTGACATAATCAATATTCAAACTGGAGTATAAAACTTGAAACGAAATCCCCGTTTTAAAAAAGGCAGCGCTCAAATACCTTCATATTGACATTCGGTTTCTTTCTAAGATGAAACAAGTTCTACTACGTGTAAACCTGTATAACTGATCATATTGAAATCAAAATGTAACCATGTGACTCATTTATTATGTCACAAAATATATTGCAATTTTAAGCTGGAAATATATTTTAGTCTAGCCAAAGTTAGGAAATCCCTTTTTGATATACTATTTTGGTATATTTAGATATATATCCTTTTGGCAATATGGGGTCAGTGAGTGTATATAGGCATAATACATGTATATTGGGAAAAAAATGTTTTAGCCAATTTTAAAATTTTGAAAAATCCTGATAAATTCCCTTTAATAAATGTCAATAAAACCAAGTGTAGATTTTATGAAACCAGTCTAAAACCATGATCACCTGGATGCTTTTCTTTAATTTAAGTTATTAAGTATTTAAGTATATCCTTTAATTTGTTGGTGAAATTTGAGCCAGTAAACCCTCTGGGTTGACAATTAAGTAACTTAAGTGATATTTTACATAATTTTAATTAAATTAATATGTTATAGATGCTTTACAATGATATTAGGAAATCTGAATTCATGTATAAAATCTTGTTATAAGGACATACAGCACCACTATGGTTTTGATATTCATGCACCAGTGCACACTCTGGTATTGACAAGTGTATAGCTATTGTAGTTAATTAAGCATGATTTTAAATATGTAACATGGAAAATGCTTTAAAATTATCTAGAAAAAATGATTTAAGAACAAAAAAAAATGCTATATGTCGTTCCACCTGCACCTGATAGATTCGTTGTATATCCGTTCTATTATGCATACATGTACAAGTTTATAAACACTTGAAGTGAAAGTTGAAAAATATGGATTTTGTTGACAATTTGTTTGAAACTATTTCATTTTAAAAAATTCAAATTCTAAAAAAAAAATAGAACAAATACTATAGACTCCGAATATCTATTGAGGTGCCAAGGTTTTGTTGATATTGTCAATAACTGTTTGTATAAACAATCTGCACAATGCGCTTTATCTGGTTGGTGAGAAGTTTGCACAAATTGAATCTGTTGAATTGGTTACTTAACTTATAACAAGCGTAAAAGAACATTGTACAGTAAAACCTGTGCAAGCTGCCACTTGTCTTAAGCAACCACATTTGCTATATCCCATTTCTATTCTTTCAGAACAAATTCACCTGTATTAAGCAACAACCTGTCGTTCCTTCCATTTACTGGCTGATTAAGACAGGTTTTACTGTACATTGTCCATGATATAATGTATACATGTAATAGTCGTATTGAAATGTGCTGTATGATGACGGTTTTGTTTATCTGCTCAACATCTCGGAGTTTGTTATTCTTCATATTTATCAGCCTGGTAACAATATCCATGATGATTAATATACGACATTGTGTCTCATTATCATTTGTCTCTCACCGCTGATTCAAGTGGAAAAGTTATCAGTTACTTGCAGAGATGAGGTATGCTCGAATACTGGTTAACCTTTCAGGATCCCAGGAAACAGTGGTTAAGTTAACTGATCCGTCTGTTAGCCCTCGAAGGCATAAAAAAGACGCTAAATATTCAATTAATCAATCGTATTTATCATCATTTTGTGGTGTATGTTACATGGTGGTCCTCATTCAGCTAAAGTGCCCATTAATTTTGAGTTGAAGGGAACCTTGATGTGGTACAAAAAATAAGAAAAAAATACAGGCAGTGTTGCTAAGAATCCAGTGAAAATGGGGGCATTCTGGTTTTAGAAATTTAATCCTTGAATGAGTTTGATATGAAATGATGTTTAATAGCAGCAAAGGTAAGTCTGTGTCATACAATGTTTTAACTGCAAGCATGTTTTGATATAGAGTGACCGTCAAATTTCCAGCGTTTAAGCTGTACTCGTTTAACACGGCTTACACACAACAGTCTGATATCCAATTATCAAGAGTCTGATATCCAGTTACACATCCGGATCATCAGATGTTTCACGCAACTTTAATTTAGAGAAACTAGTACATCACTTTGTGATAATTCTTGCATTTCACACAATAACAAAGAATCCAATTTTTCATATATGGAGGTGTCCATCTCAAGATCACTTTCTTCTTACTACAGAGGTCATGGGTTCAAGCACAGATTGGTAAAAAAAACTTTAAACGAGGATGTTTGCCAGTTCCTTCTGTAGTGATGATTGTTCTACTCGGATATAATCCGAGGTCTTCCTCCACCAATAAAACAGGATGCTATATAAGTTTTAATTCTATAATATGTTAAGACTGATGTATGCTTCTTTCAATTACAAGCCCGTGTAGTTCCGGCTAAGAATAGAATCACAGCAGGTATCAAGGTTCTAGGTTCAGTCTGCATATTCATTTGTTGGTGTATTTTTTTTTTAAATCTGTATGTTAATTTGTAGTTTTTGTACATGTAGAGTGAACCTGGAATCTTCCTTCCTGTTGGCGTCGAATACTAGTAACTTATAATGTGTTGGTATGCCATAAAACCCTATTCATTCATTCTTTCAATCACAGAATGGTGCATTTACTTCACAGCACCTCTGTAATTCAGTACTAGAAGATTCCTCGCTTGGTGCTCAGGATTTAGAGGATAGTTCCAGGTCTCGTTGGCCCGGTTTCAGAATGTGTCTGATGTGACTGGGTACGGAATCATACTATGTGTCTGACATGATAATCTAGTGTGACAGCGCTCAGAATACTGTCTCAAGTAGACACCGTCGCGATATGACTGAAAAATTGTTGAAAGTGACGCTAAATACCATTTAACAACTACAACCATAATTCATTAACAAAACAAAATTTTGTCATATCTATTTCCTTCATCCCGAATTGATGACCAGTGTATCAGATGGCTATGTCCATTTTGTTCATTTTTGGAACATTTGTGCCTATTCATGTAAAAAAAAGTTCATCAGATTATATTATGTGTATATTTGAAATATTTTCCAGTCATTCGTTGTAATTTTTTTATGACAGGCTTTTATTTTAAGCAGCAATACAAGGGCATTATTACCCCCTACCCCTCACCCCGATATACTTGTGTTCTTTCACGGTAAGAGTATGAGATACAGTGTCTACATTGATCTGCAAGTATTATTGCCCATCTCACGAGTCCATTGAAAATATCAATTTTCAAGGTCGATTCCTGGTTATCAATCCAGGGGTCATGAGTTTGAATCCCTGGCTGGCCATAGTCTCTGTGATGATTGATATACAACATTGTGTCTCATTGTCATTCATCTCTCACGGCTGATTCTAGTGAGGAAATTATCAGTTTCTTGGGGATATGGGTGTGCTTGAGTACTTGTTAACCTTCCAGGAAATAGTGGTTTGGTTAACTGATTGTCTGTTAGCACTCGATGGCATAAAAATGATGCTAAATATTAAAAAAAACATCAATTATCAAACATTTCCATTATACACTTTCATTTATCATATACATCAATAATCATTTGAGTATCTTCATTACTTTCTTCACATCAAAATTACGATTTACTTTACAGAGAAAAAATCATACATGTATTGGTAAAAGTCAAATGTTATACAAACAATTTTTAATGAGAAATGATTTTCTTTATTTATTCAGCGTTTCGTGTCATTATACAGTTGTCTATCAATGAATTAGATACACAATGTTATAGCTATACTGTATCGATGAAAATAAAGTATTCCTATGTGTTGCTATGCAACAATTAATTTCGTACTCGGTAGATATACCGAACATATTAAATACTTATTTGAATTTATATTATTATTACATTTTTACCACAATAACTTTAAAGTTGTGAAATTAAATATATTACATCATGATTTATGTTTTAATATGTCGCGTCATAAATTGTTCCAGCTTCACAGCAGGGGAGGATGAGTAAGAGGAGGGGGTGTAGGATGAATATTCCATACGCAGTTAAAATACACGGAAATCTTAGTCCAATATACAAGAAAGAAATTTCCCTTAGAAGATCAGAGATTTTTCCCATAGAGCACATTCTTTCATGCATACCGGTCAGGGATTTCAGCTTATTTTTACAAGCATTTTTCATCCTAACCCTCTTCTCACCGAGCCCGTGTGGTTCCGGCTAAGAATAGAATCACTGTCGATCTCTGCAGAGAGGTTCATTTTATCATTTTTTGTCATGTTCACTATTGTGGTTAAACTATCAACCCCTGTGTGGTTCCAGGGAGCCATGAGTGATGGCAAGAATAGGATCACTGTGGCTTATGCATGTTGTAAGAAGCGACAAATTGAGTAATATGATAGAATTTGCTGAAACTCTACAGTTCTGCAGGTATCAAGGTTCTAGGTTCATTTTGCATATTCATTTGTTGATGTATTTTTTTTAATCTGTATGTTAATTTGTTGTTTTTGTACATGTAGAATGAACCTGGAATCTTCCTTCCTGTTGGCGTCGAATAACCTATAATGTGTTGGTACACCGTAAAACCCTATTCATTCATTCATTCATTCTTCTCACCATCCTTGCGTTATGTTGTAACGTCGTATGACATTCTCATTCATAAATACCGAATACTGTGTCATATTCATTCATAAATACTATGCTATTCTTGTGCCTCTATAAAAAATTGACCAAAATAAATATCTTAAAAAATCACATAAGTGTTGTTTGCAAAAAAAAACAACAACTGGTTTTCGGTGCGGCTGGAAAATATGGCCTCATTGTTGCTAAAAGTTAACTCCCTTGAGACGGAATCTTCCATCGGTTACTCAAACCCATGAAAGTTATTTAAATCTTCCATGACACGTGACATATTTATGACATGATCTGGGGGAAATCTGGAACTAGACCTGCTTGTGTTGTCTATTTCAATATCAACAACTTAAAATCATGTATTTTCATGCTAATGAAAATATTTTAAAACTTGAATTTGTAGGAAAGCTTAGAAAAAATGTGAACAGCAGGATCTGACAGGGTTAACATAATATTTTGAAGTAAATTATTTAAACAATATGATAGAAATTTTACAGGTGTCATGTCTGGTACATACTTTGTGTGTACATTGTACTTTAAAATGTTGATTTTTTCATATATTCGTTGAATTTTGGGTATTCAACATGCAATTAAGATATAGGACATTTCTGTGATTGACTACCATTATAGCTGAGATATCGTGGCATATTTCTGAAATAAAAAAAATATGACGACACCCAGATGTATATGAAAATGAGATATTGTTTGCATAAGATAAAACACATGGATACTTATGACAGATTATATTATAATCTAACACCATTAAAATAATAATCGTGGTATGTGAGAAAGTGCTCCTGTATAAAGGGAGAGAACTCCTTGTTCCACAAGTTTCTACTGCTGTGTAAAATTGGTGCCTTGATTTAGCAAAGTTTCCATATGTGTAAACTCTCAAGGAAACTCATTTGATTTTTATAATTTAACAATTCAGACAGATAAGTTTATTTTCACCCCATTTTTATAACAGCCATGATGTGGGAATTTGATTTTGGTGGTCGAAGTATTAACCTGTCACACAAACTTTGTGTTTTGGTGTCCTAAACAGTCATTTAATCCAGCCTATACTTTTCTGAAGTTTATTTAACAAGGGATATATGTTTATTTTAATCATTTTAATGTACCACTATCACAAATCAATACTGCATGTGTAATTTTATCATATCACCTGTTCATGTTTCTCAATAAACTGACTTATCATCAGTTTTGGACAATTATGTTTTGTAATAAATAATGTACTTAGTCGTGTTTAATTGTTATTTGTTCTAAACCAAGCCCGTGTGGTTCCAGCTAAGAATAAAATCACTGCTGATTTTGGCAGAGGGGTAGGAATCCTCTGAATGGGTGTCATGTTCATTTTATCATTTTTTGTCATGTTCAATATTTCGGTTAAAGTATCAACTGCTGTGTGGTTTCAGGGAGCCATACGAGTGTTGGCACAAGAATAGGACCACTGTGGCTCATGCATGTCATAGGAAGCAACAATTTGAGTAATACGATAGAATTTGCTGAAACTCTGCAGTTCTGCAAGTATCACAGTTCTAGGTCCATTCTGCATATTCATTTGTTAATGTAATTTTTTATTCTGTATGTTAATTTGTTGTTTTTGTACATGTAGAGTGAACCTGGCATCTTCCTGTTGGCGTCAAATAGCCTATAATGTGTTGGTACGTCGTAAAACCCTATTCATTCATTCATTTGTTCTAAACCAACCAATCCTACTTGGTTCCAGGATGCTACACAAGTGACGGCAAGCATACATAGGATAACATTGGGTCTTGCATGTTATAAATGTCCACCGATGAATCATTGGCTGGAACTTGGCAGTTCTACAGGTATCAAGGTTCTAGGTCCATTCTGCATTTCCATTTGTTGATATTACTTGTGCTCCTCAAAAGGCATGCAAGTGTGCGTCTGTCCTAATCTGTTTTCGAAACACAACTCCAAAAGAGGTAAAGGAAACCCAATAACACTTGGAACATAAAGGGTCATTTGTGTAAGAGCAGAGCTTAAAAATCTTAAGTCTACCTTGAATAATGACAGGATGATTTCCCCTTTTGTACTCTACATTTGGTGATTTTTAGCTTGCCTGGACAAAGTCTATAGCTATTGCCATGACCCCGGCGTCATCTGTAGACACCCAGGTTAAACTTTTGCGTTTAAGATACCTATGCAACCACTCATTGGATGTGAATGAAACTTTGCATGTGTGTTCACCATCATCAATGGAATACACACAGACAAGAACCATAACTCTGGTTGTTTGTCAGGAGCATGTTTGTGAATCTGAAGGGACTTGTAATATTGGTAAAGGTGTTGAAGTGCAGGGATAAAAATTCAAAACTTTGTGTTGAATAATAACAGAATTATCACCCCATTTTTACTTTATTTTCGATTGTATTATTTTATCAGGAGTAGATCTCCAAAAGTATGGAAGGGAATCTACTCGACAGGGGTGCATCCACCGGTTCCCGATACCCTAGTAGTACAGTCTGTATGTTAACTACTCGACAGGGGGGCATCCACCGGTTCCCGATACCCTAGTAGTACAGTCTGTATGTTAACTACTCGACACTCAGCAGGGGGGCATCCACCGGTTCCCGATACCCTAGTAGTACAGTCTGTATGTTAACTACTCGACACTCAGCAGGGGGGCATCCACCGGTTCCCGATACCCTAGTAGTACAGTCTGTATGTTAACTACTCGAGCACTCAGCAGGGGGGCATCCACCAGTTCCCGATACCCTAGTAGTACAGTCTGTATGTTAACTACTCGACACTCGGTAGGGGTGCATCCACCGGTTCCCGATACCCTAGTAGTACAGTCTGTATGTTAACTACTCGGCAGGGGGCATCCACCGGTTCCCGATACCCTAGTAGTACAGTCTGTATGTTAGCTACTCGGCAGGGGGGCATACACCGGTTCCCGATACCCTAGTAGTACAGTCTGTATGTTAGCTACTCGGCAGGGGGCATCCACCGGTTCCCGATACCCTAGTAGTACAATCTGTATGTTATCTATTCGAGCACTTGGCAGGGGTGCATCCACCGGTTCCCGATACCCTAGTAGTACAATCTGTATGTTAACTACTCAACACTCGGCAGGGGGGCATCCACCGGTTCCCGATACCCTAGTAGTACAGTCTGTATGTTAACTACTCGACACTCGGCAGGGGGGCATCCACCGGTTCCCGATACCCTAGTAGTACAGTCTGTATGTTAACTACTCGACACTCGGTAGGGGTGCATCCACCGGTTCCCGATACCCTAGTAGTACAGTCTGTATGTTAACTACTCGGCAGGGGGCATCCACCGGTTCCCGATACCCTAGAAGTACAGTCTGTATGTAAGCTACTCGGCAGGGGGGCATACATCGGTTCCCGATACCCTAGTAGTACAGTCTGTATGTTAGCTACTCGGCAAGGGGCATCCACCGGTTCCCGATACCCTAGTAGTACAATCTGTATGTTATCTATTCGACATTCGGCAGGGGTGCATCCACCGGTTCTCGATACCCTAGTAGTACAATCTGTATGTTAACTACTCGACACTCGGCAGGGGGGCATCCACCGGTTCCCGATACCCTAGTAGTACAATCTGTATGTTACCCTAGTAGTACAGTCTGTATGTTATCTATTCGAGCACTCGGCAGGGGTGCATCCACCGGTTCCCGATACCCTAGTAGTACAATCTGTATGTTAACTACTCGACACTCGGCAGGGGTGCATCCACCGGATCCTGATACCCTAGTAGTACAATCTGTATGTTAAGTTAGGTGTTTGTGTTCATGGACCTGGAATGTTTCTTTCTTTTGATATCATATAACCATTGAATTCAATACAGGTATAAAACTTTTTATGGACAAAAATTATCAGTTATTCGCAAAAGATGTCCATAAAAGCACATGTCTTACATATATTTTCTAGTACTAAAAAAGGCTTTGCACCTCAATGAGACGCAATGACATATATCAATCATTGCGGAGACTGGCCATGTCAGGATTCGAACTCACTACCCCTGGATTAACAATTAATCAGACCCGGTTTCATTGGAAAGAAATTAAACAAGAGACATCCATATAAATCTTATAATATTTTTATTTAGTAAAGTATTATCAAATGTGAAAATTCATCAATACTTTAAACATAAAATTCTATTAATGCCAGGTTTACTGTCAGACAACTTCGCAATGTGCATGTGTGAATATTTCTACAAATATTCTGTAAAGTTTATATATTCTGATAAACTTTACCTGTTTATAATTGATAAATACTGCTTGGTGACCCTTTTGCATCGTCATTCGGATTCTTTCTAAGATGAAACAATTTTTGCTACGTGCAAAACTGTATAACAGATCTAATGGAAATCATAATGAAATCACGCGACTCATTTAATATGTCACAAAATATGTTGCAATTTTAAGCAAGAAATCTATCTTAGTCTAACCTAGTATGTAGCCTAAGATAGAAAATCCCTTTTAAACATATTATTTTAACATGTTTAAGTAGATAATTTTTAAGCAATACAGGGTCAGTGAGTATACGATAGGCAGGATATATTCGGGGGAAAAAATTTCTCACCAATTTTAAAATTTTGAAATGTCCTTAACAGTTTTGATTTACAAATTTAATTTCGACAAACAATCGAATATAATCTTATATATTAAAGGTTTAAATCATTTAGCTGGTTTGGTGTACAATTTTTTATTTCATACCCAACTCACAGGACACATAAAATGTGTGCTGTTACATAAACATATACTTTTACTGCGTTGCAACAATGAATACAGAATATTTACACACAACATAAAATTGCCGGTACTTATTGCAAAAAATAAAAAAGCAACCTTGTAAGATGGATTTATTAACATGTTGCTATGACAGTGCTAGAATGTGCATTTTGGTACAACATAATATGTATTACATGTTTTCATGTGCAGTTGTAACAAATATTTTTATGCACAAATCGATAAAATTACATTCTATTTGCACATGTCAAATTTTCAGTCAAGTGTTTTGATTGAATCTATACATCATAAAAAGAACATGTACATGAAAATGTTTATCAGTGAGTTGAGAGTTGATGGCCTAACAGAGCAGCATATTTGTTATCTTTGCTGTAGGCAAACTGTGAAAAAGAAAAAATTGCAGAAGGTAAGTATTTAAACTGAGAAATGTATCATTTTTAAAAATATAAAATGTGAAAAAGACTGAGCAGTGTAGAAAAAGAGAAAGAGAGGGAGGGAGAGAGAGAATAAGAAAATATTGAGGGAGAGAGAAGAAGAGATAGGGATAGGGTCAGTTAGACAGAGACATAGATAACTTACTAGTAAAACAAATTTAAACGAACATCATAAGATCTATATTAAAGTATAAAAAACATTAAATATCATTAACATGAAAAAGAAATGGAAAAATAAAATTTACTTTTAAAACAAATATTGAAATCTGATAAATAATTTTATGCACTGCAAAAAATTAAATACTGTGGCCTAGTGGTAAAGGCATCCACCTCTGAAGCTGGAGGTCAAAGGTTCAAATCGCGGTGGAAGCCCTTGGATTTTTTCTAATATGGCCTGTTGCTCACCCAGCAGCTAGTTTAATTGAGGGGTATGGAATGTCTAACAGCCTGACGCCTGGCAATGACAGCTTTCAGGAAGTAACAGTGTACAACATAAAGGTGTCTCATAAGCCAACATGTGACTGGTTGCTCACCCAGCAGCTAGTTGAATTGAGGGGTACGGAATATCTAACAGCCTGACGCCTGGCAATGGTAGCTCTCGGGAAGTAACTCTGTACAACATAAAGGTGTCTCATAGGCTAAGTGTGACTGACCCTTTCAATAGGGGTGACACTATAATAAACACTTTACTTTACTTTACAGCATGTGATATAAAAGAGTAAACCCACAAGATATTTTTCTGTAATTAAGCATAATACATTATAGCTTGGTGAAAGATCTAGTGGTCAAGCATCATGTCCAGGAGTGTTGGTTTGACCACAGGTGGACCACGAGAAGTATATTTTTATATTTGAAGAGTACCCAGGAAGGCATCCAAGTTGATCCTTGTTTCATAATCAATGAAAATTGTAAAGAATTTAAACTTGTTATACCAAAGAAATTTTCATTTGTATCACTATTTTTTTTTCTGAAAAATGTTTATTTGATTTTTTAGCACAACTATTCTGTGAATTGGGGAGTTTTTGTACTCGCCTATGATCACCTATGATAAAGTTTTTTTAAAATTTGTTCATAAGTGTAGATGTCTTGCAATTACACACACACACACATCTCATTAGTCATTGTAGATTTATTTCCTCATCTACTAAATTATACATCTTGAAATTATCATACAAAAACAGTATTAAAGAGAAAGCAAAACGTTACGTCAGAAAAATGACATCAAGATTTCTTTTAAAATGACAAAATACTGCAAGATGTTTTACAAAGTTTGAAGTAGATCTTGGTTATAGCGCTGTAATACAACACAATAAAACACAAACATGGCACAATAACTCTAGCACTCAGTGCTTGTGTATTCTATTATTAGTGCGTATGCACTAAAGTAATCTCATGAACAAATTTTACAATAAACAATACCATAAATGGGGAAAAATATAAATGTCAAACTTGATTAATTTTATTATGAAATTCTGTAATTGTTCTATTACTAACTTATACAGGAGTAAAAATTTAAGAATGTTTACATGTTGTTTTTTTAAATGGGATTGAGCATTGAATAGTTCATGCATTTTTAATCATAAACATTTTAGAATTAAACAGCCTGAAAATTTGATATAAAAAATAGGACATCCAAATAAACTTCTATTTAACTGGCAGGTAACAAAATACTTTCATTCATATTACTTGGATTTCTTCCTTTAATTAAGTGTTCAAGATATTGTGATAGAAACCCATCAAATTATTTTTTTGTCCACAGGATAAATACTATAGTTCTCTCATTAGATAAGAGATGGTGGGGGAGTGGGGGGGGGGGGGGGGGGGGGGGGGCCTTGCTAACTCCGCTATAAGTGAAAGAAATGGGCAACACTTGCTGCCACTGAACAGTTTGTAAGAAATGTGTCGTAAAACTGTGCAAATATTGCCTGTTTCTGGACATAGTTGTGAAAATAGGTTCTGTTGTACCGTATAAGAAATGAGTCTTTAACACAATTTATCACATGATTTACAGTGCAGGAGTGTTATAAACCCATGACATATTTTTGATATTAACCTAGAGTAATATCACTTCCGACTCATCGCTCGGTATTTTCTGTATACCCGGCTCTCGTACGTAAATTGCCTAAGTACTTTTGGACTTGCCCAAATATATGTATGATGTTGATTTGTCATGGTTAAATGACATTATTTTCAGATGCTACATCATACGATGACTCACGGAAATGCCTGATTTTTTTCTCGTTCCTTATAAAGAAGATCAGTTAAATAAATGGTAAATGTAAACTTTTCTGAGTTATGTGATAAAACGAATCTTACATTTGTGCTCATTTATTATTGAATTTATCAAACTCGTTAGGTAAAGCAATATAATGCTTTAATAAATTCAATAATAAATAAGCACTCACGTAATATCCTCTATAAAAGCATATTGTCACTACACACTGCCTTGGAAACAGTTCCCAGGCAACATGGGAGATGTGTCTTGAGAATAAAAGCTTTAAACATATTTTTTTGGTTTTGACATAATCAAATAATTTTTACTTTGGTAAAAATTGACAATGTGTACAAAAGTATAAAAAGAGGTAAAAAATATTAATAATTATGTTACTAACATTCAGTATTACTTCATAAGTATCACTGTACTTTTTAAAAAAAAAAATAAGACAAGAACAGATAACGTATAAATAAATAAAACGTTCTATAACAACAATAAGTCCATGTAGGTAAAGGTAGAAAAAAGTGTTAAGTGTAGTTTTCATAAAGAGAACATGGACAATTAAACTCCACTTCTGACTGTGGTGGTAAAATACCGTAATGAACAGAGTCTTGAAAGGACGCATGGTTATTTATTTTTTTTCCTGGAATTTATATGCAATGTATCTACTTGATGCAAATATGTATATATATGCTATGGAGTGGTGCAAAAAAATCAGACGAAAAGTGCAGACAAATTTTTTAAAGAGAGACGACCCACCAGTTATATAAAGTGATCATGCAAAAAATGCAATGGTGTTTTGTGCTCAATTGAGACAATGATAGTGTGGAGCATTGCTATTTACAAAAAAAAATTGAATTATTTGCAATACAGGTTTTTCCATGTCCACTTGATATCACGAGTGGTTCATCTCTATACAGAGAAAGCATTTGTCTGTGTTTCATGAATTTATCTGCAAAAATGTTACCTGAAGTGGGCACTTTAACTCTGATTTTTTGCACCACTCCATAACATAAAGTGATGTGGGTTCACAACCGTGATGAATGCATGTTCACAGGTGCAAGGGTTGATTTGATACCTAAAAATGAGTAAAGGTAAATTTTAACAATGCTGTGTGTCTCTCTAACATTTACACAGGAGCACTGAGTTTTCTATTATTAATAACCTGTCATTTCAATGTCATACTACACTTTTTTTTACAAATATTCTATATATTATTTTACATACATTAGCAAATTTATAAGCATAGCTGTATATGATGAAAGATACTGGCACACAAAGGATGTGTTGGTCTGAACTCGAATATAGTCAATAATATCATGTTCACTTCTGAACTAACTTAACAATTTTCATTTCATGTCCTTACTTTACATATTAAAATCAATCATCATTACTTTACATTTCCAATATCACCACACTCATATCATGAAATAATGATTAAATATTGTCACATTCACTTCATGAACATACTCTACACTCATTTTCATCATACACAAAATACCATCATATTCACTTTACATATTCATTATGATCATATTCACTTCATGAGCTTACTTTACATATTCATTATGATCATATTCACTTCATGAGCTTACTTTACATATTCATTATGATCATATTCACTTCATGAGCTTACTTTACATATTCATTATGATCATATTCACTTCATGAGCTTACTTTACATATTCATTATGATCATGTTCACCTCATGAGCTTACTTTACATATTCATTATGGTCATGTTCACTTCATGAGCTTACTTTACATATCCATTATGGTCATGTTCACCTCATGAGCTTACTTTACATATTCATTATGGTCACTCACTTCATGAGCTTACTTTACATGTTCATTATGATCATGTTCACTTCATGAGCTTACTTTACATATTCATTATGATCATATTCACTTCATGAGCTTACTTTACATATTCATTATGATCATGTTCACTTCATGAGCTTACTTTACATATTCATTATGGTCATGTTCACCTCATGAGCTTACTTTACATATTCATTATGGTCACTCACTTCATGAGCTTACTTTACATGTTCATTATGATTATGTTCACTTCATGAGCTTACTTTACATATTCATTATGATCATATTCACTTCATGAGCTTGCTTTACATATTCATTATGATCATGTTCACCTCATGAGCATACTTTACATATTCATTATGGTCACTCACTTCATGAGCTTTCTTTACATGTTCATTATGATCATGTTCACTTCATGAGCTTACTTTACATATTCATTATGGTCATGTTCACTTCATGAGCTTACTTTACATATTCATTATGATCATGTTCACTTCATGAGCTTACTTTACATATTCATTATGGTCATGTTCACCTCATGAGCATACTTTACATATTCATTATGGTCACTCACTTCATGAGCTTTCTTTACATGTTCATTATGATCATGTTCACTTCATGAGCTTACTTTACATATTCATTATGGTCATGTTCACTTCATGAGCTTACTTTACATATTCATTATGATCATGTTCATTTCATGAGCTTATTTGACATATTCATTATAATCATGTTCACTTCATGAGCTTACTTTACATATTCATTATAATCATGTTCACTTCATGACCTTACTTTACTTATTCATTTTAATCATGTTAACTTCATGTAACAACTGAACATGTTCATTTCATGGACTAACTTTTTTATTAATAAACAGAATCCTGACAACTTCATGAACTAACTTAATATGGTTAATTACAACAACTGACCATGTTAACTCTGGTATTGCAGATGACGACGCTACCGAGTCCATTGATTATCAAGTGACTTACAATATAAGTATCTTTTATGGGTTGGACGTGCGAACAGAAACTCCAGCCGGAGGGATAATCATTTTAGTTCTGCCAAGTTACCACCAAAACAGTTATCACGAGGGACAGAATATAAGAATCTTTCATGGGTCAGAGGTGCGAATGGAAAACTCCAACCTGAGAGATAACCATTTTAGTGATGATGAGGTTCTGCCAAGTTACCGCCAAAACAGTTATCACAAGGGACAGAATATAAGAATCTTTCATGGGTTTGTGGTACGAATGGAAAACTCCAACCTGAGGGATAACCATTTTAGTGATGATGAGGTTCTGCCAAATTACCGCCAAAACAGTTATCACAAGGGACAGAATATAAGAATCTTTCATGGGTTTGTGGTACGAATGGAAAATTCCAACCCGAGGGATAACCATTTTAGTTCTGCCAAGTTACCACGAAAACAGTTATTACGAGGGACAGAATATAAGAATCTTTCATGGGTTTGAGGTGCGAATGGAAAACTCCAACCTGAGAGATAACCATTTTAGTGATGATGAGGTTCTGCCAAGTTACCTCCAAAACAGTTATCACAAGGGACAGAATATAAGAATCTTTCATGGGTTTGAGGTTTGGATAGAAAATTCCATCCCGAGGGACAACTGTTTCTGGAGGGTTTGGGCTCTAACAATTTCCCGCTAAAATAGTTCTCTGAAGGGAAAACCTGAACCAAAAAAGTCATGTAAGATTATTTTTCTTACATACCAAGCACATTGAATATTTATTTAAATTCAAACTATTATTAAATTTTACCAAGATGACTTTCAAGACATTAAATAAAAAATATTGTCATATGGTTTACTATGTCACGTAAATTCTTCCAACGTCACACCAGGGTAAAATGAGCATGTTGAGGGGTTGTAGAATAAAATTCTGTACCAGGTTAAATTACGCGAAAATCCTGTCCAATATGCAAGAATTTTCAATCCGCACCAAAAACCCCATTACAGATACTATTTCTTGTATGCAACCCCAACTGTGATTGTTTAACATTTTTATTCCAGTTTATTTTTATAGTAGCGCAAGGATACAATAGTATTTTAGTATTTATGAAAGAATACGCCATAGCACAAGGATTTTTAAATGGCATTGGGTCATAGCACTAGAATTTTATCTCAGAACTACGGCGAGATAGTAATATCTAACCCTGGTTAAAAATGCAGATATCATTATCTGGTATGCAAGAAATAGTGTTCTTGCACACTGGATAAGGATATCTGTAACTTTACTGGGGTTAGATATTTCTGTCTCGTCCTAGTGCTGAGATAAACTTCTCGCGCTATAATGTTAAGACTCATTTAGGACATAACATATATAAAATATGACATAAATCATATATTATAAGGTCTTATAAGCGACCCTTGTAAAAATATAATGATAAATTAAGTTAAAATAATGATTTTATATATTTCATATGCAAGAAAAAGAATCATTCATGACTTTTTCGGTTCAGATAGAAAATTCCGTCCTCTGGGATAACTGTTTCCGCTGGAACTCGGCAGAGACTCGTTTCCGCCAAAACAGTTATCCCTCGGGCGGAATTTTCTATCCGAACCTGAAATCTACGTAACATTCTTATAATCTGGTAGTGATATTAGTTACCAAAGATACTGATATAGCAAACACTGCTGATGATGATAATACACTGATTGCATCAATGGTAAATTTAATGATGATTCAACCATTATCATTTATCACAAACTTCTTGATGAACACAATATTAATGAAGATGATGATGACAATAGCAATGAAATTGATAGTACAAACCTTGCTGATGTTAAAGATGATATTCACAATACTTATGATGGTAAATGATCTTGTTGTTGGTAATATTTATGACATCACTGATGATAATACTGATGATTATTATTGTATTGCTCATGAAGATGCTAACATAAAAGATGGATTGATTTAGATTCAAAATAACCATAAAGATCTCATTGTTGGTTATGATGATGATGATGATGATGATGATGATGATGTTTATGAAACAAATTATATTGACCATAATGATGTTGTTGAAAGCAAGGATGACGATACTGATGATGACATTTATGAAATCGTTAATATTGACCATGTTGTTGACAGCAATGATGACGACAACAGTGATGATGTTGAATTGAGTTACATACATGTAAATTACAGCATTTTCATGTCTCATCTTTTTTTTTTAAAATGACAGAAATTACACACCTGAATATTTTCCAGTTCAGACCAACAATTAAAACTTCTGTTTCACCAATATTTTCTTAATTTTTACTTAAATATCTAAAAACTTCAGTGAGTTTTGACTGGTTACTTAAATATTTTAAATAAATACCAGTGAAACCATATGCGATTTTAACTGAACCAGTCTAAAATCATGATCACCTAGATGCTTTGCTTAGTTTTAAGTTTTCTTGAATATTTAACCCTTTACTCCATAGATACGCGTTTTCCTGCACCAATCACAGAAAGCAATTGAAAACAGTGCAGGAAGAGTTCAAACTGTTTGTAACTAGCAATTTGAACACTTCCTGCACTGTTTTCCACTCTGTCAGTTAACATAAACATAATTCACCCAATAATTCAAAAGCCTTCTATATTTGAGGTCTCCTAAGGTGTCTATATTATGTCCAAAGGCGTCTATATTAGAGGTGTCCAAAGGCGTCTATATGAGGTAAAAGGTTAAGTATGTATTTCCATATATTGGTGAAACAGGAGCTGGACTAACCAACATGATTAATCAATATAATTACATATTTAATATGGTTACTATTAAAAATCAAACAAATAATATGCATTTATAATTATATATGGGGTCCCCCGTGGCTGAGTGGTCTAAGGCGCCATCTCTAAGATCACTTACCTCTCACCGCTAAGGTTGAGGTTCGAGTCCCGCTCGCTCCAAAAACCTTATGCGAGAAAGTTTGCCAGTTACTTGCAGAAGGACGGTGGTTCTACTCAGTCTGACTCAGTCTGAGGTCTTCCTCCACCAGTAAAACTGGATATACCATATACAACCTTAAATGTGTTGAAAATGGCGTTAAACCCCCTTCAAAAAAAAAAAATTATATATATTTTTCACAGATCCTATACTAAACAGCACTTTCCATGGAAATTTTAGTCCCAGCCTTCAATTCATCCAACATCACAGAGCTTGCAAGTTCTAAGTTCCAGTGAAGAGCTTCTAACAATTTATAACAATCATTGCGGGGAGCAAGCCCGAGTCTAAAAAGTTGCTCAGTTTTCAGATGCTTTATAGATTTCTCAACGCTCCCATTACAATGACACAATGCCGCTTGGCACTCTTCATCGGTCAAACCCATCACCGCCTCTTGAAGGGTGGTGATTTTATCACGAGATGAGCTTAAATTAGAAATGGGAGTTTCTGGTGTATGGGAATGTGATCTCTGATACTGTGACCGTCTGCTTGGATATGATTTGGAGACATCAACTCTTTCATCTGTCCAGGAAGGTTCATGATGGTGTGATATGTGCATCTGTCTCTGTGTGTATAAATTTTCAGCAGAATGTGAATTCTGTTTCGAACGAGGAACTTGGCATAACTCGCGTGGGCGAACTTGTAGATTCTGATAATCGGATATTGCATTACTGTGCTGGGAATGAGGTGACAACTGGTTACCATCAATAGAAAATGGCCGAACTTCGGCAGTGTTTCTCTCACCATGCTCCATGTTATAACTATCTTTTTCGCCTTTTGGAGGAATTAAAAAGTAGTGTGTGTGACTTTTTTGTTCACCATCTTGTACAATAGGTAAGATGTGCGGCTTAGAATGTTTCTTATCTCTATCTGAATAGAGAATGCCCCCCCCTGGATGATTATAATCTCTAGGGGGAAGTGGTGGTGGTGACGGGTGCTCCATGTTAGATGCACCTATTACATTTTCTTCATCATCAAAATCTGAATCGAAATCATCACCCCAGTCAGAGTAAGTCGAGGTTGTGCTTTGTGGGGAATAAATGTCCTTGGGTACATGAATGGGCAGTTTCACATCGTTAGGATCGTCGAACATTGGTACCTCATCGTATGTTGGTGGCAGATTACGATCTGGGCTAGATTTTTTATCGCTTTTCACGTTATCTTCCATTGGAACTTGACAGTACTGTACAGGATATTGCGCTTTGGGGGCAACTGAATGGTAAATTTTGGGGCGGACAGGTGGACTTTTTGTATTTTCTGTCGGCACTTCACAATATTGAGGAAAATTTGACATAGATAATGAGGGATCTGAGCCAGATTTTTCATTTTTTGTTAAAGAGAAATTATTTATGGCATCATTCAACCAATCAAATGCCTTGTCCACCTTTTTTGTTTGCTCCACATTTATGCTTGGATTTTGGATTGGTGATCCTGGGCCTTCAGAAACCTCGCTACTCTGATTCTTGGCGAGTTTTTGAGAAACGGCAGTTTTTCCTTTCAAAAATATCTCTTCAAGTAAAGCTCTTGAAGAATGTGACTTTGATGGTGATGCTGTCAGATGTTCTTGTTCATGACTTGCTAATGAAGAATGACGGGAAGGTGAGATTTTTGGTTCTGTTATCTCCCCTTTTGATGAAAGTGAATGTGAGGATTGAGATGATGTTGCGTCTGAGGAACTGATGTCGCGTCGTTTGTACTCCGCAGGTAAGGATTTAATTCCTGAAAACTTTGGTGGTGAGAAGCTTTGCGAACTATCGTTACTTTGTTGACTCTCGACGGACGCGGTTCTCCGATACACGATTGGCCTTGGTTTTGTGGGCGGAGTTTTCTTTTGTTTGACTTCTGGGGCTTTTATTGGTTTATAAACTGTGTTAATTTCAAAAGGGTCAGGCACATGTCCAGTTTCTCTTATTAACGGCTGAGCTAGATCAAGGTTCCCATACGGAGAAGTATTGCTCGAGCAAAGATCATCAAACAGAGAGGAGATTTCGTTTGACGGTGTTGGTTTGTTAGAGTTATTTGCCCCTTGAGAACCGTAGTTATCGTCACTCAGATCTATCAATGGTTTTTCATTACTGTCTTTTTTATGAACTTTCGTGTGAACAGACGTGGACGGCCATGACCTTGGATGATCATTTGTGTTTTGAGTTTGTTTAGCAGACCTTCTGTAAGGCACCTCATCTGTGACAGGCTCATTCTTGAACTTGGAGTAGTTGAACTGGCGAGTTGAGGCATACCCAAATGGCTCTGAAATAGTGACAATATATAAATGGGTATATGAACACGGAGGCATACCCAAATGGCTCTGAAGTAGTGACAATGTATATAAATGGGTTTATGAACTTGGATGCATACCCAAATGTCTCTGAAATAGTGACAATGTATATAAATGGGTTTATGAACTTGAGGCATACCCAAATGGCTCTGAAGTAGTGACAATGTATATAAGTGGGTCTATGAACTTGGAGGTATACCTATGTGCCTCTGAAGTAGTGACAATGTATATAAATGGGTTTATGAACTTGCAGGCATACCCAAGTGCCTCTGAAGTAGTGACAATGTATATAAATGGGTTTATGAACTTGCAGGCATACCCAAGTGCCTCTGAAGTAGTGACAATGTATATAAATGGGTTTATGAACTTGCAGGCATACCCAAGTGCCTCTGAAGTAGTGACAATGTATATAAATGGGTTTATGAACTTGCAGGCATACCCAAGTGCCTCTGAAGTAGTGACAATGTATATAAATGGGTTTATGAACTTGCAGGCATACCCAAGTGCCTCTGAAGTAGTGACAATGTATATAAATGGGTTTATGAACTTGCAGGCATACCCAAGTGCCTCTGAAGTAGTGACAATGTATATAAATGGGTTTATGAACTTGCAGGCATACCCAAGTGCCTCTGAAGTAGTGACAATGTATATAAATGGGTTTATGAACTTGCAGGCATACCCAAATGGTTCTGAAATAGTGATAAGGTGTGTAAATGAGTTTATGAACTTGGAGTTGATGTCCTTGGAAATGTACTTGGTATTATAAAACCGCACTGACATGGTGACAGGAAATGACAAACATTTAACGTTGAGTGGCATCAACCATTCAACAAAGTAACAAAGTTTCATTAAAATTAACTCAGCTATTACTGGGAGAGAATAAAAGGATTTTTATTTGGTATTAGATTGAGAAAATTGAAAATTTTGCATATGCAATATGCCATCGGGGACTAACAGGTGATCAGTTGGCCTAATCACTCTCTTCTGGGATTCTGAAAGGTTAACCAGTACTTGAGCATACCTATCTTTGCAAGTAACTGATAACTTTCCGACTTGAATCAGTGGTGAGAAATGAATACCAATCAGATGCAATGTTGTATATCAATCATCACAGAGACTGAGGCCTGGCTTAGATTCAAACTCATGACTCCTGGATTGATACAAATTATTTTCCTTGCTTTCTTTCTTAAACGTTACTGTCTTCAGGGAATAAAAATGACGATGCATATGGTGAAAAAGATAAAGTATTAGCTGCTGACACCAGAGGTTGCAGGTTCGATTCCAGGTCCAACCTGATGGCCTCTCTTAACCTATTTCTGTTTTGAACAAGGAAATAGACTTGAAACTGATTCACAAAAATGCTGAGCTTACTACAAAACTGAGCTAAAATAAGTTAAGGTATAAATCAATTGTGACATATTAGGGCATGAATTTCATCTCGATTCTATGGTGTCCAGTGACATATTAGGGCATGAATTTCATCTTGACCCTATAGTGTCCAGTGACATATTAGGGTGTGAATCTTATTTCGACCCTACAACGTCCAATGACATACTATGACATGAATTTTATCTTATTTTATTATTGAATCACATGTGTACACTTTGAACACGACTGGTGCAATAGATGAATCCGATGTAAATGATGACTTTTTCTTATTCATGTAGAAAATACAATATATCAGAAAAGATAATTTCCAATATAATTAATTACTTAATTTACCCTTTATCATCATAATCTTATATATTCATGTATAATAGTTATATTTAGCTTTTGGTGTGCGTGTGAATGTAAACAACATGATAATCACAATACGGTTTTACTGAGTCCTTCATCAAGTTGCTTGGCTGACTTAATTATCCCCCGGTTACTTGGTCCATCATTAAGTTGCTTAGCCGTTTCTTCTTCAGGTAAATGTGTTGTTAAATGCGACAGGGTAAAATTGTATGTGACACTCTTTACTTTTTAATGTTTGCAGTAAAAATTGGTTTTATTTTGATTTTAAATTACCAGTAAACATCAATTTAGGAATCAAATTAACTTAATTAATGCAAAATGGGGTATACAATTAAAGCAAAGGTGTAAGCAATTATAAACACACTCGCCAAATTATCATAACAAACTTCTGGCTCTTTAAGACAGTGGGAATATCGTGACGTGTAGAAATTACTTCACACCTTTGAATTCGTGAACAAACATGGCAAACTTCTCCAATTTTCTTTATCTTAGCTGTTCGACCGAAAGGTGTGAAAAACACAGGTCAGTGTGTTGGCGGGACCTAATTTCTAGTTCGACTGTTCCACCTATCAGTGTTCTAGCCATCGGTGGTAGAACAATAAGAATTAAATAGGAATTTGACAGGGACTGTGTTAGTTGTTCGAGCCATCGGTTGTGTTCCAGCCAACCTAGTTCGAGCTATCGAAGTTCTACTGTATGCATGTATTTATGAGCATTTGAGGACTTCTTTTTTCAAAAAATCAACGTGGTCAACATACCAGTTATTGTGCATTTTAATGTGGGTTTACATTTCTGCTATAAAAAAAAATTACAACAAATTTCTATGTGGAATTCTTTTTTTACAAGGGAAATCCTAGACCTTATTTTACATAGAACAGAGAACAAATTCAACTGTGTAGTTAGTGAGACCTTATTAGAGCATCAATTTTATCTCAACCTTATGGTGTCCAGTGACATATTAGGGTATCAACATTATCTCAACCCTATGGTGTCCAGTGACTTTTAGGGCATCAATTTTATATCGACCTTATGGGGTCCAGTGACAAATTAGGGCATCAATTTTAAATCAAGTCTATGGTGTCTAGTGACTTATTAGAGCATGAATTTTATCTAGACCCTATGGTGTCCAGTGACATATTAGGGCATCAATTTTATCTCAACCCTATTGTGTTCAGTAACATATTAGGGCATCAATTTTATCTCGACCCTATAGTGTCCAGCGGCATATTAGAGCATCAATTTTATCTTGGTCCTATGGTGTCCAGTGACATATTAGGGTATCAATTTTATTTTTACCCTATGGTGTCCTGTGACATATTAGGGCATCAATTTTATCTTGACCCCATGGTGTCCAGTGGCATATTAGGGCATCAATTTTATCTCGACCCCATGGTGTCCAGTGACAAATTAGGGCATCAATTTTATATCAACTCTATGGTGTCTAGTGACTCATAAGAGCATGAATTTTATCTAGACCCTATGGTGTCCGGTGACATATTAGGGCATCAATTTTATCTCGACCCTATGGTGTCCGGTGACATATTAGGGCATCAATTTTATCTCGACCCTATGGTGTCCGGTGACATATTAGGGCATCAATTTTATCTCGACCCTATGGTGTCCGGTGACATATTAGGGCATCAATTTTATCTCGACCCTATGGTGTCCGGTGACATATTAGGGCATCAATTTTATCTCGACCCTATGGTGTCCAGTGACATATTAGGGCATCAATTTTATCTCGACCCTATGGTGTCCGGTGACATATTAGGGTATCAATTTTATCTCGACCCTATGGTGTCCGGTGGCATATTAGGGCATCAATTTTATCTCGACCCTATGGTGTCCAGTGACATATTAGGGCATCAATTTTATATCGACCCTATTGTGTCCAGTGGCATATTAGGGCATCAATTTTATCTCGACCCTATGGTGTCCAGTGACATATTAGGGCATCAATTTTATTTCGACCCTATGGTGTCCAGTGACATATTAAGGCATTAATTTTATCTTGACCCCATGGTGTTCAGTGGCATATTAGGGCATCAATTTTATCTCGACCCTATAGTGTCCAGTGGCATATTAGGGCATCAATTTTATCTTGACCCTATGGTGTCCAGTGGCATATTAGGGCATCAATTTTATCTCGACCCTATGGTGTCCAGTGACATATTAGGGCATCAATTTTATCTTGACCCCATGGTGTCCAGTGGCATATTAGGGCATCAATTTTATCTCGACCCCATGGTGTCCAGTGACAAATTAGGGCATCAATTTTATATCAACTATATGGTGTCTAGTGACTCATAAGAGCATGAATTTTATCTAGACCCTATGGTGTTCAGTGACATATAAGGGCATCAATTTTATCTCAACCCTATGGTGTCCAGTGACATATAAGGGCATCAATTTTATCTCGACCCTATGGTGTCCGGTGACATATAAGGGCATCAATTTTATCTCGACCCTATGGTGTCCGGTGACATATAAGGGCATCAATTTTATCTCGACCCTATGGTGTCCGGTGACATATTAGGGCATCAATTTTATCTCGACCCTATGGTGTCCGGTGACATATTAGGGCATCAATTTTATCTCGACCCTATGGTGTCCAGTGACATATTAGGACATCAATTTTATCTCGACCCTATGGTGTCCGGTGACATATTAGGGCATCAATTTTATCTCGACCCTATGGTGTCCAGTGGCTTATTAGGGCATTAATTTTATCTCGACCCTATGGTGTCCAGTGACATATTAGGGCATCAATTTTATTTCGACCCTATAGTGTCCAGTGGCATATTAGGGCATTAATTTTATCTTGACCCCATGGTGTTCAGTGGCATATTAGGGCATCAATTTTATCTCGACCCTATAGTGTCCAGTGGCATATTAGGGCATCAATTTTATCTCGACCCTATGGTGTCCAGTGGCATATTAGGTCATCAATTTTATCTCGACCCTATGGTGTCCAGTGACATATTAGGGCGTCAATTTTATTTTGACCCCATAGTGTCCAGTGACATAAAAGGGCATCAATTTTATCACGACCCAATGGTGTCCAGTGGCATATTAGGGCATCAATTTTATCATGATCCTATAGTGTCCAGTGACATATAAGGGCATCAATTTTATCACGACCCTATGGTTTCCAGTGACATATTAGGGCATGAATTTTATCATGACCATATGGTGTCTGTGAGATCATCCCAGCGAAACAATTTTTATCCAGAATGTGAGAAAAAGGAATAAATTGTACATGTGCTAAACTGCGGTTAACATTTTGATGGATTAAAATACAATACAAGCCTGATTGTACTTACTTCGCTTTTCTGTCGTCAGAGTCAGGGGCTCGGGAGAATCTGGGGGCGGCGGGTGTCCATGTAGGTCAGGGGGTTCCATAGGGTTCCGCATGTATACCCTGCAACAGATAGTAAGTTTGTATTAATTTATTTTAGCTCGATTGTGAAGAGAGTCCGCTTCCTGGGTAGAACTGAGAGTTGTTTTTATAAGGGGCATCAGGCCAAGCTGAGGATCAAAGTGCCGACATCTGACATGAGTTGCACACACTCTAATCAGTACACTCTTTAAAACATAATTATATGTGTCAAGTCAAAATCCAAATGGCTTAACCTTCCTCAAAAGATTCTGAATACTACAAGTCTTAATGTTCAATACAAATATTTATTAGTTCTTTGCGGGTTCTTTCTTTGATTGAATCCTTGACCTTCCATGTGTGAGGAAATGCCCTATTACTGGACCACTGCTATGGTTAAAATTACTTTCTCCAGAAGTATGAAATATTATACTTGCTCGTCAATTGCTTCTGGACAACCCCATGATTTCCCTCCTGGGTCTCCGTGACCCGTGTGTATGAAACTGTTCTTCAGAGGTTTACTGATGTCCCCACCCCCAAGTCTCCTCTGGGTGTTGACAATATTCCGCGGGAAAGACCCTACCAGATGTGTTCTCTTGTTCTGCCCATGCCACCAAAAACAGTCAGCTCTGAAACACATGGTAAATCAACATTAGTTTCTGAAAGTTCTCAAAATGATTTTTGCATTATAGACTACTATGCTAATTAAAAACTTGTCTTAACACTGAATAATGGTATATATCATTTCCAGACCTCTTTCCCTTTAATCTGGGTTGAATTTCACGAAAAAAAGTTTTTTTTTGTGAAATGCAACCCTGGTCTAGAAAAACACTACTTTACAGTGCTGGTGGTGCAAACTTACATGAAGAAATGTGTACTCCTTTTTGCTTTCTACCCTCATTTTTCCCGTCTCAGCCCTTTTCCATGTCTAGTAAAAACAATTAACAAGGCTGCATTTGCTCATGTAAGCTAATATATTTTCCTAAACACTCGCTCAACCTCAGATGAACATGAAGTATGCAATAATTTTAGGGAACCAGGCATTAAACGTGTTTGCTGTTTAACAGTGCTGAATGCAGCCCTGTAATTTTACTTACCTCCCTTCAATTACAGTGATATGTTTACTTACCTCCCTTCAATTACAGTGATATGGTTTACTTACCTCCCTTCAATTACAGTGATATGTTTACTTACCTCCCTTCAATTACAATATGGTTTACTTACCTCCCTTCAATTACAGTGATATGGTTTACTTACCTCCCTTCAATTACAGTGATATGTTTACTTACCTCCCTTCAATAACAGTGATATGCTTACTTACCTCCCTTCAATTACAGTGATATGGTTTACTAACCTCCCTTCAATTACAGTGATATGGTTTACTTAACTCCCTTCAATTACAGTGATATGTTTACTTACCTCCCTTCAATTACAGTGATATGTTTTACTTACCTCCCTTCAATTACAGTGATATGGTTTACTTACCTCCCTTCAATTACAGTGATATGGTCGCCCTCCTCCACATACAGTCTCCCATCTTCATTGAAGGCCTGCAGCGCTTTCACTTCAGGCGGTCGAACCTTAAATACACGGAATTCAATTGTTTATTTTATAGGTAAACAGTTTACATAACTCTTGTCAGTTGTCGTGGTGATTGCCATCTTAAAAATACATTACAAATTATTAATATTGAATGAAAACAAAATTTACTCAATGGAACATCTACCAGTATAATCATATTTAACTTTTTTTTTCTTTTCTTTAAAATAAATTATAATTATTGTTTTGGGCCCATGTTTCAACCAAAGTTTGTTTGGCTTTTGTAAACACACTTTTTGACATGCGGTAAATATTTTTGGAAATAAGACAAGTTTATAAGATTAATATTACATAAAGTTTATTTTGTTGATGATATTGTAATACAAATCCTTTTGTGTATTAACATCTAAACAAGACTAATCCCCTGATACTGGGTTTTATCATGTCAATGCATTCATTTCTGTTGATAAACTGCCTGCCTGATAAACATAGGTTAATCACACCATTTTAAGTTTATCAGGCACATGACGTCATTATGTATACTTCATGATATCATTATGTATAAATATACATTTCAATCTGGACAGAACTACTTAAAATGAATAAAAAACACACTAAAATATTGACATGATAAATATAATACCATGTAAGTGTCTCATCCTGCTTTTTTATAAGCCTCACCTGATAAAGTTGATAATATCAGACACTAACATGGTATTCTCTATATACATGCAACTCTAAACTTGTATTTTTAAAAGCCAAAGTGCTTCTGGCTGAAACCTTTGGCTGAAAATTGCACCCTGAACAAAAAACTAAGTAGGCAAAGCCTTTAATTGTTTAATCAAGTAAAATTTCATAGTACAAGCTTACACAGTAAATCAGACCCTCCCCTGACATTTCCTAAATATCAAAATGTACCGGTATGTCAGTGAAATTAGTCGTATATAAACCATACAATGTCCACAGTGTTTAGAATTTGTTAAAACATCTAACCTGTGACATCGTGAAGGGAAGGAATGTGGTTTAACACCACACTCAGTATATTACATGTTATGACTTAAGTTTTATAGGTAGAATGATTGGGGTTTAACGCCATTTTCTGAACCACCGTCCTTCTGCAAGTTACTGGAAACTTTTTCAAATAAAGATTTTGGAGCGAGCGGAACTCAAACCTACGACCTTAGCAGTGAGAAGTAAGTGATCTTGAGACGGGGGCCTTAGACCACTCCGCCACGGAGGACCCCCTATATAGGTAGAGGAAGACCTCATAGATTGCAGTCTAAATATACAGTATATCTGAAGCTTTTTGTTTTAGTTAATTACAAAATATGTTCCTGTGTTATATCAGTAATATTGAGCAGACCCCAAACACATATAGATCAGTTCCCAGTACCAGATAAGATACTTAAGAAATATTAAAATTGACCAGTGAATCTTGGATTATACAAATTGCAAAGAGTGAGACAGTTAATCCAGCAATGAAAGGTATTTCAATAAAGTGTATTGTAAAGAGATAGTTCATATCCAGACATTGAGTGACAAAACATAAAATTACAGGATTCATTTATACAATTATGAGGGCCCGGAAACTTCCATGTCCTTGAATCTTTCACAACTACTTCTTGTATGACAGTTATATAATACAATATCGTCCAATGAAAACTGAACATTTCTTAAGAAAATTAATGAAAATTTATTGTTTTCAAAGATAATTACAGGAAACTCAAAATTTTTCCATAGGTTTTACAGGGTATTTCACTTCATTTCTAGTTAATATTAATTTGCTGATGTCTTTTTTAATCTGTATGGAAGGCAAATCCTCCCCACTTGGGATGAAGCACAAGAAAAAGGCACACCACACTGGTGCAGTACCAGATCTGATGCTGTGTGCTTCACATTGCATCATTTTTTCTTGTTCCTCATTTTTTCCATAAAATTTGCAGAAACATTTACCTCAATGTGTCTACCTACAGCGGCAAACAATTGCCGAACAGTTGCAAACAACTGCCAAACTGTGGCAAACAATTGCCAAACAGCAGCAAATATTTGCTGCTATGATGGCAAACAGTATGTAAGGGTATAAATACGAGTCAAAAGTGCCCATCGTTACTGATGAGTGTAAACCACACTTAACTTCTCTAAAATGAACACGTCATAACCATTGTCAGTCACTGTCAGTGCTTTTTCTTTAATATTTTTTAATCTGTTGTTTTTATGCATCGAGGTTGAGCTTGGCATCTTCCTGTTGTTGGCATCATCTAACCTTTTTGTATTCTATCTATTGATACTGCAACACCCTCTCGCAAGGGGTATGTGCAGGCACATAGCGCACATGTATATGGGCACTTGATTCACTGATTAACACAGAAGTTCAGTCAGATCTTTTACGTGGACTGCGTATACATCGGATTGACTGCTTTAAATCCCTTCCAATGGATTTGCACACTTTCACAGTTACTTCCCTCACTAAGGCACCGTGGCAGTGAATTTAAAACCCTGGATTAAACCCCGCAGTGAATCGATCTGGGGACCTCTGGGTCTAGGAGCAAGCATGCTAACCACATGCCAACTCCTTGATGTGTTGGTATGTAATAAAACACCAATTCATTCACTCAAACTGTATTGCGATATAATTAGTAGGTAAAAAACAAATCTTCTACCTTGGACGAAAGCCCTTCATTTTTGTTGGTAGATCTTGCAGCTAAACACATTTGCTCGAGTAAACATTTGAAATGGTTTGAGGGTCACAAATTCCCCATTATTTATAATAAAGATACAATACTTCTGCATTGAACTACAATTGTATATAATAAATGTAATTTTGGATTTTGTTATGTTAATGTTATAATTGATCAGTTAACATAGTTAAACTTAACATTATGTTAGCAATCCCTATTTCTTTATTTGTTATTCAAGTAAACAATTGATTTTTATATTTTTATGTGAAACTTTATTAAAAAAACATTTTGTGCATAATATAAAAATGAACGAAAGATAATACCATGACTTTTTCAAATTACAGTCGAATCTGTACATCTATTAAGCAACCACTTGTCTTAAACAGCCACATTTGCTATATCCTATTCTTATGCTTTCAGAGCAAATTCACCTGTATTAAGCAACAATCTGTCTTAATAGGCCACATTTGCTCAAAGACTTTCCCTTGGCTGGCTACTTAAGACATGTTTGACTGTATAAAGCCCTTCGGTTGAGCTGGGCTTAAACGAACAACCTTAGCGATGAGAGGTCAGTGGACATAACACAATACTACAGGGCACCGAATTTTCCATCGTTAGACCATAATAAATTAATTGCTAGATTACCATCATCGCCCACCTGCTAATTTTCATGCAGCTCCGACCCTTTTTATTTTCATAAAAAAAAAAAATAAATAAATAAAAATATATAAATAAATAAATTTAAAAATAAAAATTAAATCCTCACACCCTCCCCATTTTTAAGAAAAATCTAGCAATTAATTTATAACAGCCTTATTTTTGGAACAAACCAACATTTATAAGTGTTGCTAATGAACTTTCACTGACTAGTAGCCAAACAATGTAGCCTGTGTTTAGGCTGTGAGACGATCTGGGTTTACATTGGCTATAAATGGTGTTATTCCTGTTTGCAGAATGCCAACGGTTACAAAAATAAATCTTGTCTAGTTTTCACTTATTTATTTTTGCTTGACTGCGAAGACAGCTTAAAGCTTAGATGAAACGCTTATAAGTCCACTTTCTGGGTAACCAATCCTGAGTGTTTTTCATCAGGTTGGGCTAGGGATCGAACCCGTAGCCACTGGCATGAGAGGCCAACATCTAAGACAACCAACTTATCTGGAAAGTAGTCAGGATAACAAGATATGATAAATGTTCTGGGTTTGCATACTGACCCCTGCTGTAAAGTCAACAGATGCATGCTCATGGATATAGGTTGAAAAGATGCACGTGTATTGTATTTTGTTTAAAAGAAATGGATGGTTTGCTCATTATGGGAAGGTTTTGTTGTTGGGTATAGGTTGAGAAGATGCACTCATACTATGAATTGTTTGGCATAAGAAAGATGGATGGCTTATGTGAAGGTAGCCAATAATGTTATGTTCCTGGGTATGGATTGAACATATGCACATGTCACATATCTGATTTGGCATAAGAAAGATAGATGGATATGGTTTAACGTTCTTGGTAAGGTAGTCAGTAATGTATTGTTCCTAGGTGTAGATTGAAAGGATGCACATGCCACATATCTCATTGTGTAATCATGATTTATTATTTATGTGGGGTTTCATGCCATTGTCAATACATTATCAATTTTGTATAGCTTCCAGATTTATTGTTGATGGAAAGTATCAAATGTATGCAGATGAAAATGGGCGACACCACCATCTACTATATATTTTCTTACTCAAAGTATATTGACATAACAAGAGAATCTGGAGAAAATATAATGGGTAATGAAAAAGAGAGAAAAAATGCACGTTTGTCTGGCATTCATTTATGGTGAAAATAAAATAACCCCAAACCATACATCTCTGATCTGGGATAAATGTAGGGAGACAAGTGTGACGAACATGCTGATATATAGATTATTTTGTAAAAAATGTTTCGAAATACCTTTTTGTCTCCATCGGTCTGATGTTGGTAATAGAAGAAACACGAACGCTTTTAAGCATGCATTATACAGAGAATAAATTGGACAAAAAATTAATAAGGAATATGTTTCAATGATTTTTTGCTAAATGACAAGCTTCATCAATTTTATTTTAACTTACAATAGCTCAGTATGCTCAGTCTGTAGTGCAGCTGACTACCAATCCAGGGGTCACAGGGGTCATTAGTTTCAATTCATCACTATGACCACAGTCTTCATGATGATCGAAATGCAACTATACATCTCTTTGTTATTCGTCTCTCACCTCTGATTCAAGTGGGAAAGTTATCAGTTACTTGCTGAGGTAAGTGTGCTCTAATACTGGTTAACTTTCCAGGATCGATTGAAAGACTTGTTAGGTAAATTGATTGTCTGTAGCCCTTGATGTCTTAAACATTAAATATTTAATCAATTAATCAATTATTGCCATCTGTGTATACGATTACTGGTAAAATATTTGGAATCAATTCAAGTATAGCTGATATACAATTCAATGAATTTGTTACATGTAGAAAGTCTTCTATACTGTAAAATCATTTATTTTCGTGGGTATTTAATTTCGTGGTTTCCACTTCAAAGACATATTCGTGGGGACTTAAATTCATTGAAAACCAATTTTAAAAAGAAGTATTTTTTAACACTTTCGACATCGCATAGTGCATTCCAGTTGTTAACCTTTGCTGTTATTCACAGGTCTCGCGTCAGGGTTTATCGCACCCTGCTGTGCCAAAAAGAGTTAACACATGCTAATTAGTACCCTAATATACAAGTACGATATAAAACTAATTGTTATGCAAACACCAGGTGAGGAAAGGAGAACGACATCTTATCCAGAAAGGGTTTCAAAACGCAGGCCCAGTGTAAATAACAATAGTGCCACATCACATGACTGAAAATGGACAGTAAACTGCGTCTTTTAAGAGATTTGTTTGTTTTATTCATTAAAAATGTATCACCATATATTTAATCATAAAATGAAACAAGTTTAGAAGATATTACTTCACTTGAAACTTGTGTTTTAGTTAACTTTGTACACACGCATACTGTCCTTTTACAATGTTTTAAACTTTTTTCACAATGTTTACCGTAGGCATATACGTCACATTGTTTCAACTCGATAGCATTTTGCTGCAAGGTGACAGTCTATTTTTAGCAACTCTGACATTTGATTGAAGTAGAGAAAATTATAACACATCTTGCTACAAACAATTTATGAATTAAAGATGATATGTGTAATAAAAAATTCTTGCACTATTTACAAAATCATCAAGTAAATATTGATGCAACATGACGAAAGAAAATATATAAATAAAGAATGGATTATTTACCATAATGCGATACATGTAGGCATATGAAAAGAGAGGTAATTGATATTGACAGCATTACAATATTGCATATTTTTAAAACTAAGTTTGTTGGTATTTGATTTTGTTGTCTAGGCTTCCCACGAAATCCACAAAAATTAGTACCCCACGAAAATTAATGATTTCACAGTATTAGAATGGGAAAAAAAGAATTCATTTTTATTGAATCATGTTTCTTCTTTCTGATTCTTTTAACTTTTACAAATCATGCATGATTGTCTTCCAAAGAAAATCAAATACAAAGAAACTATCATAACTCAAGGTCGGCCCGAACCAACAAAAAAGCTTGGCGATGGTTCGAGTTTCTGATATCCCACTGATCTTGCAATTGATGCACTCTTTCAAACAAGTTTATATTATATACAAGAGCAAGCCGTCAGACAGTTAAGCTCACTCTCTAAATCATACGGCCCTAAGTTTGTATTCCACATAATAAAAAAATCAAATCGAACTGTTGGATTTATTATCCACCAGGTCATTTCTTCCAGCTTTGTTTCTGTTTATTTGTGGTTTACAACAAATGGAAGGCACATGCAAACTTATAAAAAAAAAAAGAGGGAATCTTAGTTGTACATATACCTCACAAAGGAAATCCTTGAGGGCGAGAAAAGATGGCCGGTCCCCGGGTTTGTATGCCCAGCACTGCAGCATGAGTTGGAAGATATCTGTAGGGCAGAGGTCCGGCTTACTGAGCCTCTCTCCTTCAACATCTATCTTGTGTAAAATCTAAATGAAAATCAGATAAAGCACATGATCCTTTTTTTTTCAATAAAATAATTTTTTTTTATATTTTTGATTATTCTTAGTGAATAATAAATAGACATAGCATTGCCTTTTGGTTAATTCCAGTAGAGCGGTATGTGACATTAAATTGTAAATAAATAAATAAAAAATATATATAAATTTTTAATTGCATGTTTAGTCAAAATAGTTATGGCTTAAGTGAAGACAATTATACATAAAAATGTATATTTATTTTACTAGCAAATAGTATGCAGCAGATAATGTGGAGAGAGAATGAATTATAACATGAGCAGTTCATAAGAAAGTGTGTTCGACTATTCGAATCATTGGTCTCAAAAGTATAAACTTTGATTGAGACTGATGACCAATCTAAGTTAACAATAGTTGTCTCACTTACTATTTAATTCAGTCGGTCTTACTGCAAAGAATTGTATGTAGTTTCAATACAAAACATGCAGTGGCTGCTGAGATATATTTATATATCTTAACCTGAATTTCTAAGTCAATAAAGAGCAATAATTTGTAAAAGATTTTGGCAAGAGTTATCCCATTTTCATAACTGCAAATTAAGCCTTAAATAATTTTTCAAACAAATATATTGAGATGTTGGTTCAGTTAAGGACTTGATACTTGCATGCAAAACTTTAACCAGAATATCTAAGTCAAATAAGGGCCATAATTTGAATTTTATTCAAGCAAGAGTTATCTAACTTAGTTATTGCAGTAGGTGTGATGACTGGGGCATCTTTTGTGAAGTTTCAATGTAATACATGCAATGGTTACTGAAATATCGCCTTGCATGCAAATATTTAACCAAAGTGTGACACCCAACGGCAATGCTGAAACTTAAGTGAGTAGAATAGTTCTCCTTATTCTTCAAATAATCGAGCTAAAAATGATTAACTTTTCAACAATACACATGCTGGAAGTTTGCAATGCCCATTCTGATATTGGCTCTATCTAAGTAAGCCATCTGTATAGACTAATGAGTGACAGTCTGTCTGTGATAGTTTACATTTGTACACGAAACCAGAGTTATACAAACCTGGGAGCCGTTATAACCCAGCCAAGGTTCCTGACCAAATGTAAACATCTCCCACAGAGTAACCCCAAACATCCATGCATCACTGGCATGTGAGAACTGGCGAGATTTCAAACTTTCTGGTGCACACCTGAAATAAAAATCCTCTTTGATTTGATTGACAGGAAAATACCTCAATCACGTCATGAATTTGAGTAGAAGAGTAGAAATCTGTTTAAAACTTATAATGTTACCGGTATACATGGCAACTGTTACTGGTATACATGGCAACTGTTACTGGTATACATGGCAACTGTTACAAGTATATATGGCAACTATTACTGGTATACATGGCAACTATTACTGGTATACATGGCAACTGTTACTGGTATACATGGCAACTGTTACAGGTATACATGGCAACTATTACTGGTATACATGGCAACTTTTACTGGTATACATGGCAACTATTACAGGTATACATGGCAACTGTTACTGGTATACATTGCAACTGTTACAGGTATATATGGCAACTATTACAGATATAAATGGCAACCATTACTGGTATACATGGCAACTGTTACTGGAATAAATGGCAACCATTACTGGTATACATGGCAACTATTACTGGTATAAATGGCAACTGTTAATGGTATACATGGCAACTATTACTGGTATAAATGGCAACCGTTACTGGTATACATGGCAACTATTACTGGTATAAATGGCAACCGTTACTGGTATACATGGCAACTATTACTGGTATACATGGCAACTGTTTCTGGTATACATGGCAAATAATACTGGTATAAATGGCAACCGTTACTGGTATACATGGCAACTATTACTGGTATACATGGCAACTGTTTCTGGTATACATGGCAAATAATACTGGTATAAATGGCAACCGTTACTGGTATACATGGCAACTATTACTGGTATAAATGGCAACCGTTACTGGTATACATGGCAACTATTACTGGTATACATGGCAACTGTTTCTGGTATACATGGCAAATAATACTGGTATAAATGGCAACCGTTACTGGTATACATGGCAACTATTACTGGTATAAATGACAACCGTAACTGGTATACATGGCAACTGTTACTGGTATACATGGCAACCGGTTTTATTGAGGAAAACTTCAGATACATGAAATTGTGTTTCAACCATAAAGCGTCCTTTTAAATACACTGTTGATCAACAAGTCTATATGTGAATATATGATGGATTATCATGTTGAGAGGTTTCTAAACAATATACTGATGGTGGCCTTGACCCTCAAACAAACAGGTGCCATCTACCTGATGCAGTCAATCTATCTGCGAATGTCAATATGAATGTCTCAGCAAAGGTAGATTTATAATTCTTACTAATAACTTGTCGTGAAATAATTAAAAATATTCCGTATTTCTTAATTCCTGGATTCATGCAGCAGCTTCAATGTTGTTGTGTTTTTTTTTAAAAAGCTATGACTGAGAGCATTTAAAGTAAATACGCTTCAAAGTGAGGCGGTAGTGTAGTGGAATGTGTTGGCTGCTCACACCAGAGGTTGCGGGCTTCAATCTCCAGTTGGAGCCTGTAACCTCTAAGAAAACTGGTTCTATCCAGGGAGAGGACTCGTGAGCCATTCAAATAAACTTTTAGTTTTCTTTGCAATCGAGCTAAAATAAATTTGTATCAATAAAAAAGACCAATTTAAGACTTTAGGCTGGTAAATAAAAAATGTCCTTTTCATATTAAAAGTCTGCTGTGGGTCATAGTCATGCAGCTATTGTGCTAACTGCAGTGAATCTCACCATGCAAACGGTACTTTCTTGTGTTCCTGCATTACGTAGTGGTCCTCCTGGCTTGGCAGTGCACGCATCAACCCAAAATCTCCTATCTTCACCTGAAAACAACCAACAATACATCAACAGCTTAGGCCATCCTTAAAAAAAAGTTTGTTTGCTGTGCTCCAACTATATTAAAGTATTTTTCATGTAGTCAGGTAGGTAGCTATTTTTTTTTTGCCAGATTTTGATTTTGTAACTATAGTCATTTTAAAGAAAAAATGGAAAATGAATGAAAATCATGAAAAAAAAATTAACAGTTTGAAAGGCAATAAAAAAGTTAACTGCAATTTTGAGTGAGTAGGAAGGAGAACAGCATACATGTTTTTTTAAGGATGGCCTAAATAACTTAAATTATATCACACAGGTAAATCCTTGTCATCTGTCTATTCACTTTTTGTTTTATTTTTCCATCCATGCTGTAACACGCTTAGTAGTATTGTTACACTGTTCCAAAAGATTGTTGTTGTATGGTGTTTAGCGTCGCTTTCAAAAAATTTTCAGTCATATTGCGATGGTGTCTGCTTGAGACAGTATTCTAAGCACTGCCACACTGGAGTATCATGCCGCAGACACACATATGATACCCCATCCAGTCACATTATACTGACACCTGGCCGACCAGACATTTCCTCTTTATGCTGAACGCCAAGCGAGGAAACTTCTAGTACCGTTTCTTTGGTATGACCGACCAGGGATCAAATCCACGACCTTCCACGTGAACGGTGGACACTCTATACCTCGAACCACTGCTGCGGTGGTTTCAGAAGAAGATTTAGGAAGATATCTTTAATTTTTAGGCAATTTTTGTATAAAAAAGAAAACAATGTTGGTTTCTTAAGACAAGTTGATTTATATTCAGTGGAAAATTTGATTGCTTTACACATTTTCATTTACACAAAAACATAAGTAAACAAGAAATGGCACTAGACGCTACAGAAAATATGGCTGCTTAGTGCACAACTTTTTTCCTGTTATTCAGAAGAGGCCCTAGCCATCGAGATTGGAAAAATAAAGCACGATTAAGGGGAAATTTGTATTTTTTTAAAGCTTGAGCAAACTGGAAAATAAAGCGCATCACTGTTAAGATCATGTTCTAACTATTAATTATCAGATACTACATGAATATTTCGCATCTAATGTTCTACACTCTTATGTAAAAAAACATTTACCACAAAAAAAAAAAAATGTTTCCATTTTAGACATTTTTTAGCCTCAAATGGGGAAAAAACAAGATTTTTTAATTGGAAAGTAGTCAAATATTGGGGTCTGTCTAACAACGTAAAAAAGTGAGAAGTTCCTTAATAGAGGTGACTACTAACACACATCCTATTCTTACCATGTCAGAGTTCATGAGAAGGACGTTCCTGCAGGCAAGGTCACGATGTATGAACCTTTTTGATTCCAAGTAACTCATGCCTGTGGCCACCTGGATACAATAGTCACAAAGTTTGCAGATCAGAATCTTTTCTTGTTCTTTTCGCATGTAATCCAGCAGGGCACCAAGGGGAGCTAATTCTGTGACCTATGAAATAAAAAAGAAAATACTTATAGTTTTCAAACTGCCGTCATCTAAAAACAAGAAAATATTGGTGGAACCTATAGATGCTCCCCAAAGTGAGTGTTTGACTCTGTACCATATGGTAATGATATTGAATGGGGGAAGTAACTGTGAGAGTTCTAAATAGAAGTCAATATATCATTTTTTTATTTCGTGATATAATACATTGTACAACATATTTTGAAATATGTTATTATGATGCATCCTAGCAAGTTTCATAAAATTCCAACATGGGGTTGTAGAGAAATAGCGCGGACAAGAATTTGGTCACAGACGAATCAAAGGGCCATAACTCCGTGAAAAATCATTGAACTGGAACACAAAGACAGTATGCGCATCTGCACTTGGTAATGATGCATCCTAGCAAGTTTCATAAAATTCCATGCAGATATTGTAGAGAAATAGCTCGGACAAGAATTTGGTCACAAACAGAATCAAAGGGCCATAACTCCGTTAAAAATCCTCAAACCGGAACACAATGACAATATGCTCATCTGCACTTGATAAGGATGCATCCTAGCAAATTTCATAAAATTCCAACCAGAGGTTGTAGAGAAATAGCCAGACAAAAACTAGGGGACACATGCACGGTCAAAGCGGCGACTATATGGTTCCCCCCAAAGGTTGTGGGTTCAAGCCCAATTCAATCCAAATACCTCGAGTGAGAAATTTGTAAGTTATAAGCAGAAAAATGGTAATTCTACACAGGTTTGTGTAACCTTTATCTCCCTTAATAAAACTAGACACCAAAATTCTTATATAAATGAAATAAGTAGAATATAGCATTAAAGCTCATTCAAGCAACAAACAAACATTTCGCTTATCACAAGTTCAATTTATTACAACAGGGAATAGGTGTCTCCTGTTTGGTGAATTGTTGATTTTTTTTTTGTGTGATTTTATTCCAAGTGAATTCAATTATTACATTGAAGAACTTGTAAACAGCAAAAATTTTCATTCATCTCCTACCTCTGATTCAAGTGGGAAAGTTATCAGTTACTTGCAGAGATGGGTGTGATCAAGTACTGGTTAACCTTCCAGGATCCCAGAAAAGAGTGGTTAGGTTAAATGATCATCTGTTTGTCCTCGATGGCATAAAAATGATGCTAAATATTCAAACAAACAAAAAAGAAAAGAAGGAACATAAAATGTACCATCATGAGAGGTGTGGAGAGAACGATGCCATAGAGCCGGATCAAGTTTGGGTGATCCAGGTTGTGCATCACGTTAACTTCCTTCACAAAATCTTCAAAAGCTCCCGGTAACGCTAGTGCATCGTTCCGAAGTACCTTGATAGCCACCAGTTTCTGTATCAAATAATAAACAAAATGTTTACCGAATTTTAATATCACATACAGGTACACCATTACTATAGTATTATTTATCGCTCTTTGTCTGCATCAAAGGGAAATCACATGTTTAGGTGAAAGCCCACCATTGATTTTCCTTCTTATTTCTACAGTGCTTGTCATTCATAGAAAGATCCAAATCACAAACAAACTGTTTGTTGACATCTGCACTGCCAAAATCTCATTAGAAATGAATCAATTCTAATTTAATATCAAACAAAGATGTAAGAAAATATATGTGTTTTTTTTATTATGAAATCCAGTGAGTTATAAACCTTCAACTTATAATTATAATCATATATTTACCTTAGCTCCAGTTGGGGTAGTCCAATCCCCCTTTCTGACAACTCCGAAGCTACCGTTGCCCAGCTTCCCATACATAAACAGAGATGTTTCCCCTATAAGACATGTTAATGCCTGATCCATGTAGCCAGAGTATCGCTGGGAACCAGTCACTGTCTTCTTACTTCCTATCTTCTCTGGAACCTTGGGTAATATCTATAAATAGTATTTAATTAGAAAATGATTACTTTAACAACTAGCATACCACTGTAAGTGATTCATAACCCACCAAATCAGCTGGTTACCATTAACGTCTCACACCACTATTACATTCTCATAGGGCTCCATTGTAACATTTATGTGAAAAAACAGTGAAAAAACAAAATCTCCAGCATGTGTCTGGGCTCAAATTCTTTACTGGTTCATGATATGCAATTATAAAGGGAAAAAAGCATGCCTTAACCAGGTTTTTTTTTAAATTCAATACTTTTGTGAGACATATCAATTTCCAGAGTTATAATACCGGGTATGTCAACTATTCACCCACAATGAGGTTGAACCAACAATTCTGAAATGACACAGAATTGTCCAGAAAGCTGGTATCAGCATCAAATTTTCAGTGGTGATTTCTAAAATACTGACCATTTAACTCAAGCTAGAAAAAAATAAATCACTGCAGTACAAAACCCAGAAAAAAGAGGAAAAAGAGAACTTCAGTTTTATTTCTACCTCCTTCATCTGTAGGTCTGGAGTACTCATACAATCCCAACTTGTTCTCCATCCTGAGATCCAGTTTCTCGACACAACATGTGTCAAGTAAATATCTCACTCCTAGCAAAAATTATCAGTTGGTAACAATATTTTTTATTTTAGAAAGTGACCATGACCCCAATAAGCAATCACAACTTCCCTCTCCACTCAGTCTACCCACATACCATGTCTCATGGCAATATCTAATTCCTTATAAAGGTTATCCATTAAAACTTTATAAGACAGACGGGTCTGGGCTGTCATTAAAAACCGGGGCCGGAGTTTTCCCAGGCTGTTCTGTTCTGCTTTTTTCAGCAGAGTTTCTTCCATTTTTTACGAAAGTTCTCCAATCCCCGTTCTACTTTTTCCTTTCACACTCCAACTTCAAAACTTAATGAAAACCCTGTGGGTATTATGTGAGAGTGTGTATTAAGGCTCCTTCTCAACATCACTTACCGCTCACTGCTGAGGTTGTTGGTTTGATTCCAGTTAGGAACAAAGAATACAAGTGTGAAAGTATACTTGTTAGAAAAAGGTGACTCAAGTCAGATTCTTATATACCAGCTGTCAATGACCTACTTCCACTTATCAAACTCTGTCATATAAACTGTCAGAACAGTACTCTATAAATATGTTTAAAACATATTTGACAAAACTATTTATATAAAAATATTAGACATAGCTTTCAAAAAGTAGCCATGCAACTTTTAAAGCCATTTTGAGACCATTTGCAGCACGGTGGTTATTTCAAGTTAAATAGATGACATATATAGACAAAATGACAGAAAGGGATATTGTTTAAAAGTTTTAAAAGTTTACTTTTTCAAGAATGCCTTTTTTTCGCAGACTGGTTTTCTTTCTTTTAACGGCATCCAGCAGACGACGAACAGCTGGTTTCCCCATCCCAATCTTCTCCAGGTCCTCGACCTTGACATAGTCAAAGTGAGACAGTCTGAAACAGACAGGATAACAATAATATAATGGACAGGTGGCACTGTGGCTAGATTATAAACTGTTCATTTTAAGGAAGGAAGGTGTACATGAGTCATGGCAACAAGAGTATCACCATGGCTCATGCATGTGAGAATTTGCTGAAAGTCTGAAATTTCTACAGATATTGAGTTTTTATGGTCATTGTACATAAGGCCATTATAAATTAATTGCTAGATTATCATTCAAATTTTTATTTTTTATTTATTATTTTGATTTTAAATAATTTTGATGTTTTTTTAATAAATTTTATTTTATTTATTTTATTTTTTTTATGAAAATAAAAAGGGTCAGAGCAGCATGAAAATTAGAGGACGGGGATGATAATCTAGCAATAAATTTATTTTGGCCTAATGATTATTTTATTTAGTTTAAACTTATTCATTTTACTTTGATTGTGAAACAACTTATTACAACTTATACAAATCATCAAAAAACATCAAGTGCATCATTCACAAACTTGTATCTTTCTATGTTAGCTAAACAGTGAGATCATTTGTGTTAAGATCAGTTAGTTTAAACTTATTTATTATACTTTGAGTGTGAAACAAGTCATTACAACTTATACAAATCACGCTTGAAGTGTTTCTGGATAGAACCAGTACTAAGCATATGCAAAAACAGCATCTTGCTCAAGGACACCACAGATAGCCATGATGGAGGATCGAACCTATGACACTCTGATCATGGAAGCGACACTCTGCCACTGGACCACATGCTCTACATAGATTATTTTTCATCTTCATCTTTAGACCTTAATAAATTAATTGCTAGATTATCATCCCCACCCACCCCCTAATTTTCATGCTGCCCCGACCCTTTTTATTTTCAAAAAAAATTAAAAAAATTATTAAAAAAACATCAAAAAAACCTCCTGCCCTCCCCATTTTTAAGAAAAAAATGGATTATTATCTAGCAATTAATTTAAAATAGGTTTATATAAATGTGTCTTTGTTCATTGATTTGTAGAATGTTCCCTCTTGTTGGTGTCAAAATAGTTTTATGTTGGCCTGCAGTTAGAGGCAGTATTATATATCAGGAAAATCGCTATAAATGTCTAAATAAATAAAAATAATTTAATAATTTTCTATATGATTACAAAGAAGCTCATTATCATTTATTAATGAAATACAAATGGTTTGGTGTATCTCATTATCATTAATTATTGATATACAAATGGTTTGGTGTATACCTCATTATGATTAATTAATATATTGTAATCCTAGGGCTGCAATTAAAACGAAATCATCATTCTAATAAAAGACAGCGCTTAAATAATGCCTGACGATTAGTGCGACATATTGCACATCTCTAAGGAGCCTTTTAAAGATTTTTTATTTTGCATCTTCAGAGTTATGGACAGCAGATTGGATATCCAAATAATAAAAAAAGCTGTCCATTCACGCCTTATTTAATCAGGCTAATTGATGATCTGCACTTTGACTTTTGCATTTTTTTTCTAAGATGAAAAAAAAAAATCTACAATATGTAAACCAGTTTGACAGACCAAATTGAAATCAAAATGAAACCATGCGACTCATTTGATATGTCACCAAACAAGCAGGAAATCTATTTTACTCTAAACTGGGCTGTAGGCCAAGTTGGGAAATCTTCAAATGTCACTACATTATTTTTGCATGTTTAAATAGTTATAAGCATATATGGGGTGAGTATATTTAAGAATGGCATATTGGGAAAATATGTTTTTAATCTGAATTGATAGCCAGATGTGCTAATGAATATGAACATGAATAACATATCTATATATACCCTGTAATTATTTTCATGATTCATTGTATATTACCTAAATTATTCATAAATAACAGATATATATATATATATATATATATATATATATATATAAAATTAAACATTTTTATGTTTACTATATTATAGAACTTAATCTTGAAATAAAGATCTCTAAACATACTACCAATATAAACGTTGTTCATGCATAACAGATCTATATATAAACATTTTCATGTTTACTATATTACAGTCAAATCTCTCTTAAGAAGCCAGTAAAGGGAGGAAGCAAAAGTGGTCTTTTAAGACAGGTTGGTGCTTAATACAATTTGCGCTGAAACGCATATAAATGGGAAATAGCAAATGCGGCTGCTTAAGACAATTGACTGCTTAATAGGTGATCGCTTACACAGGTTTGACTGTATATAACTTAATCATGAATAACAGATCAATATATAAATATTTTCATGCATACTATATAATTTACTCAGGAATTAACAGATCTCTATATACATGTTAATATATAAATCATCTCACCTGGTGACTTGAAGGTCATCTCTGAGTTTACTGAAAAACTGTTCCAGCTGGACCTCAGTCAGTAACTCGTACAGCCATTCTTGGCCCTCACGCTCGTCCATCATGCATCACACAATAATCACCATGGTAACAAAGAAATTATTTAAAATGGACTGGCGAACAGTTATCCCAGTATGTAAAAATGTATGTAAAAATGTGTCTCATGACGGATTATGACAGAACACAGTCAAAAGGTAAAGCGCTGCGACAACATTGTCAATATAATATTACATGTTAAACCACTTTAAAAAATCATTCTACAGTTAGCCGTTGATACATGGAGATGTTCACACCTGTAATCACACCTGTAAGGTTTCACACAACTTCACAGTTGGTTGTTGTTAAGTGAAGAAAGTGCATACAAAGTACCAGTTTATGTTAATTAGTAGAAACGTAAATTAAACACTTGTAGTATCTCCTCCAAGCAACACTTATGTCTGACGCACTGAAAAAAAAAAGAAACAAAATTTATACATGACTGTGTATTGTTATTTAATTTTGGTCTAAACATATATTTATTCAATTCAATGTTACAATACATAGAAATCAATATAATTACAAATATTTAACTTTGAGCTTACATATAATACTGTGACTTTTTCAATAGGTTAAATACAGCATTGCTTATATTCATCATTTATTTATTGCCTTGTTTTGTTTTACAAGAAGTACAGAAAAAAATGGGGACAGCATGTAGACAACATTTTGCATAGAAAAAATGAGCACAGGGTGTAGACAACATTTTGTATAGAAAAAATGAGCACAGGGTGTAGACAACATTTTGTATAGAAAAAATGAGGACAGTGTGCAGACAACATTTTGTATAGAAAAAATGAGGACAGTGTGCAGACAACATTTGTCAAAGTAAAAATGAGGACAGTGTGCAGACAACATTTGGTACCGAAAAATTGAGGACAGTGTGTAGACAACATTTGGTATAGAAAAAATGAGGACAGTGTGTAGACAACATTTGGTATAGAAAAAATGAGGACAGTGTGTAGACAACATTTGGCATAGAAAAAATGAGGACAGCGTGTGGACATTATTTGGCATACAAAAAATGAGCACAGTGTGTAGACAACATTTGGCACAGAAAAAATGAAGACAGTGTGTAGACAACATTTGGCACAGAAAAAATGAGGACAGTGTGTAGACAACATTTGGCATAGAAAAAAATGAGGACAGTTTGTATACAACATTTGGCATAGAAAAAATGAGGACAGGTTGAAGACAACATTTGGCATAGGAAAAATGATCACAGGGTGTAGACAACATTTGGCATAGAAAAAATGAGGACAGTGTGTAGACAACATTTGTCAAAGTAAAAATTAGGACAGTGTGTAGACAACATTTGGTACCGAAAAAATGAGGACAGTGTGTAGACAACATTTGGTATAGAAAAAATGAGGACAGTGTGTAGACAACATTTGGTATAGAAAAAATGAGGACAGTGTGCAGACAACATTTGTCAAAGTAAAAATGAGGACAGTGTGTAGACAACATTTTGCATAGAAAAAAATGAGGACAGTGTGTAGACAACATTTTGTATAGAAAAAAATGAGGACAGTGTGTAGACAACATTTTGTATAGAAAAAAATGAGGACATTGTGTAGACAACATTTTGTATAGAAAAAATGAGGACAGTGTGTAGACAACATTTTGTATAGAAAACATGAGGACAGTGTGTAGACATCATTTGGCATAGAAAACATGAGGACAGTGTGTAGACAACATTTGGCATAGAAAAAATGAGGACAGTGTGTAGACATCATTTGGCATAGAATAAATGAGGACAGTGTGTAGACATCATTTGGCATAGAAAAAATGAGGACAGTGTGTAGACAACATTTGGCATAGAAAAAATGAGGACAGTGTGTAGACAACATTTGGCATAGAAAAAATGAGGACAGGTTGAAGACAACATTTGGCATAGAAAAAATGAGCACAGGGTGTAGACAACATTTGGCACAGAAAAAATGAGGACAGTGTGTAGACAACATTTGGCATAGAAAAAACGAGCACAGGGTGTATACAACATCTGGCATAAAAAAAATGAGGACAGGTTGAAGACAACATTTGGCATAGAAAATATGAGGACAGGGTATAGACAACATTTGGCATAGAAAAAATGAGCACAGGGTGTAGACAACATCTGGCATAAAAAATGAGGACAGGTTGAAGACAACATTTGGCATAGAAAAAATGAGGACAGGGTATAGACAACATTTTGCATAGAAAAAATGAGCACAGGGTGTAGACAACATCTGGCATAAAAAAATGAGGACAGGTTGAAGACAACATTTGGCATAGAAAAAATGAGGACAGGGTATAGACAACATTTGGCATAGAAAAAATGAGGACAGGTTGAAGACAACATCTGGCATAGAAAAAATGAGGACAGGTTGAAGACAACATTTGGCACAGAAAAAATGAGGACAGTTTGTATACAACATTTGGCATAGAAAAAATGAGGACAGGTTGAAGACAACATTTGGCATAGAAAAAATTAATACAGGGTGTAGACAACATTTGGCATAGAAAAAATGAGGACAGATTGAAGACAACATTTGGCATAGAAAAAATGAGTACAGGGTATAGACAATATTTAGCATAGAAAAAATTAGCACAGGGTGTAGACAACATTTGGCATAGAAAAAATGAGGACAGGTTGAAGACAACATTTGGCATAGAAAAAATGAGGACAGGGTAAAGACAACATTTGGCATAGAAAAAAATGAGGACAGTGTATAGACATTATTTGGCATAGAAAAAATGAGGACAGGGTATAGACAACAGTTGGCATAGAAAAAATGAGGACAGGGTATAGACAATATTTGGCATAGAAAAAATGAGCACATTGTGTAGACAACATTTGGTATAGAAAAAATGAGGACAGTGTATAGACATTATTTGGCATAGAAAAAATGAGGACAGTGTATAGACATTATTTGGCATAGAAAAAATGAAGACAGGGTATAGACAACATTTGGCATAGAAAAAAATGAGGACAGGGTATAGACAACATTTGGCATAGAAAAAATTAAGAACAGGGTATAGACAACATTTGGCATAGAAAAAATGAGCATAGGGTGTAGACAACATCTTGCATAAAAAAATGAGAACAGGTTGAAGACAACATTTGGCATAGAAAAAATGAGGACAAGGTATAGACAACATTTGGCATAGAAAAAATGAGGACAGGTTGAAGACAACATCTGGCATAGAAAAAATGAGGACAGGTTGAAGACAACATTTAGCATAGAAAAAATGAGGACAGGGTAAAGATAACATTTGGCATAGAAAAAATGAGGACAGGGTATAGACAACATTTGGCATAGAAAAATTAAGCACAGTGTGTAGATGTATGGCATAGATAAAATGGGAACAGTGAAGTAAATAAGGCATGTAATCTACGTCATGGTAAGTACTGGTTGATCAAACATGTATAGTTTTGTTTCACAGTTTAAAGATGGTTTTGTTGTTGAGAAGTTAAAGCTAATCAGTTTCTTCATGCCAGATAGGCCACACTTTTTAATTTGTTTGTTTACTATTTACTGATATTTTTACATTAAACACTACTGTTGTTGTTGTTGTTGTATAGTGTTTAGCGTCGCTTTCAACAATTTTTCAGTCATATCGTGACATGTTTACTTGAGACAGTATTCTAAGCGCTGTCACACTGGAGTATCATGCCGCAGACACATGGTATGATACCCCACCCAGTCACATTATACTGACACCGAGCCGACCAGACCTAGAACTCTCCTCTAAATGCTGAGTGTCAAGCGAGGAATCTTCTAGTACCATTTTTAAAGTCTTTGGTATGACCCAGCCGGGGATTGAACCCATGACCTTCCGCATGCGAGGCGGACGCTCTACCACTAGACCACACCGCAGTTGAAACACTACTGAAAGCCAGTCAGAATTTAAAAAAATAATCTGAAATATCTAACTTGTACATTTAAAAAATTTATTTAAAAATTAAGAAGTTAAATATGTTTGTATATTATAGATATTTTTGCGTAAAACTGCTAGAAGCCAGTCAAAATTTAAAAAAAATCCTAGAAAAATCTATAAACTAGTAAATCTAAAAAAAATTTATACTTAATTTTTTTGTATGTGTTTGGAAAGCACTGTCTTCTGTCAGCGCTTTCCAAACACATACAAAAAAATAAGTATAAAAAGGGCATTAACTCTGTCTAAAACTAAAAGTTATCCCACTTGTGCCTCTCATAGTGGAGGTGGCAGTTGCGGTATTTCATTCATGTATGGCTAGTAGTTACTGATTTGTAGGATAATTCCCATGAAAGGACTAAAATAACTACCTGAAGTCAAAACCAAGACTTGTCCACTCGAGTCCTCTAAATGGTAGTAAATACTTGAACCAAGTATAAAAGGAGCAATAATTCTAACTAAAATTAAATGCAAGTTATTCTATGTGTCTCCTTGAATGCCCTTAATGACAGTGTTCACAATTAAAATGTTCACTGATGTACGGGTTGTTGATAACTCAGATGTGTACTTGTTTAAAACTTTAACCAAATTTTCTAAATATAATAGTGACCATAATTCTACCAAAAATTCAAATGGAGTGATCTCCCTTGTCCCTCTTTATGGTAATAAAGACACATGTGAAGATTTATTAAGGTAAAGTTATTATTTATTGATTGACATATAAACTCGCTGAAAATCTTTTAACCACATTTTCCAAACAAATAATTCTACCTAAAGTAAAAATGGAGTCATCTCACTTGATCCATTTAGTTCCCTTTATGAATTACACAAGAAATTTCATTTATGTAAGGGTAGTGGTTACTTCCATAACAGCATGCCTAATCGGGAAAAATTCCACAGCTGACGCCACCACCAACACCAGGGCGAGCACAATGCCCTTTTAAAAACTTGACCTAGAAATTAAAGCTGTTTAAATTGGACTTTTTTTTGACAAATGGAAAAAATAATGACAGTGGATCTTGTTAACCAATAAAATAATACAGACTTGTTAATTAGGACAGTTTCTGGTATAACATAATGACATTATCTCTAGACACCTAATATAATGACCTTCTAACTGATAACACGAAACTAACAAGTGAATTAAGTGCAGTGGTTTATAGTACCGGTACATCTTATGTGATATATTAACCCTTTACTTCATATAGACGCCTTTGGACACCTTTAATATAGACGCCTTTGGACACCTAATAAAGAACGCTTTGAATTATTGGGTGAATTATGTTTATATTAACTGATAGAGTGAAAAACAGTGCAGGAAGTGTTCAGATTGCTCGTCACGAGCAATCTGAACTCTTCCTGCACTGTTTTCAAAGGCCTTCAGTGATTGGTGCGGGAAAAGGCGTCTATATGAAGTAAAGGGTTAAGTTATATATTCGGTAACATTCTTGTAATTGTTATCTCAAGAAATTGTCCAGCTTAGATCTATATGAAATGAAAACAGATCGAAAACAATATTTATAGATTATAAATGTAGTTGACCAGCTTGTTCGAGAACACCAACATGTTTACTGCAACCAATTATTAGAAATTTGCTTGATTTGTTTTAATTTATGGCAGCATTTATGACAGCAACTCTGATTATCAAAGTGCTTTTGTTGCCTTTTCAACTTTGTTAAGTCATCTGATCAGACACGGACATTTCTTTGAAATGAAGGTGTGTGTGTTTAATGAAGAAAATAGCAATCTTTATAAATAAATGAAAAGTTCGATCATAAATAAAGAAAAGCATCAACAAATTGTCTGACATTTGTTTAAATTGGGAAAAAAATTACATCACCAAAAATACTTTACATTAACACCATAATTATAAAATCAATATTTCATACTGTGATAAGGAGTTTAATCAGAGTTGTCAATGTTGAGCCTTTTTTTCTCCAATTGACCCGATATGGACTGTCAATCAAACAAGTCGAAAATCCACCAATCAGTGATCGATATTGCTTCGACTGATACCATTTTCCTTAGACAGGTTGATGATGCCTCAGAATTTAAACAATGCATTGTATTTCCTTGGCAGATCGATAGTCATTCTAAATAACTGGATGGTGTATGGAGTTGTCAGTTACCTACTGAGTATTGATTGTCAGATACTAGCCCACTATGGAATGGTTGATGAGGCAGAACCCCTGTGGAACAAAGGGTTAATTCATTGTTTTCAAAGATCTGTTAATCGATATGTGTTAATATTTAATTCAATCTCACTTCCATTTACATTCTAATACCTTTGGCTCAAGAGTTGTGAGAAGAGCTAAATTGTATTCTTTATGAGTAAAGTAAAAAATAGCAGTGTAAGTTCAGAAAACTGCTTAAACGTGTCCTTATGAAATAGTACTTTGATATACCACCATATAAGACCAAAAGCAGAAAATCTACTTCATCTGTAACACATTCATACACTTAACTGTAATAAACAAAGTCAAATATGGAAATAAGAAGTTAAACATTATTCTTGTAAGCTCCCATTATGTTTGGCTGTCAACAAAAATTTCTGACAAGATAGAATATTAAATAGGTTGACTTACTTTCAAAATGAAATTGCATTGGCTTCTTGAGAAGCTGTACACAAGGAATTATACAGAAAAGGAAATGCAACTGATTGACAGTTTGTGAACGTTCACGTCTTCATGCAAAATCTCGCAATATCTCGTTTTCAATTATCTTGACTTCCATTCACCTCAGGAACACAACTCAAAGTTCTTACAATCATTGTAGAATGAAATTCTTATCAAAACAATACTATTCCCAACAATTTTTGTTTAAAATTGTTGAAGTGAATCTGATAACAAAATTTGTAAACTGCAGCTAAAATAACGCCAAATTATGAGAAATTTTCCTTCAAACCTCAATATCTTTAATTCAAAATCATAATCGAAACATGTTTAAACATCAAACATTACATACAACTTACAGTTTATGTTAAGAAATCTATTGCTTGTGAGTTATGAATGATTAATTTGCCAATTAATGAATCCTTCATGTCTGTTTTATCAACGTCAGGATGTTACAAGCTTCCTATCCTTCTACACAAGTCCTTGTTATGGAATTGGCATTTCTCTATTGAAACTAGGAGAAAGCATTCTAACCACTTGACAAAAATTTAAAATTGCTATAATTGATATAATGTGTGGATTCACCTAAGAAACATAAAAAAATGAAAATCCTAGTAAATTCAGATATCTATAAGAATCTAATATAAACAAGTCACTAAGTAAATTGACACTTTCACTCATTTCTGTTGATAGCTGTCTGATGGATTGACCCTGTCAGTAAGTGAAGAGTATGTTGATGATTCAACCTACTTTGCCCTTATTACATTAGTCATTAATACAAAATAAGGAGCTAAAATGAATTTCAAAGATAAACTGAAAAAGATATACAATACTATTTTTTTTACAGAAAACACTCCTAAAAATTTTACAGATTCCACGAATGAAAAATAAACATTTTATGGTAGCGGTCAAATCCACATTTATTTATACATTAATTCCGTTTTCTTTGGTCTCATATTTGTATGCAAATTGTGTAAATATAAAAAACGAACCAATTAATTATCACAGCATTAACCATCCAGTGAAATTGTCAGTTTGGTTTTAGTTTTTTGACGTTTCCTCTTTTCGCACTCCCACCGGAAGTTTATATCAACCGGTGTTTGTATTAAACTCTCCCAGTTGAATTAATCCATTAAGGCCTTAAGGAAAAGAGGAGTGACAGGTCACCTATCATTGGCCCATGTAATCATACCACATGCGAAATATAATTCGAAATAATTGATTAACATGTAACGAATACAGCATTTTTTATTGATTCTCTGATAAACATGATTTTTTTGGTATTTTGAATGGAAGGCATTTCATCAATAATCAAGAGAGACTTTGTATAAGCTAGAAATAGCTTTCTTCTCAATTCTATTGTTATGTATCGCTGTATATTTGAATATATTTATATGTAATATTTTGAAAACAAATAAATATCGTTTAAACTAATAGTCAAGTGATTTTACTTGTATCATACCACAAAATCTTTTTCTGTGATTATTGCCTCATCGCATCAGTTGGTTCTTCTAACAGGTTACACACACACACTATCAAATTAGTCATGCCCCCACCCCCACACCCCCACTCCCTCCAGAAAATGTGTCTATAAATGGCTCTGGTGCGTTTTGGCGTATATTTGAGAAATAATTAAACGCATTATGAACATAATTAATTTTTAATTATGTTAAAAAATACGCCTCTGAATATTATAAACAGGACCGGGCCTTGGGGCCTAAATAGTAGCTATGCTACTGGTTGACACGTTCACATGGCTTTAAGGTGATCAGATCACGTACTTTTGACAGATGTGGTTTCCCCCAATAAGCATTCCAGATCATTCCGTAACTAAATGATCACATATACCAAGGAATTATATAGAGAAGGAACGGTAATTGACTGAGATTTTGTGAACGCTCGCGTATTCACGCATACTCTCGCAATATCTCGTTTTCAATTATCTTCTTCTTCTTCTTCCATATACTGAGCTGGGTTCTTGAAAGAACGTACGTAGCTCAACGAAACTAGGCGTGGTGGTGGTGCACAGAAGTCTCAAATGTTAAAAATTTAAAACTATATACAGTAGTCATGTCTGATGAAGAAAGTATCAGGTTACTCCACCAGGAGTAACCTGAAAGCATCCAACGTAGGTGCAGATACGGTGCTGGCAGGAAGAAGATTCCATTCTCGCACTGTCCTTGGGAAGAAGGAGTTCGACAGTATCTGGTCTTTGATACGCTCCTGGAAAAGCCTATGTTGCCCTCTGGTACGCGCGTCGCCGCTTTGGAGGAACTTGTCTGCGTTGATGTCTACAAGATTGTTGCGGATCTTATACATCATGGAGAGCCGGCTGTGTTTTCGACGCTGTTCAAGGGGATCCCAGTTCAGTTCTTTAAGCATGTTGGAGATACATCCTGGGGTCTTAGTCGAATAGTCGTTGAAAACAAAACGGGCCGCTCGGCGCTGAACCTGTTCAATAGTGTTGACGTGGTTTAGCTGGTATGGGTCCCAGACGGTGGCAGCATTCTCGAGTTGGGGGCGGACCATCGCTTTATAGGAAGCTTCCTTGACAGGTGGCGTGCATTCCCTCAGGTTTCTGCGAATGAACCCCAGAGTCCGATTGGCCTTGCTCGTGATGTTGTCTATGTGCTTCTCCCAGGTGAGGCTTTCTGTGATGGTGACTCCAAGGTATTTACTTGCATCCACCACCTCAAGTGTGTGGCCATGGAGACAGTATGTAGTGTCGATGATTTTCCGACATCGAGGGGCGATCCTGATGACAGTGCACTTAGTGGGGTTGAAGCTCATCTGCCATGTCTCTTCCCACTTTTCCAGTGCTGTGAGGTCTTTCTGGAGGAGCTGTCTGTCATGGTCGTTCTCGATCACCTTGAAGACTGCGCTGTCATCAGCAAACAGTTTGGAAGACGACGACTTGATCATATCTTAACTGTCTTTCATCCCAGGAACACAGATCAGCTTACACTGCAGAATGAAATTGTCATAAAAACAATACCATTCCTGGAAATTTGTGTTTAAAATTGTTTAAGTACTTATAATTACAAAATGTGTATACTGCAGCTTAAATAACGACAAATTACGAGAATTTTTGCTTCAAACCTCAATATCTTTAATTCGAGATCATTTTGTGTGATCGGAGCATGTTTAAACGTCTAAGAATATATACAACTTACATTAGGTACAAGCAATCCGTTGCCTATGAATTATGTATGATTAATTGTCAAATTATGAATCCTTCGTGTGCTGTTTCATCAACATTTAGTCAGAAGATGCAAGTTTCCTATCCTTCTATACATGTCATTGACATATACAGATGGTCTTATTCTAGGTGACCATAGCGCGGATTTTGGTAATATGAACATAACTGTCCGATTTACGATCAGTAATATTGCCCTTACATTTAATAGAATTAAATCCTATTTTTTTCTGCAAATTTTGATGTTTTTTTATTTTAAGTATAGTTTATTCTTTTAAAAATTGTAAATTTTGTTTTTCGACTTTATGTTTTTCCATGAAAACAATATCACCAAAGTGTACATGAACAGCGAAAAGATACACTTGTCCTATATTTTAAGCCATCTTAACCCTTTACTTTATACAGACGCCTTTTGACGCCTCTAATATAGACATGTTTTGACACCTGATATAGAAGGCTTTGGAATTATTGGGTGAATTATGTTTATATTAACTGACAGAGTGGAAAACAGTGCAGGAAGTGTTCAGATTGCTCGTTACGAGCAATCTGAACTCTTCCTGCACTGTTTTTAAAGGCCTTCTGTGATTGGTGCGGGAAAACGCGTATCTAGGGAGCAAAGGGTTAAGTAAATATATTATGTTTTTAACAGTGAAGACACTCTTGCTTCCAGACAATATTTAAATATATTATTTAGAGTGAGACAGACGATGAAACATATTTGTGTAACAAGAATGCTTTCATGATCAAAACCTATTCAAATGCCAAAAAATAAGGCAAAATTGGGGGAAAATTAGCATTTTCTTTAAATTCAACCAACTTTGGAGTTATTCTATGAATGGAAAACATAATATTAAAAATAAAATATACATATTTCAAAAGAATACAGTATATTAATAAAAGAATAAAGTATATTGATAAAAGAATAAAGTATATTAATATAAGAATAAAAATAATAAAGTATATTAATATAAGAATAAAGTATATTAATATAAGAATAATAAAGTATATTAATATAAGAATAAAGTATATTAATAAAAGAATAAAGTATATTAATATAAGAATAAAGTATATTAATAAAAGAATAAAGTATATTAATACAAATGTACCAAGTAAGTATTAAAAATGCATCTTATAGGGTGGATATTGGGGCTTCGTGAACCTGGTCCTTTCTAATAACTGTTGTATGTTTGTAAGCAGTGATGGTCTGATGCGCTCACTACACGTTAGAATGAGTCTTGCAAGCCAGAGAAAGAGTGGTTGCTAGGCACGAGCCGTAGTGCATGACAACAGAGTTGAACGATCTGCATGCTACATAAGAAAAATGTTTGGCAGACGTGTTCAGAAAATGGTATAAAAACAACGTAAAACTGTTCAGACAGATAGTACGAGTTCTGGGAATTTATTGATGAATGAGGTGTCACAAATAATAAGGAACATACAATACCAATGGATGAGGTTCTCGATTATGGCTCCATTAGTACAGTCAATTTTGATGTATTAAATAAATGGAAATCTTGTTTCTGTGATTTGTATACGCGTAATCAGGCGCGTAGCATGGTATATACACAGATACTATGCTGAGTATCATTGGAAACCAAAGCCCAAATATCAAAAAGGGATAAAAAGTCGAGAGAAGCAATAGAAATGTAACGTGAGGGGGGCTACAAACAGGTATATAAAAGTTTCGGCATGAACTGTCCATGAATAAAGCAACTGTATTCACTGTGTCCTTCGTGTTAAACACCCATATAAGTGTGCAGTCCACGCCGAAGTTTCCCCATGTAGGTTAATATTTTTTTTAGAAATAAGTTCTAGCTAAATGAAGCATAAATTTGAACAGAAGAAATTTTTATTTCTACTTCTATTGATAAACATTTCCGCGGGGGAATTCCCCCGAACACCCACAAGCGGAAGCGGAACCACCTTCCCGCATCCTGCCATGAGTAACTTGCAAAGTTGTCACGCTACGCTCCATGTAATCACACACGTGCTGTCATCGTTCCATCTAAAGATAATTCGACACCGTGTAACTCAGACTAAAATTGTATCCAAAAGTTAAATGATGCTCCGATTTCTATTTTAGAAGTGAAGTTATGTATAATCAAAGACTTATATACAAGGATAGGAAACTTGTATCTCGTTGCTTAATGTTTATAAAATATCATGCGAAGAATTAATAATTTGACAAATTTCTATTCTATTCTTAGATGTTTTATAGCGTTTTAAACACGTAAAATAATATTGAATTTAAAATAGTGCCGTTTGAAGTAAAATAGCTAGTACTTTCCTTGATTTTTTTAGTTGCAGTATACACATTTTGATATCACGAGTACTTAGTAAACACAGTTTGCTGAGAATGGTCTCGTTTGTAGAGAATTCCATTGTGCATGAAAGAATTTTGATTTGTATTTCTGGGATGAATGGAAATTAAGATATTTGAAAACGAGCTTTCGCAAGATTGTGCGTGAATACGCGAGCGGTCATAACATCTCAATCAGTTGCTTTTCCTTCTCAATATACATCCATGGTATAATGATAAAAAGGGTAAAGTTATTGGGAATAGGCATTATCGATCCCATACCAAAGTCGGGAACTACAAATCCTAAAGAACATATGAATTATCTTTGTATTGCATAAGCACCCACCATGTATAAAATATACGGTTCTTTTCTTAATCAGAGACTGTCTTCATTTGTTGTATTCATTGATTTTAAAACGGCATACGGTTGTATGCATGGGTACAATCTCTGGAAAATACTTAACAATTTAAGAGTGAACGGGAGACTATTAAATGCAATTTAATCGCGTTATTCGATCTATTAGATCTTGCATTAGGTGACTGGATAATGTAACAATTGGCCTGGTACCGGGTGTTAAAACTCTAGGATTGAATTATGTTCTTTGTTCTATATAAAATATGATTTAGGATTTCCATGGTAAAAAAAAATCAAATATATATATTTTAAAGTATTTCTTTTCATTGCAGGAGTGTATGCACACATATAAATCCACAATAACTGGTAGGTTGATCAGCTTGTTGTTTTTTTTTAAAGAGAATGCTATGATACCCTAAGATTAAAAAAAGTCTTCAAATGGTCATAAATACATGTTTAAATTGAAATCCTATAAAAGTCAGTTTTTTAACAGCAGTGGTGTCTTATTGCAGTATATGCTATGCCAGATTTTTCTCATCTGCAGAAAGAAATCACAACAACTACGTTCCATTCTGAAAATATTTCAAACAATGGGACTTTTTTTAAAGTGTAAGAATCATGTTACCGTGGCAAAAAGGGGCATAACTATGCAGTGACGTGGATATACCAATAAGCTATCTATTCATTTTATGTACGTATGGAATTGTTTTTATTGGCTGAGAGTGAACCCGATACGTTCAGTATATTTATAGGTACAGTGGGATACTGCTAAAAGCAATGTTTACTTTAGAACGCAATCCAAACAACGTCGCTATTTAAATTTCAGTTCAATAATGACGAGATTCATTTAACTTATATCTGGATACTTTATTACATGAACACTTAGATTATAAAGTGACGACCACCTTTGTTTTACAAGCTGCCAACTTGTTAAAAAGTATTGGCGGAACGTAAAAGTTTTAAGCGGAATGCCTTATTGCGAGTTTAAAAAGTTTTGGACTTCATGCAATCGTGCATACTCGTCCAATTCCGCCATCCTTCGGTATTGTGATAATTGGCGAGGTGATCCGAATGGGACTCTATAGTATGGTCCGTTGTAGCATATGGGATAACATATAGCTCGCTTGCATCGATGCAGCACAGAGTAAAGCAATGCGTTTTTATTTAGGAATTTGCAAGTACATCGCATCTGCAGATGTGTCTGGTGACATGGGCCACAGAGCTATACCGATTGGGAGTTAATGTCTCTGCCGCCACAGTTGCCGGATTGGTTTGTGATCAAGGATGGAAAACGCAATTTCAAAAATTACTTTTTCTAACGTTTGTGCACCGTTACATAATAATCAAGTGTGATCGAAGTGACGTTTTGTATAGATGTAGATAGGTTTGATGCTATCTCTTGTTAAACAGTTTAAATTTGTTTCCAATATTTGGAGTAGATTTTCAAACATGCCAATTAATCGGGCCAATACAAGGTGTATTTTTATTGTTCAATGAAAGGTAAACATTCATATAGAAATTGAAAATATAGAGTTATATAGAGAGATGTTTAAGACATTCCATCTTCATGAATTTGAAACACAAAGTGAATCATTACAGCAGTATAAACATAATATAAAATAATCATAGATATACGCGTATAAAGACAATATATATCCAAATGTTAATGCGCCAAATGTTGATGTGCCAAATGTTAATGATGCGGCAAATGTTAATTAATGCATCAAATGTTAATGATGCACCAAATGTTAATGATGTGTCAAATGTTAATGATGCACCAAATGTGAATGATGCACCAAATGTTAATGCGCCAAATGTTAAGAAAGTGCCAAATGTAAATGCCCCATATGTTAATGATGCGCTAAATGTTAATACCCCAAATGTTAATGATACGCGAAATGTTAATGCACCAAATGTTAATGCACCAAATGTTAACGATGTGCCATATGTTAATGCACCAAATGTTAATATGCCAAATGTTAATGCGTCAAATGATAATGTGCCAAATGTTAATGATGCACCAAATGTTAATGCGCCAAATGTTAATGCGCAAAATGATAATGCTTCAAATATTAATGATGCACCAAAATGTTAATGCACCAAATGTTATTGATGTGCCATAATGTTATTTCGCCAAATGTTAATGATGTGCCAAAATGTTAATGCACCAAATGTTAATGCGCCAAATGATAAAGATGCACCAAATGTTAATGCATCAAATGTTAATTATGCCCCAAATGTTAATGCACCAAATGTGAACGATGTGCCAAATGTTAACGACGGCCAAATGTTAATGTTACACCAAATGCATCAAATGTTAATGATGTGCCAAAATGTAAATGCACCAAATGTTAATGCACCAAATGTTAATGCGCTAAATGATAAAGATGCACCAAATGTTGATGCCCCAAATGTTAATGTACCAAATGTTAACGATGTGCCAAATGTTAACGATTTGCCAAATATTAATGATACACCAAATGTTAATGCGCCAATTGTTAACATTGTGCCAAATGTTAATGATGTGCAAAATGCTAATGATGCACAAAATGTTTATGCACCAAAGGTTAATGCGCCAAATGTTAATGCACCAAATGTAAATGATGCACCAAATGTTAATGCGCCAAATGATAATGATGCTCCAAATGTTAATGCACCAAATATTAACAATATGCCAAATGTTAATGATGTGCCAAATGATAATGATGCTCCAAATGTTCATGCACCAAATGTTAACAATATGTCAAATGTTAATGAGCCAAATGTTAATGATGTGTCAAATGTTAATAATGCGCCAGATGTGAATGATGTGCCAAATGATAATGCGCCAAATGTTAATGCACCAAATGATAATGCGTCAAATGTTAATGATGCACCAAATGTTAATGCATCAAGGTGTAACCCCACCATTGATTTTTGTTCTTTATTCTATAGTAAATAATAAAAGTTTGAAGGCTTGTCATTCATAGAGGGTCCCAAATGAAAGAAGTGAAACCTACATTTTACTGTTTATCAACCTCTGCACTATCAAAATATGATGAGAAAAGTAGGGGTCATGTGTCATATAAGATAATTTTTTTTCTGCTCAGTGTGTACACTGGTGACAAAGTGAAAGTAGACTTCCGAAATCATGAATTCATACCCCAATTTCCAAGCATGATTTTTTTTTCTAAATTCACAATTCAAACATGACAATGCTATCAAAATGTTCAAAATACATCAATAATGCCATTCAAATAAAAAAATGAGCATTAAAATAAGGAAAATGCATTTTTAAAGAAGAAGAATTGAGGATTATTTATAACCGCTATTATGCGACTACCCCACGGAAGCACTTTGCAATGGTGGCACTATGCCTCAAGAGTAAATGCGCCAAATGATAATGTTCCAAATGTTAATGATGTGCCAAATTGTCAATGCACCAAAATTAATGTTAATGTGCCAAAATATTTAATGCGCCAAATGATAAAGATGCACAAAATGTTACTGCGTCAAATGTTAATGATGTGCCAAATGTTAATGCACCAAATGTTAACGATGTGTCAAATGTTAATGCTGCGCCAAATAATAATGCATCAATTGTTAATGATGCGCCAAATGTTTATGATATAATTATTATTATTACTATTCTTCTTCTTCTTCTTCTTCTTCTTCTTCTTCTTCTTCTTCTTCTTCTTTTTTTTTTTATTGTACTAATTAATATTATTATTATTATTATAGTTACTATGATTTTTTGTTTTTATTATTATGATTATTATTATTATTAATATCATTATTATTCTTGTAATCATTAATATTATTTTTTTATGAATTTTGTAATTATAACTATAGCTATTATTAATATTATCAATATTATTATTATACTTATTATTATTATTATTATTATTATTAATTATTATTATTATTATTATTATTATTATTATTATTATTATTATTATTATTATTATTATTATTATTATCATTAAAACTGTTATTATTATTATACTTATTATTATTATCATTATTATTATTATTATTATTATTATTATTATTATTATTATTATTATTATTATTATTATAAATTTTATTAATTGACTGTTAAGGAGGACTATTAATTGTTTGCCTCTCGTGCCGCTGTTGTTACCCATGTTGTCTGTACACATTCGACCTAGATGGTCCATCAATGAATGACCTTTGCAATATACATTTAACTTGGATATTTCTGTAGTCAAGGACAGTTGAGGGGGGTGGGGAGGGGATGGGGGTCCACGTTCTCTGGATCTCTTAAAGTAATGCCTATTGTTCCCCAGATCTCCAAAAGTATTTGCCAAAGTTCCCCAAAAGTATTTTGTCCATGTTCCCCAGATCTCTAAAAGTAGTTCCACTGTTCCCTAGATCTCCGAAAGTTTTAAACATAGTTCCCTGAAAGTTATTGTGTAAACACGATCTAATAAAAAAAAAGTAGATGCCGGGTGGGATTGAATACCAGTCCTTACGATCCGAAATCGACGATATTAACCACTGCACTAATCAGTACTGCAAATATATCTTTGATCGGAATTACCATCCAAAATTTATTTCGGGTTCATACGATTATGGGATGAACTTGTGCAGTGGCCCAGACTCACACGTAAGAAACCTCCAAAGCTGTCAAAAGCTGTTCCCAGCAGTAGACATTTCATTTTAAAAGTAAATTATGATCTAGTATAAAAATTATACATACAATCAGTGACTTAATTACAGAGACTAGCAGGCTAATAACAATATAATGTCAACGGCACTTTAAGTATTTCTATAATATCTCTTCGAATCTTGGTCTGAATTTAACAATTTTGGTGCCAAAGTAATGCTGATAAAAATGATGACCAATTCCAATTTTCAATTATTTAATATTTTTCTTCTGAATCTAAATTATTACGGATTGAAATCGAAATATGGTGAACTTGATGATTTCACAAAAAAAAAAGATTTTTAAACAAAAAACGGTAGTCTTGATTTAACACATATCATGTACGTTTAAGAAAAACACAATAAAAATAGAAATATTAGGTAGAAAGATGAAGTAGTAAGTTTCCATCGGCGGCAAAAGTTTGATATTGATATTTATTGAAGTCGTTTTTCTTATTTCTTATTTCAAAAATGGGCTAAAACAAGAGAAAATGATCACACAAAAAAACTTTAAGCGTGAAATTCTTCATTTCTTTAAATTCAAACAAGAGGGCCAAGATGGCCCTATATCGCTCACCTGACTGACCTTGAGTCACCCAACTTAAGTAGATTATATAATACATGTACACTCAAAATTCCAGAAAGACGAGTTGGGCAAGTAGTTAGAATTTTGATTTGTTTTATTTGTTTTGAAGATGTAACAGATGCGTTTGAAGAGTTCAAACTTGGTAGAGGTTCACCCATGGTAAATGTCAGTGAAATTACATCAAAATCAGGTCAGTGGATTTTGACAAGAAGGCTTTTGAAGTTTTTACTATAGCTGCCTATACATTAGGAGACTGTTCCAAACCTAAGTCTTCAAACTAAGATAAAAATCCAGTTCCAGCACAAAACTAACCTGTTATGTTTGAGAACGGTTTCAAACTAAAGCATCAGACTAAACTATTGTGCATGAAACAATCCAGTTCCAGCACAATAAATATTCCTATGAGTTTCAAACACAAGCCTTCCAGAAGCCTATCGTTTGAAAGAATCTTTGTTGCAGTGCACTCTCCCCCAAAAACAATTAAGCTCCTCCTAGATTTCCAGTACACTAATCTCAAGCAGACTTCTTGCTGTGAAGAAACTAGCTAAAAATATGGTATTCCTTTATTATGCAGCAGTAAACCATCCCTGTCTGAACCATAAAAACTTTTTATATTCAGAAAAAAAACACACAACTATTTTAAAATTGTTCATGATTTATGAATAATATTTCAATCATTGATTATAATTGTATCATTCATCTTTTTATGATGAATTATCTTTTAAAACTTATATCTGGTATAATATTGTATAATAATAGCAAAACAAAAAGAGTTTATTGAAAGAGATTATTACCTCTTCTTATAATAATTGCTATATACAGACATTTATGCTATAAAACAAGGACATTAATTTGACATAAAATTAACCCCACCCCTTGGCTGCCATGTTTTTGACGAATTAAAATGGCTTGAACAAACTTGGTAGAGGGTCACCCAAGGAATATTTCTGTGAAATTATTTTAAAATCGAGCCAGTAGTTTCTGACAAGAAGATTTTTTAAGTTTTTACTATAGCTTATATAGTAATCTAACCCCACCCCCTGGCCGCCATGTTTTTTGACGAATCAAGATGGCCTGAACAAACTTGGTAGAGGATCACCCAAGGAATATTTCTGTGAAATTATTCTAAAATCGAGCCAGTAGTTTCTGACAAGAAGATTTTTTAAGTTTTTACTAATTAAATTTGCCCCGACCCCTGGGGCCATGTTTTTTTTATGAATCAAGATGGCTTGAACACACTTGGTAGAGGGTCACCCAAGGAACATTTCTATGAAATTATATCAACATTGGCCCAGTGGTTTCAGAGAAGTTGTTAAAAGTTAACGACGGACGACAGACGACGGACACCAGGTGATCACAAAAACTCACCTGTGAGCCTTTGGCTCAGGTGAGCTACAAAGAAAAATTAATCTCCCAAATTTACAATCAAGCCCTTGTCTTTGATACCATAATCACAAAATTATGTTGTATGATTCTTGAGAATGTGTGTTTCCATGATCTAGAAAACGCCGAGTGGTCTAGTGGTAAAGCACCGAACCCGTGATCGGAGGATCGTGGGTATTTCAACCCTTCGCCACGACTATGTGTGGTGTCCTTGAGCAAGACACGTTTTCCATATATGCTTAGTACTGGTTATACCCAGGAAGACTTCGAGCGTGATTTGTCCAAGTCGTAAATTCTTGTTTCAAAATCAAAGTAAAATAAATACGTTCAAACTAAACTAGAAAAAGCCAAAATGTGCCACCTGAAATTTAGACAAGTGCCTCCAGGTGGTATTCTGTTTATATGTCTCTGATAAAATTGATCAAATTAGGTTGTGTTTTTTTTCATTAAGGACAATATCCCTAAAATTAGACCCATGATCCCTGGATCTCTGAAAGAAATGGCCAATGTTCCCAAGATCTCTAAAAATAAATGGCCATGTTCTCCAGATACCCAAAACCTCCGGGAGGACCTCAAACATGACCGTAGATCGTGGCATTTCTCGTTTCTTCGTACTGACAGTGACCTATCTATGTTATCAAGTCAATGATACTGAGGAGTTGTGACTGTAAAAAACGGTCACTCTGTGTTATTTAAACACCTATCAAATCAAGAGAGTGTACATTAATTGGAGATACAAATATTATTATCATCTACCCCAAGTCACCTATTTACAGATATTAACAAATAGGCAGATCCTGTATTTACGGTCGGGTACGCGGTCAATCGCATTGTTGATGTATGGTGTTTAATACCGCTTTCAACATTTTTGCAGTTATATCGCGACGGTGTCTACTTGAGACAGTATTGTGCCACACTCAAAGATCATACCACAGACACATGGTACGATAACCCCCCCCCCCCCCCCCCACACACACACACACACACACACCCACCCACCACCACCCAGTCACATTATACTGACACCGGGCCGACCAAACCTAGAATTATTCTCTTAATGCTAAGTGCCAGCGAGGAAGCTTATAGTTCCATGTCTGTGGTATGACCCGGGATCGGACCCACGACCTTCCACATGCAAGCGTAAACTATACCCTTTAGACCACCACTGCTTAACTCCATTGTAGGTTCTGCATATTTCAGAGGGGTTACCTAAAATCAGGGCGTACTAGTTCAGTTAATGTGTATTATATTTTTAATATTCAAGAAATCAAGTTGAAAGTGGGGGGTCCGACTCTGTCACTCCTCTAAATCTGCCAATGATTTAGCTTATAGCATTTATGTCACAGTCGGACGTTTCTTAAATGTGATCTAGTACAGTTATTATCAACTTGGCTAATGGGTGACAATTTTTTTTTTCAATAATCACATCTTCCTTTAAAAGTGTAAAATTTAATATTCTACCAAACTCTTTTATTGTATTAAATACGAATCAGCGTCGTTGTTCCCAAAGTGCTATTTAATTACTGGAGTGAAACTGCTTTCAAACACAATCGGTGATAACGCGCTTCTGCGGTGTGCTAAATTGAAGTCAGCGATTTATTGCGAGCTTCATGTGTGTGAGGTTCCATGCGAAATACAACACTTTTAACATTAACCGAGTTGTTTTGTAACAGGGATATATTCTGGGAACAATATGGATGACATTGTGTCGTCAAATCTGAACGTAACGTACGGGTAAGGAAGATTACATATATTTTCATTGTTAGTTTAGTTCTGAGCTTATATGCACCGCTCTCGAGTTTCCTTCCTGGTTGGAACCAGTACTGAGTGTAGTTTGATGAAAGGTATCTGGTCGAGCGGGAGATCGAACCCGCAACATCTGGCGTGAGCGGCTAACACTCTATACTTACACTACCGCCCACTTATATTGTTGTTGTTGTAGGCTTTGGTGTTTAGTGATGCTTTCAACATTTTTCAGTTGTATCGCGACAGTGTCTTCTTGAGACAGTATTTTCAGCGCTGCCATACTGGAGTATCATGTCAAAGAAACACGAAGAAGCAATGAAGCTTCTAGTACCATTTTTTTTTCAAGTTCATAACGACCATTACTACCACCAACCTACCCCAACCACAATAACCATAATAACGACCATATGACAATCTAATCCCTACCCATCACTGCCACCACCTATCCCAATCACAATAACGACCCTCCCATTCCCATCCTCATCCCCATCCCCATCCCCGTCCCTACTTATCACTACCACCACCCTATCCAAACCACAATAACCACAATAACGACCACCCCATCCCCATCCCTACCCATCACTACCACCACCCTATCCCGACCACAATAACCACAATAACGACCATACGACCACCCCATCCCCATCCCTACCCATCACTACCACCACCCTATCCCGACCACAATAACCACAATAACGACCATACGACCACCCCATCCCCATCCCTACCCACCACTACCACCACCCTATCCCAACCATGATTACGACCATACGACCATCCAATCCCCATCCCTAGCCATCACTACCATCACCCTATCCCAACCACAATAACCATAATAACGACAATATGACCACCCCATCCACATCCCTACCCATCACTACCACCACCCTATCCCAACCATGATTATGACCATACGACCATCCCATCCCCATCCCTAGCCATCACTACCATCACCCTATCCCAACCACAATAACCATAATAACGACAATATGACTACCCCATCCTTACCCATCACTACCACCACCCTATCCCAACCACAATAACCATAATAACGACAATAAGACCACCCCATCCTTACCTATCACTATCACCACTCTATCCAAACCACAATAACCACAATAACGACCACCCCATCCCCATCCCAACCCACCACAACCACCATCACTTCCTTTTTAATAAACACGGTGCTGACACACAACTAAGTGCGGGCCATCCTTGGCGGAGTGGTCTGAAGCGCCGTCGTCTTACGATTACTTACCTCCCATCACCGAAGTCGTAGGTTTGAGCCTAGTTCGGTCCAAAACCTTTACACGGGACTGTGCCAGTAATATGCTCAGTGCTGGTTCTTCCCAAGAAGATCTCGTGAATATTTTGTCCAAGTTATAATAACGTGTTTCTCAGTCGAGGTAAAATAAATAAGTTTAAACCCCCTGCTCAATGACAGTGGTTCTACTCAGATTCAATCTGAGGCATTCCTCCGCCAATAAAACTGGAAATGTCCTAGTTAACATGTTATTTGTTTGAATCCCATTAAAACAAATAAGTGGCCTATGCTGAATTTGTGCATGTCAAAGGTTTAAAAACTCTGCTGCTTACGCCATCGGGATTGAACTTTGCAGTGTTGATCACCGCCAAAATTGGCATACGCGACTGGGACTACTTTTTCATGTATTTATATATGCAAGCAGAAAATCAGTCAGATAATAAAAATATATTGTGGACATTATATTATGTCATTTTTTAAAATATGTCGCATAAAATAAACCAAACGTTGCAATAATATTAATCAGATTAGGACGGCGTATGAATATGTTTAAAAGCCCGATTGCCAGAACTTTAAAGTACTTTGATTTTTTCCGGTAGGGGAGTTGTGCCAATCTTACAGAAATACGAAACAGCTCTTTTGCTGCTCCTGGGATTTGGGGGCGCTTCCATTTTATTGGCTGTCTTGCATAAAAACATACGTCGGCACGTTTTTCATGACGCCGACAACGTGGACACGGCATTTGACGCTGGCGGACAAGTGAGCACCAGCCTGACAGCGGTCACTGTAGCGTCGCAGCTTCTATGGCCGGGCGATCTGTTACAGGGAGCCACCATCACTGTAAAGGTAAGTTGCTTTTTTCGAAATCAGGTCTATGTATATAATAAATAATTATAATACTTATGTGATGCTAAATATTCAAACAAACTGACGAATTGTACAAGTTGAAAAAAAATTTGTTTCAGAATTGATATAATATAAATAGGTTTAATACAAATGGACTAAAATAGAAGTAAAAAAATTAAATATAGAAAAATCGAGCGTTTTTATAAAGTATACAACACGTGGTCCAGTGGTAGAGCACCGAACCCATGATCAGAGGGTCGTGTGTTCGATCCTCCGCCACGGCTATGTGTGGTGGCCTTGAGCCAGACACCTTTTCCGCATATGCTTAGTATTGGTTCTACCCAGGAAGGCTTCGAGCGTGATGTGTCAAAGTTCAAGAACTTGTTTCGCAATTGAAGTAAAAGAAATAAGTTTAAACTTATACTTATGTTGAAATACATTAAAAAAAACTTACACCTGATAACCTGACGCACCAAATACCCGCAATGAGGCGATCCGCTGTAAGTACATACGCTCATTGGGGACTTAGATTAATTGATTGATTGATTGAATATTTAGCGTCATTTTTATGCCATCGAGGGCTAACAGACGGATCAATTAACCTAACCACTGTTTCCTGGGATCCTGAAAGATTAACCAGTACTCGAGCACAGCCCATCTCCGCAAGTAACTGATAACTTTCCCACTTGATTCAGAGGTGAGAGACGAATGATAATGAGACACAATGTGTATATAAATCATCACGGAGACCGTTGCCGGGCGGGGATTCGAACTCACGACCCCTGGATTGATAGTCAGATGCGTAACCGATAGAGGTAATCGGGCCAGGCTTAACAATCTAAACAGCAAACAACGTAAAAAGTCGCATTAATATCTGTAGTAGTAAAAGTCGAACTATTTACATGGCTAATCAGCCAGGCGTTCCGAATGGTTCCCGATGTGTTTAAGACTCTGTTAAGATGCCATTCGAACACCTAATCGATTTTTTAATGTCGAAGTTGGCCGAGTTTATATGATTTATAAGTCACAACAAATTGCCATGGTTGCGGATTAAACTCATGACCTAATGCCACTGGGTCCAATTATCCATTATTTACTTGTAAAACACGTACACGTGGTTCACAGGCGTAAGCGAGAAATATCGACAAACTTTAACTGTACCACGACCCATTTACCAGCCTAACAACCGAAATATAACAACCAGCTTCTTGTTTATATAGTTCATAAGAACAAAACAATAAAATGTATGCCGGGATTTGACACAGATTATTTTCAACTCTATTAAAGGAACAGGGGGAATTCAAGATTACTTTTCGCTCGACGCTTTTTCAGAATTTAAATGAATTGCAGTCCCTCATTTTCATTATGTTTGGTGTGATTTCCGAAGTGGATGGGGCGGGGCATACCTCTGAGTAATGATAAAAATAAACGATATTTTACCTGTAACATAACGCGTACTCTGTGTTTCATATTTATTTTTAGTTATTGATATGATAGGAATGGAATAACGTTTAGATTTGATACATTTTTACTTAACTCTAGATCTGACCATTTATATAAAGCTCTGCATGATACGACTATAAATAAGTGGGCATACGTAGATGTCGTTTTTATTTATTAAAGGGGTATTCCTCATGCAATTGGATGATTGTTTTATAGTGGTGGTCCTATATCACTAAAAATTTAACAGATTTTTTTAATTTTCATCAGAGTTTTAACGGTAAAATGCATTACCATGGAAACGAATGCTGCATGTATAAAAAGTGTAAAGTTATCGTTTTTATTTAATTTCTTTTTTTTGATATAAATTTTTGTACAAATATAACCGCACAATATGCAATTATATATTATTATGCGTAAATTAAAGCAAAGGTCCACGAACTTATCGAACAACTCTCGTAACATATATAATGTGTTAATAACTTCTTAAATATGAAATTAAACATAAAATTATACTAATACTGGGAGATTGATATATTCCCATGCAAAGGCACAGGTCACAATATCTTTTTTAGTATATTTGGTCATATAGTATCTATATTGTATTACAATATAGGTACTATATCACGTATACTAAAAATAGTTTGTGACCAGCTGAGTGCCTGTGTGTCCATTGGTACAGAGAATGACTTTCTGATTGAGTTACATATGCAAAAAGCAATACTATTGTATACAATGATAAATAAATTTTCACCGACTATCATCGAAATTCATTTAAGTACATACAAGTACATGAACTTAAGATCCAGTAATACATACATGTACATAGACTTTAGATCCAGTAATACATACATGTACATAGACTTTAGATCCAGTAATACATACATGCTCATGAACATAAGATCCAGTAATACATACATGTACATGAACTTAAGATCCAGTAATACATACATGTACATGAACATAATATCCAGTAATACATACATGCTCATGAACATAAGATCCAGTAATACATACATGTACATGAACTTAAGATCCAGTGATACATACATGTACATAGACTTTAGATCCAGTAATACATACATGTACATGAACATAAGATCCAGTAATACATACATGCTCATGAACTTAAGATCCAGTAATACATACATGTACATAGACTTTAGATCCAGTAATACATACATGCTCATGAACTTAAGATCCAGTAATACATACATGTACATAGACTTTAGATCCAGTAATACATACATGTACATGAACTTAAGATCCAGTAATACATACATGTACATGGACTTAAGATCCAGTAATACATACATGCTCATGAACTTAAGATCCAGTAATACATACATGTACATAGACTTTAGATCCAGTAATACATACATGTACATGGACTTAAGATCCAGTAATAAATACATGCTCATGAACTTAAGATCCAGTAATACATACATGTACATGGACTTAAGATCCAGTAATACATGGGAGGTGGATTATTACATGGGAGGCAGATTGTTACATGGGAGGCAGATTGCTACATGGGAGGTGGATTGTTACATGGTAGGCGGATTGTTACATGGGTGGCGGATTGTTACATGGGAGAATGATCGTTACATGGGAGGCAGATTATTACATGGGAGGCAGATTGCTACATAGGATGGATTGTTACATGGGAGGCGGATTGTTACATGGGTGGCGGATTGTTACATGGGAGATGGATCGTTACATGGGAGGCGGATTGTTACATGGGAGGTGGATTGTTACATGGGAGGCAGATTGTTACATTGGAGGCTGATTGCTACATGGGGAGGTATTGTTACATGGTAGGCGGATTGTTACATGGGAGATGGATTGATACATGGGAGGCGGATTGTTACAAGGGAGGCAGATTGTTACATGGGAGGCTGATTGCTAAATGGGGGGGGGGGGGGTAGTTACATGGGAGGCAGATTGTTACATGGGAGGTGGATTGTTACATGGGAGGCAGATTGCTACATGGGGGTGTGTGAATTGTTACATGGGACACGGATTGTTACATGGGAGGCGGATTGTTACATTGGGGGAATTGTTACATGGGAGGCGGATTGTTACATGGGAGGCAGATTGCTACAAGGGGGGGGGGGGATTGTTACATGGGAGGCGGATTGTTACATGGGAGGTGGATTGGTACATGGGAGCAGATTGTTACATGGGAGGCTGATTGTTCCATGGGGGATTGTTACATTGTAGGCGGATTGTTTCATGGAAGGTGGATTGTTACATGGGAGGTGGATTGGTATATGGGATGAAGATTGCTACATGGAGGGTGGATTGTAACATGGTAGGCGGATTGTTACATGGGAGGTGGATTGTTACATGGGAGGCATATTGTTACATGGAAGGCAGAGTGTTACATGGGAGACAGATTGCTACATGGGGGGATTGTTACTTGGGAGGCGGATTGTTACATGGGAGGTGGATTGTTACTTGGGAGGCGGATTGTTACATGGGAGGTGGATTGTTACTTGGGAGGCGGATTGTTACACGGGAGGTGGATTGCTACATGGGGGATGGATTGTTACATGGGAGGCGGATTGTTACATGGGAGGTGGAACGGTACATTGGGGGGGGGATTGGTACATGGGGGGCAGAATGATGCATGGTAGGCGGATTGTCACATGGGGTGGGATTGTTACATGGGAGGCGGATTGTTACATAAGAGGTGGATTGTTACATGGGAGCGGCAGATTGCTACAGGGGGTGTGGATTGCTACATGGCAGGCAGATTGTTACATGGGAGGCAGATTGTTACATTGGAGGCAGATTGCTACATGTAGGGGGCGGGAGGGGGAGATGCGGGGTGAATAGTTACATGAGAGGCAGATTGCTACATGGGGTGGGGAGGTGGACTGGTAAATTGGAGACAGATTGTTACATGGTAGGCGGATTGCTATATTGGGTAGGATTGTTACGTCGTAGGCGGATTGTTACATGGGAGGCGGATTGTTACATGGGAGGTGGATTGTAACATGGGAGGTAGATTGTTTCATGGGAGGCAGATTGCTACAGGGGGAGGGATTGTTATGTGGAAGACAAATTGTTACATGGGAGACAGAGTGTTACATGGGAGGCAGATTGCTACATGTGGGGGTGTGGATTGTTACATGGGAGACGGATTGTTACATGGGAGGTGGATTGTTACATGGGAGGCAGATTGTTACATGGGTGGGGGGTGGATTGTTACATGGGAGACGGATTGTTACATGGGAGGTGGATTGTTACATGGGAGGCAGATTGTTACATGGGAGGCAGATTGCTACATGTGGGGGTGTGGATTGTTATATGGGAGGCGGATTGTTACATGGGAGGTGGATTGTTACATGGGAGGCAGATTGTTATATGGGTTGGGGGTGGATTGTTACATGGGAGACGGATTGTTACATGGGAGGTGGATTGTTACATGGGAGGCAGATTGTTACATGGGAGGCAGATTGCTACATGTGGGGGTGTGGATTGTTACATGGGAGGCGGATTGTTACATGAGAGGTGGATTGTTACATGGGAGGCAGATTGTTACATGGGCGGGGTGGATTGTTACATGGGAGACGGATTGTTACATGGGAGGTGGATTTTTACATGGGAGGCGGATTACATATACTGTACTTAAGCAGACACTAACTAAACTATATATTATAAAAGCAGTGTCAGGTAGGAAAAAAAATAGTGCAATTACAAAGCTATTGCGGTTTAGGGCAACATACAGGGGACTCGGACGAAAAAAATGTCGGTTATAGAAATAGTTTGTTAAAATCTTTATTTAAATCCTTTTGAGTTACGAATAATTTTATCATTACCAAAGAGAGTGAGTAGAGAATCAGCGTAGAGAAGGACGGATTTCACATTGCCGTGGGTCCCTTTAATGTTGAAATACGCAACAACAACAAAAACCGTTAATTATGAATGAAAGGATAATTGGATAATTGGTGTAGCGTGGGAACGCCTTTCAGTTAATTTCACTTCCTTGTCTCCTGCCAGCTTTCATTGTACGGGATGCGATTTTTATAAATATTTAAACGATTTAATATTTTTTGTATTAACGGTATGACGTAATCGGATCTGCAGTTTGTCTTATTTCTATAATTGCCAGTCTGTGTGCGGTATACATAAAAAAATGAACGAATACATTTTCTGTTATAAAGTTACAACTTCTTCTTCTGCTGTTGCTACTGCTACAGTAATTGATACTGCTGTTGCTATTGTTAAAATTACTACTACATATTGAGAGTCCGTTATTCGAGTTTCGATTGTTAGCTATTTGTTCTGTACTCTTAATCGGCCTGGCTTGAAATGAAAATATCGAAATAAATATAATTTATGACTTAATTAACAAATGATTAAATCATCTATATATTGATTAAGTTTTAGAGCGGAGGAGTTGCCAGTTGTACAGCATTCAACCCAGGAGCCTCAATCCGATCCTGGGTTCGATACCCGCCATGGACATGTGAGGTGTTCTTGACAAAACACGTATCCGCATCTGCTTAATGCTGGTTCTACCGAGGAATTTGTCTAAGTTGTAAGAATAGTTTCTTAATCAATGTAAAATAAACACTGTTATTTTCATTTATTTCAGAGCGGTATATCTGGTCCCTTCTGGTACGCTGTCGGGGCGGCAATCAACATAGCCCTTTTTCCCGTTCTATCTGTTCATCTGAAAACGCGTGCACCTGGAGCCAAGACATTTTTGCAGGTAATATATAGTATAAAAAATTATGTACTAGGCATATTACCATCATTGGAAAAAGGAAATGCTTCCGTGAGGTAGTCGCTTGTCTGTTGACATTTTCAGCGCCAAAATACCATTAAAACGTAGGGGTAGTGTTTCATCTGGTATTTTTTGTCTCTATTCAGTGTGCACTCCAATATGTGTGTTATTCAGAACCTATGACCAGTACTACACCTGAACCAATTTTTGAAAAAAAAAAAACAGATAGAATTTATTTGCTTGTCCGACTTATTTTTTGGATTCCCTCCATAAATTGTTATAACAGTTGTTTCCAATAGTGTCTATCTGGGTATTGTATTAAATGGACCAATTATCATTATTTTATTAACATTTTATTTCTAATTTATAATTTCATTTTTTAATCATAGTTTAACTACAGTAACTTCAAATCGATATGTTTAGTTTAAATCTTTCTTATGGCAAAGTATTAGGATTGTGTATGAAATTTGAGGTTATGTCCCTTTAGGTCTACCATATTCGCCCAGACCCGGTGTCCTTTCTTTTGAATTTTATCAAATGAATCTAAAAGCTTAATGCTATGCGACATACGTAGGGTATCAATATGTTTCACTTTATTCTTTCAGATAATGCACGCGAGATTCGGTAAACCGGCCCATCTCGTGTTCTGCTGCCTGGCTCTATTGGTTAATCTTCTCGCCATAGCAACGCTTCTTGTCGCTGGGGTCGCAATCATTCAGTCTTTAACACATGACGCCTCTGACGAATTCTGCGTATTGATAATAGCCACGTTATTCGGTTCTTACTCGCTCGTTGGTGGGCTTGGGACTACTTTTTATGTCTCATATTTCAACGCCGTCTTGATATTTTCAACACTGATCGTGTTGATTGTGAAAATACTGTATTCACCGGACAGTAACTTCGAATCCGTAGGGTCATTGGAAGTCATCTATGAAAGATTAAAAAATATGAAAGGTCCAGACGGAAATGAAGGAAATAGTTTTTTGACGTTTCGTTCCGAGAATGGTTGGGTGTTCGCAATAATGGGCGTCTGTCTCACATCGTCGTTGACCTACTGCGACCAGGCTTCATGGCAGAGTAGAATTGCCGCCAAGCCGCTACAGGTACGTCTGCCACCTTCCTCCAAACTTAAAATAAAATCAATTTTTACAATCGTATGAAGAAAAGTATTTAACTCAATGTCTCAACAAATGTGTTACCATGACAAATTAGATTGGTTCAATAAGTATCGTTGGTTGACGGACTGCAATAAGAGCTGGCGGCAGAGTACATACGTCCTATACTCCCTCGCCTTCAATCCAACTTTAAACTCTGATCTATTTCTGCAATAACAGTATGTAACTCCAAATTCTCAAGAAATGTATTTCCATGGCAAATTAAATTTGGTTCAATGATGTCCGCTGATGCACTGCAATTAGAACTCGTGGCAGAGTAGAATTGCCGACAAACTCCAATTTCTCAAGAAATGTGTAGACAAACCAAATTTGATTTGGTTTAATACGGATCGTTCACGCACTGCATTAAGAGCTAATTACCACCAAACACATATAAGTACTTCACTCGCATCAAACTTTAAGCTCTCATCAATTTCTTCTGTGATAGTATTTAATTTTTAAAAAAAAATAAAATTATGCAATTATCAGAACATAAAGACATACATTTTTTTTCAAAAGGGTGTGCTTGGTTTTTTGGCGGCAACGTACATGTGGATTGCCATACCGACGTCGATTGCCGCCACTACCGGTCTGGCGTACTTGTCGATGAGTACGGATAACACGTCGGCGATTCTTTCCTTAAATCAAATTAACGAAGGTAAGTTTGTCTCATGTCTTCAAGGCGTTTCGTGTTTTGATTAATTTAAAACTTTTTGACACATTCGAAAGGACACACGGCAATTTTGAGAATCAGTATGCTGTACACAAATGAACCATATGCCGATATTAGTTTAACCCTTTACTCCATATATACACCATTCGCAAAAGGCCTTTTTTCCACTCTGTCAGTTAATATAAACATAGTTAATATAAACATAATTCACCAAATAATTCAACAGCCTTCTATATTAGGTGTCCAAAGGTGTCTATATTAGAGGTGTTCAAAGGTGTCTATATTAGATGTGTCCATTGGTGTCTATATTAGAGGTGTCCAAAGGCGTCTATATTAGAGGTGTCCAAATGTGTCTATATTAGAGGTGTCCAAAGGCGTCTATATTAGAGGTGTCCAAAGGCGTCTATATGAAGTAAAGGGTTAAGAGCATTACTCTTTTTAAAGGGGATTGACGCCATTTTAACACACTTCACGTTGTATTTGACATATCCAGTTTTATTGGTGAACGAAGACCACAAAATGAATCTGAAAAGAACCGCCGTCATTCTGCAAATTACTGGCAAACTTTCTCACATAAATGTTTTGGAGTGGTGGGAGCGAGTGAGAGGTAAACGATCTTGAGACGGCGCCTTAGACCACTCGGCCACGGAGGACCCTCAAAGTATTACTATCACAAACTTTATATATTTAAGTAATTATTTACATAAAACGAGTGCCGTGACGCTAGCTTTGAAAATACATGTATGATTCAAAATCTTTAAAATAAAAATTGATATTTCCTGGATTTTTTAGCAAACAGATAAAACTAAAGATATAAAAAGATGTTTTACATTTTCTGATTATCAGAGATAGCCACAGGTGTGTAAAATACGATACTTGGAAAACATTAGTAGAGTTATTCCCCTTTCCAAAAAAAACACAAAAAAAAACGGATAGGAAATTAAGTGCTTGCAAACATATTGAAGTATATATATAATTATATATATAAATTTAAGAAATAACGTTAAGTAAGATTATATGGACATTTCCATGTGTGCCTTCATACAAACGTAAGAGTCAATCAAGCTAAATTATGAATGAATATATTGGGGTTTTACAGCGTATCAACACATACAATGGTTATAAGAGGCAGGACATAACATAAATCATACACACGCATGATTGCGTTGCCCCTAGGCGGTTAACGATGAATATCTATTTACCCCACATGTGACTATAAAGAGCGGGTAACTTTTGACAAACGATAAAGAGGACCCTTAATTGAGTTGATTCCCCTGAATTCACAATGAAAATGGATGTGCCGATAAGTTGGACATGAATTTTCATGTACACAGACAATAAACAGAAGAAAATAATAAGACCATCGAAGGTTCATCGCAACACTATTTTATCTACAAATAAACAAATAAGGAAATAGAGCAGTTTAGCGCTGAACCATCGAAATGTACAGAATGAAAGCGGATACCCGCACGATTTCAGCTATCAATTTTTTATCAAATAACAATTGGTCGCCACGTACGACAGGCAGAAGACAGTGAGTCTATTCTTACCATCGTTTCTTAGAATGCAGTTTCGGGGTTTGTATGTCATTTTTAAGTAATCTTTAATTTTTAAGTTGTATTGAAAACGAATGCTGGTATACTAGATGTACACATATCATTACATAAACATTTGCGCACTATTTTCAGACATTCCGGCATAGTTGGCCTAGAAGAATCGACAGTGTTTGTACTTTATGTCAAACTATCACAAAAACAGAAATTGTATTGCAGGGCGTGTGACGCCGTTCATGGCGGAGCAACTGTTGCTTTAAGTCAAACTATCACAAAAACAGACGTTGCATTGCAGGGCTTGTGACGCCGTTCATGGCTGAGCAATTGTTGTTTTATGTCAAACTGACGTTGTATTGCAGGGTTTGTGACGCCGTTCATGGCGGAGCAACTGTTGTTTTATGTCAAACTATCACAAAAACAGACGTTACATTGCAGGGCTTGTGACGCCGTTCATAGCGGAGCAACTGTTGTTTTATGTTAAACTATCACAAAAACAGACGTTGTATTGCAGGGCTTGTGACGCCGTTCATGGCTGAGCAACTGTTGTTTTATGTCAAACTATCACAAAAACAGACGTTGCATTGCAGGGCTTGTGACGCCGTTCATGGCGGAGCAACTGTTGTTTTATGTCAAACTATCACAAAAACAGACGTTGCATTGCAGAGCTTGTGACGCCGTTCATGGTGGAGCAACTGTGATTTTATGTCAAACTATCACAAAAACAGACGTTGCATTGCAGGGCTTGTGGCGCCGTTCATGGCGGAGCAACTGTTGTTTTATGTTAAACTATCACAAAAAAACAGACGTTGCATTGCAGGGCTTGTGACGCCGTTCATGGCGGAGCAACTGTTGTTTTATGTCAAACTATCACAAAAACAGACGTTGCATTGCAGGGCTTGTGACGCCGTTCATGGCTGAGCAATTGTTGTTTTATGTCAAACTATCACAAAAAAACAGACGTTGTATTGCAGGGCTTGTGACGACGTTCATGGTGGAGCAACTGTTGTTTTATGTCAAACTATCACAAAAACAGACGTTGCATTGCAGGGCTTGTGACGCCGTTAATGGCGGAGCAACTGTTGTTTTATGTCAAACTATCACAAAAAAACAGACGTTGCATTGCAGGGCTTGTGACGCCGTTCATGGCGGAGCAACTGTTGTTTTATGTCAAACTATCACAAAAAACAGACGTTGTATTGCAGGGCTTGTGGCGCCGTTCATGGCAGAGCAACTGTTGTTTTATGTCAAACTATCACAAAAAAACAGACGTTGCATTGCAGGGCTTGTGACGCCGTTCATGGCGGAGCAACTGTTGTTTTATGTCAAACTATCACAAAAAAACAGACGTTGCATTGCAGGGCTTGTGACGCCGTTCATGGCGGAGCAACTGTTGTTTTATGTCAAACTATCACAAAAACAGACGTTGCATTGCAGGGCTTGTGACGCCGTTCATGGCAGAGCAACTGTTGTTTTATGTCAAACTATCACAAAAAAACAGACGTTGCATTGCAGGGCTTGTGACGCCGTTCATGGCGGAGCAACTGTTGTTTTATGTCAAACTATCACAAAAAACAGACGTTGTATTGCAGGGCTTGTGACGCCATTCATGGCGGAGCAACTGTTGTTTTATGTCAAACTATCACAAAAACAGACGTTGTATTGCAGGGCTTGTGACGCCGTTCATGGCGGAGCAACTGTTGTTTTATGTCAAACTATCACAAAAAACAGACGTTGTATTGCAGGGCTTGTGACGCCGTTCATGGTGGAGCAACTGTTGTTTTATGTCAAACTATCACAAAAACAGACGTTGTATTGCAGAGCTTGTGACGCCGTTCATGGCGGAGCAATTGTTGTTTTATGTCAAACTATCACAAAAACCAGAAATTGTATTGCAGGGCTTGTGACGCCGTTCATAGCGGAGCAACTGCTGGGCCAAACTGGAGGAATATTGGTGCTTACTATGATTGCTATGGCATTGATGTCAACGGGGTCAGGAGAGGTCATGGCCGTGTCGTCTATAATTGTGTACGACATATACCAGATTTACATCCAACCGTTCAGGTACAGTACTTAAGGTCTCACTGCACAGTTGAATTGTGTTCTTTGTTCTATATAAAATGGTCTAGGATTTCCACGGTTAAAAAAATCCACATGGAGTTTTTTTTCATAGCAGGAATGTATAACGATGCACACTAACTGGTAGGTTGACAAGCTTGTTTTCTTTTACAGAAAGTGCAGTGACATCCTAAGATTTAAAAAAAAATCCCCAAATGCTCATAGATACATGCCTAAGTTGAAATTCTATAAATGTATATACTATACCAGTTTTTGTTTTACTCATCTGCGGCAAAAAAACACAACCACTATGAACAATTTTGAAAATATTTCAAAATCAAATTAAGCGTGTTACCGCGGAAAAAAGGGGCGTAACTAAGTAGTGAGACGTCAATAGCGGATATACTCTTTAAAAAACGCGGCGTATGCCATCTCGCCCACCCCACCCGACCTTCCTTCACTCCCATAGTTTATCAAATCCACTGTTTTTATACTGAAATCATGTGTCAGTTCAGATTTTATATTGGGCCCCCAAAGTCCGCCCCCGCTAAACTAAAATCTTGGATCCGCACCTGTTACTAGTAATCGGTCGTCATTTTTTGTAGATCATGTGCAAACTAGTTATGGCAGCGTTCTTGGCCCTTTTTTGTTTCAGACACGCTCCGTGGTAACACACGTTGTCAACTCTTCCGTAAAATACTGAACGGAACAGCTAATCGCCACTTTTGTATTTCCAATATCCTAGTCAAAACATGAAGTAGCGCTATTAAACGATGTATTTCAAGGAAATTGCTTTGATACTTTTTTTTAGATACTTTTTTAGCTATTCTGTTCATTATATGTTTGAAGCTTTTCGGCTCACGCCATTATTACATTTCCCATAGGATGCCTATTACATTTCCCATAGGGGGCCATTGTAATGCGACGTATGGCAGTAAAACGAACTCGGAGTTAAATTCTTCATCGGTCAAAGATCTGTAATTATAATGAATGGAACAGCAAAAGTCGCGTTTGAAAAAAAGGAACGTTAACGCGGATGCGACCATGGAAATCTATTTTTTTATATAGGATCAATGAAGGGGATACGTTACGAATGTAAATATTTGTAAATATTGAACTTTAATATTCTTACTTACACATTCATTTAATACTTGTATTCATTTAATCCCAACGTATTAACATTGTAAAACATATAGGAAACAGGCCGAGCAGGATGTTGAAAGAAGTTGTAGCACAAACCCATTTCACGTTGAAATATAATATGTTTAAACAAAACCCTTATTAATAAAAATCAATTGATCACAATTAAATAAAAATCCCTTATAACAGAGATGACGTTGGCCACAAGTCATGCGTTTTGTGTGGGAAGTGGAAGCCGATGAACAAAACTGGTATAGAAGATATGAAAATCCTCGATGTGGGATTCTGTGACTGCGGCCATCCGTTAAAATGTTCCGAATGCCTGACGGTTAACGAAACACTTCCCTCAAATTTACGGTAAGGTTATGGTTTAAACCTATTTTCATCCAATCAAATTGCCTTGATTTTCAAATCTGGTATGAATTTATTTGTTTAACATAATTATGTCGAATTTCTAATCCGTTAAAGGGACTGACAGCAATCACTTGATGATATTATATGTCTCCATGCAACACCCTAGTGTGTATGTAAATCCTTAATTTCGTTTTCATTTTCGAAAAATTGCTAAACTGCATGTCGTCATCTGTGACAAACCTGGAGAGTAAAATATATATTTACATTCAGTCAGTTTGTATCCGTTTGATGAAAAATCCCAAAACATATTTTTAAACGATTTAAAGTCGATTTTATGTGATTCGCACGGCCCGGAAAATGTGTTTTATAGGCCCTTTCCGCAGAGTCGTTTTTGATTCATAATTTGTTTTATTGCTACAAAGTCTTTAAAATTCAAATTAAATTTATAAAACTCCCAGCTATATGTTAAAACATGTGTCTAAACGAATATGTGTTTTTGTAGGCCCTTTCCGTGTAAAAAAAGCCCTTTCCGGTGTTTAACTATACCAGTGACTTGTATAGATTGTATATAATTCCTTGGTTATACCGAAAAAATTGTGTTTCTTACATTTTCGAACACTAAATTGACGCCATTTGTGTTTTTTTTAAATTCATATCTTTATCAGGTAGTTTAAGATATTTATACTTCGTCTACAGACGAACAGCCACACGGACAAACATAAAGAAACTTGTACTACATTTAGTTAGTTTATACTTTGAGTAACTATCAGTGTTCCCTTCACGGTGACTACAGCAGTATTATGTTTAGTTAGTCTATACTTCAGTAACTATCAGTGTTTCCTTCACGGTGACTACAGCAGTATTATATTTAGTTAGTTTATACTTTCAGTAACTATCAGTGTTTCCTTCGAGGTGACTACAGCAGTATTGTATTTAGTTAGTTTATACTTCAGTAACTATCAGTGTTCCCTTAACGGTGACTACAGCAGTATTATATTTAGTTAGTTTATACTTTCAGTAACTATCAGTGTTCCCTTCACGGTGACTACAGCAGTATTGTATTTAGTTAGTTTATACTTCAGTAACTATCAGTGTTTCCTTCAATGTGTCTACAGCAGTATTATATTTAGTAAGTTTATACTTTCAGTAACTATCAGTGTTTCCTTCACGGTGTCTACAGCAGTATTATATTTAGTTAGTTTATACTTTCAGTAACTATCAGTGTTTCCTTCACGGTGACTACAATAGTATTATATTTAGTTAGTTTATACTTTCAGTAACTATCAGTGTTCTCTTCACGGTGACTACAGCAGTATTATATTTAGTTAGTTTATACTTCAGTAACTATCAGTGTTCCCGTCACGGTGACTACAACAGTAATATATTTAGTTAGTTTATACTTCAGCAACTATCAGTGTTCCCTTCACGGTGACTACAGCAGTATTATGTTTAGTTAGTTTATACTTCAGCAACTATCAGTGTTCCTTCACGGTGACTACAGCAGTATCATATTTAGTTAGTTTATACTTCAGTCACTATCAGTGTTTCCTTCACGGTGACTACAGCAGTATTATACTTAGTTAGTTAATACTTCAGTAACTATCAGTGTTCCCGTCACGGTGACTACAGCAGTATTATATTTAGTTAGTTTATACTTCAGTAACTATCAGTGTTCCCTTCACGGCGACTACAGCAGTATTATGTTTAGTTAGTTTATACTTCAGCAACTATCAGTGTTCCTTCACGGTGACTACAGCAGTATCATGTTTAGTTAGTTTATACTTCAGTAACTATCAGTGTTTCCTTCACGGTGACAACAGCAGTATTATACTTAGTTAGTTTATACTTCAGTAACTATCAGTGTTCCCGTCACGGTGACTACAGCAGTATTATATTTAGTTAGTTTATACTTTCAGCAAATATCAATGTTCCCGTCACGGTGACTACAGGAGTTACCAAGACACTCTCTTGACGTACAAGAGTTGGTGCATACTGTGGGTAACAATTGCACAAATTCCATTTGGATTGGCTGTCAAAGGTAATATTCTCTCAAAACAAATTTAAACATTTTTTTTTTCAAATATGGCCTATAATAAGATACTTTACATCCAGCAGACGACGTAGTATTTAAAGAAAACAGTCATCTCAACGTCACAACTAATATCAATTAATATAATAATCATTCGAAGCAGCCTACAATGGATTGATTGAATATTTAGTGTAATTTTTAGGCCATTATGGGCTAACAGATGATAAGTCAACCTAACCACTGTTTTCTTGGATCCTGAAAGTTTAACCGGTACTAGAGCACACCCCATCTCCGCAAGTAAGTGATAACTTTCCAACTTGCATCAGGGGTGAGAGACCATTCTCATCTAAACTGGTGCTTATGGAGAGTATTGCTTCAGAACACATACTTGGGGGAGTGGATAAGGACGCAGTTTCAGACATCTCCCTTGGAAAGTTACAACAGGTGTAAAAAATAATATACAGAAATGATGTAAAATCTCATTAATACCCATAAATGTGTACGTGTACATGTAACTGCAAACATTTTTGTACCCATTTTTCAACTTTTTACAGCCAGCGGGATTGATCTGAACTGGGTTATGCTATTCGGGTTTATAGCCACGATACCATGTTTCCCAGCTGTGGCACTCTCCATCTTCTCCAGTAAAACTACAGGGAAGGGAGTAATAGCAGGTAATATTATAGAATTATCATCACTTATCAAACTAACACAGGTTACATCATCATATGTAAAAACTTTACAACCAAGGGAGATAATACTATAACCAAAATAAGGGAGGTAATAAAATCATTATTTAATTAACCATAGAGATATTATAATTTATAAAACATAAAGACAGCAATATCATCACTATTAAAACAAGGGAGATAATACTATAGAACTATCATCACTGTCAAAATAAGGGTGGTAATAACATCATAACAAGGGAGGTAATGCTATAGACTATCAAAATGATTTGTAATACTGTTGAATTATCATAACAAGGGATATAATACTACAGAATTATTTAAAGAAGGGAGGCAACACTATAGAACTATCACCGATACAAAAAAAGGGAAGTAATACTATAGAACTATAAAAACAAGGCATATCTGTCAAAACAGGGAAGGTAATGCTATATAAATATCAAAACAAAGGAGATAATCCTATATAACTATAAAAGCAATCATGGCTATAATACTATACAACTATGAAAATAAAGCATACAATACTATAGAATATCATCACTATCAAAACAAGGAAAGTTATACTAACAAACTATGATCATGGTTTTTAATTGCATTGTAACTTCTGCCCATGTAACATCTTTGTACGCATATCTGCAACGTGAAAAAATGAAATATTTCATTCTAATTATATTTTTTAATCTTTTTAAGGTGCCATTATTGGAATGGTGGGTGGAGTCAGCTCAGCATTAGGTGTTGCTTCCACGTACGAAGGTGGTCTCAGTCTATTTTTCATTAATACAGTACAAAACAACTCTATTTTGGCAGGCGCTTGTGCCAGTTTAGGTTTAAGCTTTTTCGTCACCTTGATTGTATCGTTATTAACAACCAAAGTTAAAACTGCGGTGGATATTGAGAACGAATGGATGACGTTACGCAACATTGACAATCCCCTCCATCCCTGGTGCGACCTGTACACAGAAGACTTCCCCAACCTAAGAGATGGAGAGAAACCATCAGTTGCAGAACTGGACACATTTTTCAGAAAGGCAAGGATAGTTGCATATGTCGGCGGTTTTGGGACACTGATCTTGTTTACTGTGGTGGTACCCAGCGTCATGATCAGTTTACATATTCTGACCTTGACCCAGTTTAAGACTTGGTTATATGTACTGCAGGGCCTTTGTTTTTCAATGGCAGCGATAGTTGTGATGGTGGCACCCATGGAGGAAATTTTTCAAATATTCAAACAGGTGAAAAGAAATTCACTTAACCCTAGAGATGTAGTTCTAGCGAAAGAAAATCTGGATGAAACAGAAACTGTGATGATTCATGATCCAGCACCTGTTTCACCAACATAAACTTAAAAACTTTAATCCAAGAAAAGCAGCCAGGTGATTATGATTTTAGACTGGTTCCAATAAATCTGCATAATTTTATAGTTTTGTTGATGTTGATTATATAAGAGATAAATAACCAGTCAGAACTTAGTTCTAAGTTTTTAACTATTTAAGTAAAATATTAGTGAAACAGAAGCCAGGCTCCAATTTCGTCAAGGCAGAGTACCACCATTGCAAAAAAGGAAGTGCTTCCGTGGGGTAGTCGCATAATGGCGGTTTTAAATAATCCTCATTTCTTCTTCTTTAAAAATGCATTTTCCTTATTTTAATGCTCATTTTTTTATTTTAATGGCATTATTGATGTATTTTGAACACTTTGATAGCATTGTCATGTTTGAATTGTGAATTTAGAAAAAAAAAATGATGCTTGGAAATTGGGGTATGAATACATGATTTCTGAAGTCTACTTTCACTTTGTCCCCAGTGTACACACTGAGCAGAAAAAAAATCTCTTACATGACACATGACCCCTACTTTTCTCATCATATTTTGATAGTGCAGAGGTTGACAAACAGTAAAATGTAGGTTTCCCTTCTTTCATTTGGGACTCTCTATGAATGACAAGCCTTCAAACTTTTATTATTTACTATAGAATAAAGAACAAAAATCAATGGTGGGATGACATCTCAACATATACCTGAATACTTTAATTCAAGAAAAGCAGCTAGGTGATCATGATTTTAGACTGGTAGAACATCAGACCCATGACTGGAGGGTCGGGTGTTCAGTGGTAGAACATCAGACCCATGATTGGAGGATCGTGTGTTCAGTGGTAGAACATAAGACCCATGATTGGGGGTCGTGTGTTCTGTGGTAGAAAATCATACCCATGATTGGAGGGTCATGTGTTCAGTGGTAAAACATGGGACCCATGATTGGAGGGTCGTGTGTTCAGTGGTAGAATATCAGACCCATGATTGGAGGGTCGTGTGTTCAGTGGTAGAACATCAGACCCATGATTGGAGGGTCGTGTGTTCAGTGGTAGAACATGGGACCCATGATTGGAGGGTCGTGTGTTCAGTGGTAGAACATGGGACCCATGATTGGAAGGTCGTGTGTTCAGTGGTAGAACATGGGACCCATGATTGGAGGATCGTGTGTTCAGTGGTAGAATATGGGTCCCATGATTGGGGGGTCGTGTGTTCAGTGGTAGAACATGGGACCCATGATTGGGGGGGTCGTGTGTTCAGTGGTTGAACATGGGACCCATGATTGGGGATGTCGTGTGTTCAGTGGTAGAATATCAGACCCATGATTGGAGGGTCGTGTGTTCATTGGTAGAATATCAGACCCATGATTGGAGGGTCGTGTGTTCAGTGGTAGAACATCAGACCCATGATTGGGGGGTCGTGTGTTCAGTGGCAGAACATTAGACCCATGATTGGAGGATCGTGTGTTCAGTGGTAGAACATCAGACCCATGATTTGAGGGTCGTGTGTTCAGTGGTAAAACATGGGACCCATGATTGGAGGGTCGTGTGTTCAGTGGTAGAACATCAGACCCATGATTGGAGGGTCGTGTGTTCAGTGGTAGAACATCAGACCCATGATTGGAGAGTTGTGTGTTCCATCTGCTGCCACATCTATGTATGGTGTCAAGAACTTCTCTCTATACTGAAAGGTCAACAGCTGTCTATGTATACAAGTCTTTAAGATAACAAAATAGTTTATTTAATAATGGTCGATTTTACTTCTTAACTAAATGTCAATATTCTGTAAATAAAAGGTAACTGTTGATTTCTTTGTTTATTTCATTGTATGAACGCTGAAGTGGTATGTATGGTCACTAATGGCTTAGCCACGAGTGAGCATGCCAACTTTCCGTGCTCATGAGTGAAATTGTAATTGATATTTGTATTATGACGACAGATAAATTAACATTTATAATTATCTGATTGGCCAGTTTAACAACTTGTCAAAGATATTGTAGTTATATAACTACTATGTATATAAGTTTTGAGAAGATCCAATGAAGAATGCGAGTGCTAGAGTACACAAGACAATATGTATACAGACGGACGACGGACAATCAGAACAACTCACTTTGAGTTTTGCTTTTGTGAGTTAAAAGTGCGGATACAAGAGTGCACAAAAGGTCAAATAGAGAAACTTTTAAACATTTAAGGCCAATATAGGGTATGGGATTTCATCATGAAAGTAAAAACAAGTCGGCCATTTTTGTGTAAACATTTTCAAGCTAAACAGCCGGAGATGGGCATATCAGTCATTGTGGCAAAAACTTAACTCCATTTGGCACCACCAGTAGATGCTACCAGATAGATGCCTAAATATGACTTTTCTCAGCAGATCATCTAGTTGGTTAGGACTGGAGAGGAAATGGATGGTACCCAGCTAAGAATGTCAGTGCACTGAGATGTTGAAATGGATGGTACCCAGTTAAGCATGTCAGTGCACTGAAATGTTGAAATGGATGGTACCCAGCTAAGCATGTCTGCACCGAGATGTTGAAATGGATAGTATCCGGCTGGGTATATAAGTGGAATTTGTATTTAGCAAAATAAAAAGCAAACACAAATTTCTAGTAAATTACATAATTATCATTATTTAACAATCATAATAAATATTTATATAAATAAGAGATTAACAAATTTTATACAAAACAGTACAAAATTATAAGTGATTTTGAGTATATAATGTTTGAACAGAGACATATATTAAACAGAGATAACAAAAGTGTCTGTTTTTATTCCATGAATTGTGTTACCCAATTTCCAGAAACAAGCACTCTGAACATAGGTCAATATTTGTTACAAAAGTACATCTATTTGCAAGAATATCGAATTCAAAGGTTAATGTTCAGATAGAAAATTCCATCCCACGGGATTATTGGTATCTTTCATGGGTTGAAGGTGCGGATGGAAAATTCCATTATGAGGGATGGAATTTTCCATCCACACCAAAAAAACACTATAATTTTTTACAGGGCTTCTAAAAATGCCGATTTTTCAGTTTTTGGACTGATTTCTGTTGTTCAAAACCAGTTTTCTTTACAAAATTTAATAAAATATCGGTCCAGATATTTTCTAACGTTCGTATAAATGACATAAAATTGCCCTGTATTGACCTGTGAAATACGCCTTGCGGCAATATCATTTGATCCGACAATCTGATTTTGTCACCCAATGGCAAAAGGTCAATTTTAACTAAACCATTACCAATATTAGGGGAGTTTTCCGGAAGAGTCTATCGCATGTAGCATGCTTTATATATGTGATCACTACCCATATGATCATAGTATATATCAAGCGTTCTGTCAGTTTGTTTGAGTTTTTTTTTACATGGTCTATGATTATAATATTAATGACAGGGGCGAAACACTACGAGCTGTTTGGTAATTGTATGTAGTGACTGGCTACAGCACAACACTGATACAGCTGGCTATTACACAATAAAAACCTAAATGTACCATTACATTGGTTACCATGGTGATTCTTTCACGCGACTTCCGGTACAAACAACACTTTGGTTCAATTCCTGAAATTTTTGCGCATTTTTAATTGAATGAAAATTATTCAGTGAAGCCAAAAAATCGCGTCAGTTATTAAAACGTACACATTGTGATAAAGTAAGTTATAAATAATACAAAAATGAACTTGACATATTTCTCTATTAATAAATAAATGGGAGAAAATGCATGGTGCAGATGACATGGTGGGTGGGATATGTATAAATGTAAAGGCATAATGTTAGGCGATTTTAGTGATTTTTTCACGAAGTGCGACTCCTACGGCAGTAAAAAACCTGGACCGATTTGCATTTTGAAATTTTAGAAGCCCTGCTTGTAGAATCTAATAGACAAGATTGCTTGAAATTTAGCATCAATTTGTAGACAGTGTCTGTGTGCTCATAATCTCTTCCACGGACAGCACAGTATGACGTCTTCAGTCCTGCACTAGTGTGATTACCCTAGATTTAACTTGACATGTGATATGTAATATCAGTTTACTATTCTACCCACATTACACAATTATTGAACACAATGTACTTCAGTAAAGTGCCTGTACAACTGACTGTGTCTGTAACACATTACACATTTATTGAACTCAAGGTACTACCGTAAAGTGCCTATACAACTGACTGTGTCTGTATCACATTACACCATTATTGAACACAAGGTACTCCCGTAAAATGCCTGTACAACTGACTGTGTTTGTAACACATTACACAACTTTTAAACTCAAGGTACTCCTGTAAAGTGCCTGTACAACTGACTGTGTCTGTAACACATTACACAATTATTAAACTCAAGGTACTCCCGTAAAGTGCCTATACAACTGACTGTGTCTGTAACACATTACACCATTATTGAACACAAGGTACTCCCGTAAAATGCCTGTACAACTGATTGTGTTTGTAACACATTACACAACTTTTAAACTCAAGGTACTCCTGTAAAGTGCCTGTACAACTGACTGTGTCTGTAACACATTACACAACTTTTAAACTCAAGGTACTCCTGTAAAGTGCCTGTACAACTGACTGTGTCTGTAACACATTACACAATTATTAAACTCAAGGTACTCCCGTAAAGTGCCTGTACAACTGACTGTGTCTGTAACACATTACACAACTAGTGAACTCAAGGTACTCCCATAAAGTGCTTGTACAACTGACTGTGTCTGTAACACATTACACAATTATTGAACTAAAGGTACTCCCGTAAAGTGCCTGTACAACTGACTGTGTCACATTACACAACTATTGAACTCAAGGTACTCCCGTAAAGTGCCTGTACAACTGACTGTGTCTGTATCACATTACACAACTTTTTAAACTCAAGGTACTCCTGTAAAGTGCCTGTACAAATGACTGTGTCTTTAACACATAACACAATTATTGAACACAAGGTACTCCCGTAAAGTGCCTGTACAACTGACTGTGTCTCTTACACATTACACAATTATTGAACACAAGGTACTCCCATAAAGCGCCTGTACAACTGACTGTGTCTGTAAAAATATACGCTTCAATGACAGTAACCAATAAGAACTTTCCAATTTGTTAATGTTTCTGAAAAAGAAAAAAAAGAAAATATTGTTAACTAAGCCAAAAAAAACCCCAAAAAAACAAAGAAACTTTACTGTCATGAATTTTCTGCAAAATGAGTATTTCTAAATGTACAATATATACACTTATCTTAAAATGGTGGTAACTCTATCTTATCACAGTTTTGAATAATTTTAATGAAATGAGAAATGATCTATCCCAAGAAATATCTCAATTTTTTGTTTGTTTGTGTTTTGCTGATCGAAAGCAAAAGATTTTTTGAAAAGTACAATTTTACCAACGTTGAAAAAAATCGAACTTGACCTACATATTAAAATTATACAGGTACACACAAAATATTAATTAATTACCAAGATTCCTTCACAAGTTCACAAAAATTCTTACAAGAAAAATCATCGTAAACGTAAACCAACATTTATTTATATTAGTTTTAATATTCATCAAAATGAATCCAAAATTTGCTAAAACCATGCAGAAAATGATATATTTTCTGGAAATGCAATCATTGTAAATGTCGATCAAAATTTAAACAAACCACATAGTAGTTGTCAAATAGACTTACGGCGACTTTTATCATTTTGTGAAACGCAGCCCAGAAACAAATTTTCATATGGATGAACGGACAAATGAATGAACGGACAGACGGACAACGGTTACAATTTATGCCTCATCACCAATCGCTGAATGGCAGAGTATAAAAAAAAACACCTACCTGCATATGAATGACAATGTAATGATGGTTACACATGAACTGGTAATGCATTATGGTCAACAATTCACACATGAACTTGAGCTTATATTAGCACTTACCTGTACATGAACGTGAGCTTACATTAGCACTTACCTGTACATGAACTTTAGCTTACATTAACACTTACCTGTACATGAACGTGAGCTTACATTAGCACTTACCTGTACATGAACGTGAGCTTACATAAGCACTTACCTGTACATGAACATGAGCTTACATTAGCACTTACCTGTACATTGACTTGAGCTTACATCAGCACTTACCTGTACATGAACTTACATTAGCACTTATCTGTACATGAACTTGAGCTAACATTGACACTTACCTGTACATGAACTTGAGCTTACATTAGCACTTACATGTACATGAACTTGAGCTTACATTAGCATTTACATGTACATGAACTTACATTAACACTTACCTGTACATGAACTTAAGCTTACATTGACACTTACCTGTACATGAACATGAGCTTACATTAGCACTTATCTGTACATGAACTTGAGCTTACATTAACACTTACCTGTACATGAACTTGAGCTGACATTAACACTTACCTGTACATGAACCCGAGTTTACATTAACTGTTGCCTGTACATGAATCTGAGCTGACATTAGCACTTACCTGTACATGAACATGAGCTTACATTAGCACTTACCTGTACATGAACATGAGCTTACATTAGCACTTACCTGTACATGAACTTAAGCTTACATTAACACTAACTTGTACATGAACTTGAGCTGACATTAACACTTACCTGTACATGAACATGAGCTTACATTAGCACTTACCTGTACATGAACATGGGCTTACATTAGCACTTACCTGTACATGAACTTAAGCTTACATTAACACTAACTTGTACATGAACTTGAGCTGACATTAACACTTACCTGTACATGAACGTGAGCTTACATTAACACTTACCTGTACATGAATATGGGCTTACATTATCACTTACCTGTACATGAACGTGAGCTTACATTAACACTTACCTGTACATGAACCTGAGCTTACATTAACACTTACCTGTACATGAATGTGAGCTTACATTAACACTTACCTGTAAATGAACCTGAGCTGACATTGACACTTACCTGTACATGAACGTGAGCTTACATTAACACTTACCTGTACATGAACCTGAGCTTACATTAACACTTGCCTGTACATGAGCCTGAGCTGACATTAGCACTTACCTGTACATGAACTTGTGCTTACATTAGCATTTACCTGTACATGAACTTGTGCTTACATTAACACTTACCTGTACATGAACTTGAGCACAAGATCAACTTGTTCAAGGTTTTTATCAAGAATCAATTCCTGTAGGTACTGGATGAGAATCTCCTCATCATCTGATTGGGGAACTGAAATATACACAGGTAAAAATTAAAACAATTTGATTGGGGAACTGAAATATACACAGGTAAAAATTAAACAATTTGATTGGGGAACTGAAATATACACAGGTAAAAATTAAACAATTTAATTGGGGAACTGAATTATACACTTAAAGTTGCACTAGCTGTAATACTAAATCAAATTCCAATTTTTCAATAATAAAGTTTTCATTAATGCATTAACATCTAGAAATAAAAAAAATTACATTTAAATCTAAATTATGCATATTTTCCATAACATATAAGCACTACAATATCAAAATCATTTCGATGGAAACTGGCTTTTTTAAATGTTTGTTAAATTTTGGCTTTTTTACATAAATTACATAAAGTTTAAATAAATGTTATGTCATTAATTTATATTGATTGATTGAATAATTAGCGTCATTTTTATTCAATAGAGGGCTAACAGATGATCAGTTAACCTAACCACTGTTTCCTGGGATTAACCAGTACTAGAGCACACCCCATCTCTGCAAGTAACTGATAACTTTCCCACTTGAATCAGCAGTGAGAGATGAATGATAATGAGACACAATGTCGTATATCAATCATCACAGGGACTGTTCCTGGGCGGGGTATTAATTTATAAACATGTCATATACTTTTAAGTAATTATTTTATTACAAAATATGCTTCCTGGTCTATTTCCTTAAAGAAAAATCAAAGTTAATGTGTTGCTGTTCCAAAAAATGATTAAATATTAGATAAACATTCCATTCCTCATGAAGAAGGGTCGTACATGGCTGAGTGGTCTAAGGCACCATCTCAAGATCACTTATCCCTTACCACTGAGGTCATAGGTTTGAGTCCCACTCGCTCCAAAATATTTATGTAAGAAAGTTTGCCAAATGCTTTCAGAAGGCCAGTGGTGCTACTTAGATTCATGGTTCCCCTGCCAATAAGACAGGATATACCATATATTACATATGTGTCTAGCTATTTAAAAATCTCAAGATAAAAAATTTGGACTGGACATGAATTATTACCAATTTGATATTTGATCTCTCAGTACAAACATGAATTTGAACTGACTGGAAATTCTACTAAGAAAAGAAATAAAAATGTGCCTGGCCCAATTAGCTATATCGTTAGCGCATCTGACTTTCAATCCAAGGGTCATGAGTTTGAATCCCCGCCCAGCCACAATCTTTGTGATGATTGACATACGACATTGTGTCTCATTATCATTTGTCTCTCACCACTGATTTAAGTGGGAAATTTATCAGTAACTTGTGCACCAGAGGTTGCATGATCCTCGGACAACAGTATCGTAAGCGAGGTGGTAGTCTAATATAGAGAGTGTTGACCACTCACACCAGAGGTTGCGTGATCCTGGGACAACAGTTTTGTAAGCAGGGCTGTAGTCTAATGGATAGAGTGTTGGCCACTCACACCAGAGGTTGCATGATCCTGGGACAACAGTATTGTAAGCAGGGCTGTAGTCTAATGGATAGAGTGTTGGCCACTCACACCAGAGGTTGCATGATCCTGGGACAACAGTATTGTAAGCGGGGCGGTAGTCTAATGGATAGAGTGTTGGCCACTCACACCAGAGGTTGCGTGATCCTGGGACAACAGTAGTGTAAGCGGGGCGGTAGTCTAATGGATAGAGTGTTGGCCACTCACACCAGAGGTTGCTTACTCCTGGGACAACAGTATTGTAAGTGGGGCGGTAGTCTAATGGATAGAGTGTTGGCCACTCACACCAGAGGTTGCATGATCCTGGGACAACAGTATTGTAAGCAGGGGGGTAGTCTTATGGATAGATTGTTGGCCACTCACACCAGAGGTTGCTTACTCCTGGGACAACAGTATTGTAAGCAGGGCGGTAGTCTAATGGATAGAGTGTTGGCCACTCACACCAGAGGTTGCATGATCCTGGGACAACAGTATTGTAAGCAGGGCGGTAGTCTAATGGATAGAGTGTTGGCCACTCACACCAGAAGTTGCATGATCCTGGGACAACAGTATTGTAAGCAGGGGGGTAGTCTAATGGACAGAGTGTTGGCCACTCACACCAGAGGTTGCTTACTCCTGGGACAACAGTATTGTAAGCGGGGCGGTAGTCTAATGGACAGAGTGTTGGCCACTCACACCAGAGGTTGCTTACTCCTGGGACAACAGTATTGTAAGCGGGGCGGTAGTCTAATGGATAGAGTGTTGGCCACTCACACCAGAGGTTGCATGATCCTGGGACAACAGTATTGTAAGCAGGGGGGTAGTCTAATGGATAGAGTGTTGGCCACTCACACCAGAGGTTGCATGATCCTGGGACAACAGTATTGTAAGCAGGGCGGTAGTCTAATGGATAGAGTGTTGGCCACTCACACCAGAGGTTGCATGATCCTTGGACAACAGTATTGTAAGCGGGGCGGTAGTCTAATGGATAGAGTGTTGGCCACTCACACCAGAGGTTGCATGATCCTTGGACAACAGTATTGTAAGCGGGGCGGTAGTCTAATGGACAGAGTGTTGGCCACTCACACCAGAGGTTGCTTACTCCTGGGACAACAGTATTGTAAGCGGGGCGGTAGTCTAATGGATAGAGTGTTGGCCACTCACACCAGAGGTTGCATGATCCTGGGACAACAGTATTGTAAGCAGGGCGGTAGTCTAATGGATAGAGTGTTGGCCACTCACACCAGAGGTTGCATGATCCTTGGACAACAGTATTGTAAGCGGGGCGGTAGTCTAATGGATAGAGTGTTGGCCACTCACACCAGAGGTTGTGTGATCCTGGGACAACAGTATTGTAAGCGGGGCGGTAGTCTAATGGATAGAGTGTTGGCCACTCACACCAGAGGTTGCTTACTCCTGGGACAACAGTATTGTAAGCGGGGCGGTAGTCTAATGGACAGAGTGTTGGCCACTCACACCAGAGGTTGCATGATCCTTGGACAACAGTATTGTAAGCAGGGCGGTAGTCTAATGGATAGAGTGTTGGCCACTCACACCAGAGGTTGCATGATCCTGGGACAACAGTATTGTAAGCGGGGCGGTAGTCTAATGGATAGAGTGTTGGCCACTCACACCAGAGGTTGCTTACTCCTGGGACAACAGTATTGTAAGCGGGGCGGTAGTCTAATGGATAGAGTGTTGGCCACTCACACCAGAGGTTGCATGATCCTGGGACAACAGTATTGTAAGCGGGGCGGTAGTCTAATGGATAGAGTGTTGGCCACTCACACCAGAGGTTGCATGATCCTTGGACAACAGTATTGTAAGCGGGGCGGTAGTCTAATGGATAGAGTGTTGGCCACTCACACCAGAGGTTGCATGATCCTGGGACAACAGTTTTGTAAGTGGGGCGGTAGTCTAATGGATAGAGTGTTGGCCACTCACACCAGAGGTTGCATGATCCTTGGACAACAGTATTGTAAGCGGGGCGGTAGTCTAATGGATAGAGTGTTGGCCACTCACAACAGAGGTTGCTTACTCCTGGGACAACAGTATTGTAAGCGGGGCGGTAGTCTAATGGATAGAGTGTTGGCCACTCACACCAGAGGTTGCATGATCCTGGGACAACAGTATTGTAAGCGGGGCGGTAGTCTAATGGATAGAGTGTTGGCCACTCACACCAGAGGTTGCATGATCCTTGGACAACAGTATTGTAAGCAGGGCTGTACTCTAATGGATAGAGTGTTGGCCACTCAAACCAGAGGTTGCATGATCCTTGGACAACAGTATTGTAAGCGGGGTGGTAGTCTAATGGATAGAGTGTTGGCCACTCACACCAGAGGTTGCTTACTCCTGGGACAACAGTATTGTAAGCGGGGCGGTAGTCTAATGGACAGAGTGTTGGCCACTCACACCAGAGGTTGCATGATCCTTGGACAACAGTATTGTAAGCAGGGCGGTAGTCTAATGGATAGAGTGTTGGCCACTCACACCAGAGGTTGCATGATCCTGGGACAACAGTATTGTAAGCGGGGCGGTAGTCTAATGGATAGAGTGTTGGCCACTCACACCAGAGGTTGCGTGATCCTGGGACAACAGTATTGTAAGCGGGGCGGTAGTCTAATGGATAGAGTGTTGGCCACTCACACCAGAGGTTGCGTGACCCTGGGACAACAGTATTGTAAGCAGGGGGGTAGTCTAATGGATAGAGTGTTGGCCACTCACACCAGAGGTTGCGTGATCCTGGGACAACAGTATTGTAAGCGGGGCGGTAGTCTAATGGATAGAGTGTTGGCCACTCACACCAGAGGTTGCATGATCCTGGGACAACAGTTTTGTAAGTGGGGCGGTAGTCTAATGGATAGAGTGTTGGCCACTCACACCAGAGGTTGCTTACTCCTGGGACAACAGTATTGTAAGCAGGGGGGTAGTCTAATGGATAGAGTGTTGGCCACTCACACCAGAGGTTGCGTGATCCTGGGACAACAGTATTGTAAGCGGGGCGGTAGTCTAATGGATAGAGTGTTGGCCACTCACACCAGAGGTTGCGTGACCCTGGGACAACAGTATTGTAATCGGGGCGGTAGTCTAATGGATAGAGTGTTGGCCACTCACACAAGAGGTTGCATGATCCTGGGACAACAGTATTGTAAGCAGGGGGGTAGTCTAATGGATAGGATGTTGGCCACTCACACCAGAAGTTGCATGATCCTGGGACAACAGTATTGTAATCGGGGCGGTAGTCTAATGGATAGAGTGTTGGCCACTCACACCAGAGGTTGCATGATCCTGGGACAACAGTATTGTAAGCAGGGGGGTAGTCTAATGGATAGAGTGTTGGCCACTCACACCAGAGGTTGCATGACCCTGGGACAACAGTATTGTAATCGGGGCGGTAGTCTAATGGATAGGATGTTGGCCACTCGCACCAGAAGTTGCATGATCCTGGGACAACAGTATTGTAATCGGGGCGGTAGTCTAATGGATAGAGTGTTGGCCACTCACACCAGAGGTTGCATGATCCTGGGACAACAGTATTGTAAGCAGGGGGGTAGTCTAATGGATAAAGTGTTGGCCACTCACACCAGAGGTTGCATGACCCTGGGACAACAGTATTGTAAGCAGGGGGGTAGTCTAATGGATAGAGTGTTGGCCACTCACACCAGAGGTTGCGTGACCCTGGGACAACAGTATTGTAATCGGGGCGGTAGTCTAATGGATAGAGTGTTGGCCACTCACACCAGAGGTTGCTTACTCCTGGGACAACAGTATTGTAAGCAGGGGGGTAGTCTAATGGATAGAGTGTTGGCCACTCACACCAGAGGTTGCGTGATCCTGGGACAACAGTATTGTAAGCAGGGGGGTAGTCTAATGGATAGAGTGTTGGCCACTCACACCAGAGGTTGCGTGATCCTGGGACAACAGTATTGTAAGCGGGGCGGTAGTCTAATGGATAGAGTGTTGGCCACTCACACCAGAGGTTGCGTGATCCTGGGACAACAGTATTGTAATCAGGGCGGTAGTCTAATGGATAGAGTGTTGGCCACTCACACCAGAAGTTGCTTACTCCTGGGACAACAGTATTGTAAGCAGGGGGGTAGTCTAATGGATAGAGTGTTGGCCACTCACACCAGAGGTTGCGTGATCCTGGGACAACAGTATTGTAAGCAGGGGGGTAGTCTAATGGATAGAGTGTTGGCCACTCACACCAGAGGTTGCGTGATCCTGGGACAACAGTATTGTAAGCGGGGCGGTAGTCTAATGGATAGAGTGTTGGCCACTCACACCAGAGGTTGCGTGACCCTGGGACAACAGTATTGTAATCGGGGCGGTAGTCTAATGGATAGAGTGTTGGCCACTCACACCAGAGGTTGCATGATCCTGGGACAACAGTATTGTAAGCAGGGGGGTAGTCTAATGGATAGAATGTTGGCCACTCACACCAGAAGTTGCATGATCCTGGGACAACAGTATTGTAATCGAGGCGGTAGTCTAATGGATAGCGTTGGCCACTCAAACCAGAGGTTGCATGATCCTGGGACAACAGTTTCGTAAGCGGGGCGGTAGTCTAATGGATAGAGTGTTGGCCACTTACACCAGGGGTTGCATGATCCTGGGACAACAGTATCGTAAGCGGGGCGGTAGTCTAATGGATAGAGTGTTGGCCACTCACACCAGAGGTTGCATGATCCTGGGACAACAGTATTGTAAGCAGGGGGGTAGTCTAATGGATAGAGTGTTGGCCACTCACACCAGAGGTTGTGTGATCCTGGGACAACAGTATTGTAAGCAGGGGGGTAGTCTAATGGATAGTGTTGGCCACTCACACCAGAGGTTGCATGGTCCTGGGACAACAGTATTGTAAGTGGGGCGGTAGTCTAATATAGAGAGTGTTGACCACTCACACCAGAGGTTGCCTGATCCTGGGACAACAGTATTGTAAGCAGGGCTGTAGTCTAATGGATAGAGTGTTGGCCACTCACACCAGAGGTTGCCTGACCCTTGGACAACAGTATTGTAAGCAGGGCGGTAGTCTAATGGATAGAGTGTTGGCCACTCACACCAGAGGTTGCATGATCCTGGGACAACAGTATTGTAATCAGGGCGGTAGTCTAATGGATAGTGTTGGCCACTCACACCAGAGGTTGCATGATCCTGGGACAACAGTATTGTAATCAGGGCGGTAGTCTAATGGATAGAGTGTTGGCCACTCACACCAGAGGTTGCTTACTCCTGGGACAACAGTATTGTAATCAGGGCGGTAGTCTAATGGATAGTGTTGGCCACTCACACCAGAGGTTGCATGATCCTGGGACAACAGTATTGTAAGCAGGGCAGTAGTCTAATGGACAGAGTGTTGGCCACTCACACCAGAGGTTGCATGATCCTTGGACAACAGTTTCGTAAGCGAGTCGGTAGTCTAATGGATAGAGTGTTGGCCACCCACACCAGAGGTTGCGTGATCCTAGGACAACAGTATTGTAATCAGGGCGGTAGTCTAATGGATAGAGTGTTGGCCACTCACACCAGAGGTTGCATGATCCTGGGACAACAGTATTGTAAGCGGGGCGGTAGTCTAATGGATAGAGTGTTGGCCACTCACACCAGAGGTTGCATGATCCTGGGACAACAGTTTTGTAAGCAGGGGGGTAGTCTAATGGATAGTGTTGGCCACTCACACCAGAGGTTGCATGATCCTGGGACAACAGTATTGTAAGCGGGGCGGTAGTCTAATGGATAGAGTGTTGGCCACTCACACCAGAGGTTGCATGATCCTGGGACAACAGTTTTGTAAGCAGGGGGGTAGTCTAATGGATAGTGTTGGCCACTCACACCAGAGGTTGCATGATCCTGGGACAACAGTATTGTAAGCAGGGCGGTAGTCTAATGGATAGAGTGTTGGCCACTCACACCAGAGGTTGCATGATCCTGGGACAACAGTATTGTAAGCGGGGCGGTAGTCTAATGGATAGAGTGTTGGCCACTCACACCAGAGGTTGCATGATCCTGAGACAACAGTATTGTAAGCGGGGCGGTAGTCTAATGGAGACAGTGTTGGCCACTCACACCAGAGGTTGCATGATCCTGGGACAACAGTATTGTAAGCAGGGCGGTAGTCTAATGGATAGAGTTGGCCACTCACACCAGAGGTTGCATGATCCTGGGACAACAGTTTTGTAAGCAGGGGGGTAGTCTAATGGATAGTGTTGGCCACTCACACCAGAGGTTGCATGATCCTGGGACAACAGTATTGTAAGCAGGGCGGTAGTCTAATGGATAGAGTGTTGGCCACTCACACCAGAGGTTGCGTGATCCTGGGACAACAGTATTGTAAGCGGGGCGGTAGTCTAATGGATAGAGTGTTGGCCACTCACACCAGAGGTTGCATGATCCTGGGACAACAGTTTTGTAAGCAGGGGGGTAGTCTAATGGATAGTGTTGGCCACTCACACCAGAGGTTGCATGATCCTGGGACAACAGTATTGTAAGCGGGGCGGTAGTCTAATGGATAGAGTGTTGGCCACTCACACCAGAGGTTGCATGATCCTGGGACAACAGTATCGTAAGCGGGGCGGTAGTCTAATGGATAGAGTGTTGGCCACTCACACCAGAGGTTGCATGATCTTGGGACAACAGTTTTGTAAGCAGGGGGGTAGTCTAATGGATAGTGTTGGCCACTCACACCAGAGGTTGCATGATCCTGGGACAACAGTATTGTAAGCGGGGCGGTAGTCTAATGGATAGAGTGTTGGCCACTCACACCAGAGGTTGCATGATCCTGGGACAACAGTATTGTAAGCGGGGCGATAGTCTAATGGATAGAGTGTTGGCCACTCACACCAGAGGTTGCATGATCCTTGGACAACAGTATTGTAAGCAGGGGGGTAGTCTAATGGATAGAGTGTTGGCCACTCACACCAGAGGTTGCATGATCCTGGGACAACAGTATTGTAAGCGGGGCGATAGTCTAATGGATAGAGTGTCGGCCACTCACACTAGAGGTTGCCTGATCCTGGGACAACAGTATCGTAAGCAGGGCGGTAGTCTAATGGATAGAGTGTTGGCCACTCACCAGAGGTTGCCTGATCCTGGGACAACAGTTTTGTAAGCAGGGTGGTAATTTAATGGATAGAGTGTTGGCCACTCACACCAGAGGTTGCATGATCCTGGTACAACAGTATTGTAAGCTGGGCGGTAGTCTAATGGAAAGTGTTGGCCACTCACACCAGAGGTTGCATGATCCTGGGACAACAGTATTGTAAGCGGGGCGTTAGTCTAATGGAAAGTGTTGGCCACTCACACCAGATGTTGCATGATCCTGGGACAACAGTATTGTAAGCGGGGCGATAGTCTAATGGATAGAGTGTCGGCCACTCACACTAGAGGTTGCCTGATCCTGGGACAACAGTATCGTAAGCAGGGCGGTAGTCTAATGGATAGAGTGTTGGCCACTCACCAGAGGTTGCCTGATCCTGGGACAACAGTTTTGTAAGCAGGGTGGTAATTTAATGGATAGAGTGTTGGCCACTCACACCAGAGGTTGCATGATCCTGGGACAACAGTATTGTAAGCAGGGGGGTAGTCTAATGGATAGAGTGTTGGCCACTCACACCAGAGGTTGCATGATCCTGGGACAACAGTATTGTAATCGGGGCGATAGTCTAATGGATAGAGTGTTGGCCACTCACACCAGAGGTTGCATGATCCTGGTACAACAGTATTGTAAGCGGGGCGGTAGTCTAATGGATAGAGTGTTGGCCACCCACACTAGAGGTTGCCTGATCCTGGGACAACAGTATCGTAAGCAGGGCGGTAGTCTAATGGATAGAGTGTTGGCCACTCACCAGAGGTTGCCTGATCCTGGGACAACAGTTTTGTAAGCAGGGTGGTAATTTAATGGATAGAGTGTTGGCCACTCACACCAGAGGTTGCATGATCCTGGGACAACAGTATTGTAAGCAGGGGGGTAGTCTAATGGATAGAGTGTTGGCCACTCACACCAGAGGTTGCATGATCCTGGGACAACAGTATTGTAATCGGGGCGATAGTCTAATGGATAGAGTGTTGGCCACTCACACCAGAGGTTGCATGATCCTGGGACAACAGTATTGTAATCGGGGCGGTAGTCTAATGGATAGAGTGTTGGCCACTCACACCAGAGGTTGCGTGATCCTGGGACAACAGTATTGTAAGCGGGGCGGTAGTCAAATGGATATAGTGTTGGCCACTCACACCAGAGGTTGCTTACTCCTGGGACAACAGTATTGTAATCGGGGCGATAGTCTAATGGATAGAGTGTTGGCCACTCACACCAGAGGTTGCATGATCCTGGGACAACAGTATTGTAAGCGGGGCGGTAGTCTAATGGATAGAGTGTTGGCCACTCACACCAGAGGTTGCGTGATCCTGGGACAACAGTATTGTAAGCGGGGCGGTAGTCAAATGGATATAGTGTTGGCCACTCACACCAGAGGTTGCTTACTCCTGGGACAACAGTATTGTAATCGGGGCGATAGTCTAATGGATAGAGTGTTGGCCACTCACACCAGAGGTTGCATGATCCTGGGACAACAGTATTGTAAGCGGGGCGGTAGTCTAATGGATAGAGTGTTGGCCACTCACACCAGAGGTTGCGTGATCCTGGGACAACAGTATTGTAAGCAGGGCAGTAGTCTAATGGATAGAGTGTTGGCCACTCACACCAGAGGTTGCATGACCCTGGGACAACAGTATTGTAAGCAGGGGGGTAGTCTAATGGACAGAGTGTTGGCCACTCACACCAGAGGTTGCCTGATTCTGGGACAACAGTATTGTAAGCGGGGCTGTAGTCTAATGGAGACAGTGTTGGCCACTCACACCAGAGGTTGCTTACTCCTTGGACAACAGTATTGTAAGTGGGGCGGTAGTCTAATGGATAGAGTGTCGGCCACTCACACCAGAGGTTGCGTGATCCTGGGACAACAGTATTGTAAGTGGGGCAGTAGTCCAATGGATAGAGTGTTGGCCACTCACACCAGAGGTTGCCTGATCCTGGGACAACAGTATCGTAAGCAGGGCGGTAGTCTTATGGATAGATTGTTTGCCACTCAAATCAGAGGTTGCGTGATCCTGGGACAACAGTATCATAAGCAGGGTAGTAGTTTGATGGATAGAGTGTTGGTCGCTAATGCTAGAGGTTGCGTAATCCTAGGACAACAGTATCGTATGATTTTGCAACACATTTATTTTATTTTCCTCACCTTTTTTTTAGGTAAATAAAATACCTTATTGTTAAAACTTATAAAACTTCAAAAGCTTATTTCAGCTTTTACTTTTACCTTGCGTAGAAAAAATCCATTCCTTGATTAAGGTGCGAACATCATTCAGCTCGACTGCTCCACACAGATTCACTCCTGTGACATGTTGCTTTACAATTTTAGACTGGTTCGGTATTGTTTCACCAATATTCAAATTAGGCTCCATCGCATCACCATTATAAGGGTTACCATGCAAAGAAGAGTGCCCGTCTTTACTGAAATGTGCTGGGTCTATGAGGACATCACTGTTTACTACTTCGTCCTCGTCTACCACAACAAAACTCTCTCTCTGAACCACCTCAGCTGTCTTGGTCATCTAAAAACAATATATTTTATTAAATGGATTATATTGACAAACTACACATTAAAGTAGCAAATGGAGACTTTCTCTATATGTTATGCACATAAAATAGTGTTTGTATACCGATTCAATGCCATAATTGACCTAAGAGTTATTAAAATAACAAAATATTAACTCAAAAAAAGTACTGTCAGTATTTAAAATCTATGTAAACATTCCGGACATACGGTAGCTTCACAATTCCGAAAATATCTGATCAATCGTTAACTATATGCATTTGCACATGATTATTCATACTGTCACGGTTTATGATGCTTGATCTGAATATCGAAGGCAGTTCATTCCAAATGGAAATGTAAACAAATCAATTGATTTAGCTTCTGAAAACTGAAGCATATAATAAAGCGGCAATATATAAGTATATACCTTGCATTCATAAATATGCAAGTTTTACGCATATCTTTATGTGTTTGTATTTGTAATGTTTATTTATGATACCATATTGAGAGTTAAATGCCAATATTCTCCCTTTAATAAACTTCTATCTGCACATAAAGATTTAAAAAAAAATTATTCGGGCCATGCTTAAAAAAAAACATTTGTTTGCTGTGCTCTGACTGTATATTTTTTATGTGGGTAGGTAGGTAGCTAAATTTTTTTTTTTGCTTAATTTTGATTTTGCATTGTCATTTTAAAGAAATCATCAAAAATTTTTTTAAATGCTTTGAAAGTAAAACAAGAAATGTCACTGTTAAGTGTCACATGCCCCCCAAATGGTCTGTGAAAAATAACAATATATGATATAATAGGTAGCGATTGTTATATGAATATCAAGAGTAATGGATTAATGTTTCAGACTAGACATGCAATTCCATGTGGTTTTTTTTTACATTAAAGCATGACCTTGACCTTTGTGTAACCTTGACTTTGACATCTGATGTAATGGTCTGGGTATTTCAACAGTTAAATGCAGGTGAAACATTATCATGGCATGCTGATCACTTGTGTCAAGCTATTTTAAATCCCTAAATGTAAGTTACAGATCAATTGTTGATCAATTGATAAATTGAACCAAGTGTTTTTGAAATCCATCCATGCATGATAAAGTTATAGGACAGACGTGAAATTTCAAACAGATTCAAAGTGTTGTCATACATACTCAAAGTGTGACAGTGTCTAGGTATTTCTTATGACACGTCGTCATGTCATCTTGATAAATTGAGCCAAGTTAAAGACAAAGTCACAGACCAGACACGCAATATCAAACAAATTGAAAGTGTGACATTGTCCTTTGAGGAAAGGTTCTGTGTCTTACATGCGACACTTAATTATGTCATGTTTATCAACTGTGCCTAGTGTTTTCAAAATATATCCATAGATGACAAAGTTATAGATCGGACAAGAAATCTCACACAGACTGAAAGTGTTGTCAAACAAACTCAAAGTGTGACCTTGACCTTTGAGGTACGCATGTGGGTCTTACACATGACTCTTTGTAATGTCATGCTGATGAATTGAGCCAAGTGTTTTTGAAATTTATCCATAGGTGACAAAGTTTCAGACCAGACACGAAATCTCAATCAGACTGAAAGTGTCATCAACAAAAGTTAAATTGTGACCTTGACCTTTGAAGTGGGATTCTGGGTGTAACGCGCAACACATCATCATGTTATGTCAGTCATTTGTAGCTAGTATTAACAAAATCCATCTATGCATGACAAAGTTACAGGCCGGAAACAAAATCTCAAACAGACTGAAAGTGTTGTCAAACAAACTCAAAGTGTGACCTTGACCTTTGAGGTATGGGTATGGGTCTTACTTGCGACACATCGTCATGTTATGTTGATCATTTGTAGCAAGTATTTATAAAACCCATCAATGCGTGACAAAGTTACAGACCGGACACAAAATCTCACACAAACTCAAAGTATTGTCAAACAAACTAAAATTGTGATCTTGACCTTTGAGGCATGGGTGTGGGTCTTACTCGTGACATGTCATGATGTTATGTTGATCATTTAGAGCTATTTTCATTAAAATCCATTTATGCATGACAAAGTTACAGGCTGGACACGAAAGAAATCTCACACAAACTCAAAGTGTTGTCAAACAAACTCAAATTATGACCTTGAAGTTTGAACTACGGGTGTGGGTCTTACTCGCGACACGTCGTCATGTTATGTTGATCATTTGTAGCAAGTATCAACAAAATACATCTATGCATGTCAAAGTAACAGGCCAGAAACAAAATCTCACACAAACTCGAAGTGTTGTCAAACAGTCAAATTGTGACCTTGACCTTTGAGGTACAGGTGTGGGTCTTACTCGCGACACGTCATCATGTTATGTTGATCATTTGTAGCAAGTATCAACAAAATCCATCTATGCATGACAAAGTTACAGGCCGGAAACAAAATCTCACACAAACTCAAAAGTGTTGTAAAACAAAGTCAAATTGTGACCTTGACCTTTGAGGTACGGGTGTGAGTATTACTCCCGAGACAAGTCATCATGTTATGTTGATCATTTGTAGCAAGTTTCAACAAAATCCATCTATGCATGACACAGTTACAGGCCGGAAACGAAATACCGGACGGACAGACGGACGCTGTGATTACTATATGCCAAACAAAAAAATTTGGGGGGGGGAGGGGGAGGGGGGAGGCATAAAAAATAAAAATTAAGGTAGTTGCAACTTTGAGTGAGTAGGTAGGAGCATGGCAAACAATTTATTTTCTATAAAGGACAGCCTCATATTTACTTTACCAAGCTTTTGCCTTTAAATGCAATGTTGATTTTACCAAAACAAACATTCAACTTACCTCCATTTCATTCCATTTGAAATGAGCAGAACTCTGGACAAATTATTGAAAGGCATCTGATTTTGTACCTTTCAGGTCACATAATGACAAAAAGTCTCATATTTATTTTTATATTCAATCAGTTTTTACGAGAATGGTGCAAAACAAATCCAGAAAATATCAACATATATTTTCAAAGAATTTTTCATTATTAACTTTCTAAAAGAATACATCAGAAAAAAAAACTATTTGATTCAATGAATGATTGAGTACTGGTCTATTCACCTTGTTGTTGGCAACGATTCTCGTTTGATCCTTAAACAGCAATTTCTTGGAGCTTCCCCTCTTTCTTCCTCCTCCTCCCCGTGGTCTGCCCCTTGGTACCTTGAAGTTGGGACTGTTCTTTGATGGTGATCTGCGTAAATAGTAAACATGAAATCAGGATCTGAATGCATCAATCTTTGTCCTATGTTTTTTTGAATATTTAGCATCTTTTTTATGCCATCAAGGGATAATGGACAATCAGTTAACCTAACCACTGTTTCCTCGGATCCTGGAAGGTTACCCAGTACTTGAGACACCCATCTGCACAAGTAACTGATAACTTTGACACTTGAATCAGAAGTGAGATGAATGACGAGATGCCATGTCGTATATCCATTCATCAAGGAGACTGAGGCCAGTTGGGTATTCAAACCCAAAACCCCTGAACTTATGTTCAGATGCACTACAAACTGCATTAACCAGGCCACGGAAAACTTTGTCCTCATCTAACCAAAAAATTTCTTTATAACCTGTATTTGAATAGTTTAAATTTTAGTTAAAACATATTTATCGCTTATAATCATACCACTACATTACAATAGTAGTAGAACTATAAACATTTACAAACACATATAAGCAAGAGGTTGGGCCACATGTATTTGAATGAGGTATATCAGGATTTAAACACCTAACAGGTTATGATGTATATATTAAATCCTGTTTTATCGATATAACAAGAAATGTCACTGTTAAGTGTCACATGCCCCCCAACATGTCATGATGTTATGTTGATCATTTGTAGCAAGTATCATTAAAATTCATCTATGCATGACAAAGTTACAGGTCAGAAACGAAATCTCACATAAACTCAAAGTGTTGTCAAACAAACTCAAATTGTGACCTTGACCTTTGAGGTACGGGTGTGGGTCTTACTCGCGACACGTCGTCATGTTCTGTTGATCATTTGTTGCAAGTATCAACAAAATCCATCTATGCATGACAAAGTTACAGGCCGGAAATGAAATACCGGACAGAAGGACGGACGCTACGATTACTATATGCCACCCAAAAACTTTTTGGGGGGCATAAAAAGCGTCCGACAGAATGAATTTGTATAAAACCATAATAATGATAATGAGACTCGACTGCAGTTTAACTGAAGTTGTTTGTACAAGAGGTGATTTCAACCTCGAGTTAGTGTATTCGGGTCAAACAAGTTAATAATAAACCTTTACACAAGCAATTTTGTATGTTTAATCTTCCATCTGTTTTATTAAATAAAGTATGCAGGTCATTGTTAGAGGTAATGTGTTAACACGTGTGGGTCCCCTCTGGCCCCTGTGGCTGAGTGTTCTAAGGCGCTGTCTCAAGATGACTTACCTCTCAACGTTAAGGTTGTAGGTTTGAGTCCCGCTTGCTCCAAAAACGTTATGTGAGAAAGTTCCCAGTTACTTGCCGAAGGACAGTGGTTCTACTCAGTCTGAGGTCTTCCTCCACCAGTAAAACTGGATATGCCATATATAACCTGAAATGTGTTGAAAACGGCGTTAAACCCAAATAAAAAAAAATTCAGGTATATTGACATCTCTCACCATGATTATGTTGTGACGTGCATTGACTGTTGCATGTGTGCAAGTAGAGGTCGCTTATTTTAACACAATATGTAATTGAAATATTCAGAATTTAAACTGGAAATTCGAAATATTTTTCTTTACTTTCTCAATCTGGTTTTCAATGAAATTAAGTCCCCATGAATATGTCCTTGAACCAAAAAACAAAAAAGAAACGAAATTTAATCCAAACAAAAATGATTGATTTCATAGTTTATCATTTTATTGGATGCAGCTGTGCTGCAGGTTTGTTTTTAGTTTGTAAAAGCTTTAGAAGATACCAGACCTTTTATAAGGAGACTTTGATGGTGATTTCGCTTGTTGCAACTTCAGCATGTTATTGTCCTTCTCAGTTTCTTGTTTAGCATAGGCGGCTCTGAGTTCATTCTGTAGTGACTCTGGCAGGGCATTTAGACAGTTCAGATCAAGCTGAAAGAACAAAACTATATCAAAACTATATCAATATATATATAGCTTCAGCATAACTTTCCAAGATATCAATTTTAACTAAAATTTATTTTAGCAAGATTGCAAAGTTAGCTCAGAGTTTGTATATGGATTACTCTTGAATCCTTTTCTTTGGTAGAATCAGTAATGAGTGCTGTTTTTTGGGAGATCATTGCACTGAGCTTGGGATTGAACCCGAGACTTTTGGCATGAGGTGCCAACACTTTATTTACTACTTCTACTCCACTCTGAAGTGGGCAGAAAAAAAGTTATATTGTGTTTCTGGAAAAACCTATAAAGAAACTCTTGCAGTATTGAAATTGTATCACCACTAAACATGAACATATTAATATCTTTATAACTGAAAGAATTTTCACCAAATATATCAACTCTTTAAACCTCAAGAAAAAATAAGTTTTAGATACAATTTCAAAATAATACTCTAACTGCATAATGGACAAATCTTATGCTGTCTAAACCAATATGTCGACAATTTTCAAACATTAAATTATATGTACCAGTAGTTCTGAATTTTGCAAATGATGTTAATATCATGGAGCAATTACAAACCTGTGAGGGAGAGGGCAGAGGTACTATTGCATCCTGGGAATGATCTTCAATGTTACAGTTACCTCCCTTCTCTGGTTGCCAGTGGGAACACCCTGGTGCAGAAGACCTTCTTGTCAAAGGTTTTTGAACTGATGTCTTTGGTTTACTTCTTTGTCGCCTTTCCTTCATTTCTTTCTCAATCTGTTCTCTAATATCTTGGGGGAGTTCACTAAGAACATCGGGGTCAACCTGTAATCAAACATAATTCGATCCACAAAATGTCATCAAGATGTCTTAATGGCTAAAAACATTTTTTACCAATATATCTTGCCATAAGGATATCTGTTTAAACATTCAAAAAAGCGATGTTCTAATTTAGCCTCCATGCCCAGGATTGACTAAAATAGATTTCCCGCTTAAAGTTGCAGCATATTTTTTATTCTCATTTTGATTTCGATTTGATCTGTGATACTGGTTAACATATGAACAATTTGCTTCATCTCAAAAAGCATAAAATATATAATGATGTCATGAAGTATACATAATTATGTCATGAGCCTGATAAACTTGCAATGACGTTATAACCTATGTTTATAAGGCAGGCAGTTTATCAACCGCAATTAATGCATTGACATGATAAAACGAATATTGTAGTCCTCATCATCACCAACCCATATCATTCCTACACAAACAAACAAGGCAGTAATGTAGTGGATAGATGTTTGGCAGCTGATGCCAGAAGTTGTGGAATCTATCCCAAGTTCAACCTGATGCTCCTCAAAAAATAATACTCAGTATTGATTCTACCCAGGTGTGGTTTATATAAGCTGTAAGATTTCTTCGCAACGGAGCTTGAAGAAATTAGTATAAAAAAATCTGCACAAAATCTCCATATTGAGAAATGGGCCATAACTCTTTTAACAAGATTTGAATCAAAATTCTGAAAACCTACATGCAGCCATTGAAAGTGAGTCTATACTTTGTAAAAGGCTTGCAGGCAATGGCCTAGAAATTTTATAAAGAGATGCAACAACAAAAACCCTTATTTAGACTGAGTGACTGATGATGACTTGACGGTGAATCCACAGGTGACAAAATAAACGGTATAGTTTACCTGGGATGGGGACGGGAAATAGTCGTCATTCTCCCCAGGATTCGGCACTTCTCCAGGCTTCGTTGTTTCCGGGGTTACAGAATACCTGAACACAGGTTTCTTGCTGCTGTCGGGCGTCTTGATGTCAGGTAAACAGGGAAGTGGTGGAAGAATGCTGTCATGTATTTGTCTCCTATAAAAAATAATTTTGAAAACACAGAATAATCAGTTTGCATGAATAATGGAGATGGAGATGATGAAATGTGACAAAGACAAGTGTTTTTTATAATATTAATTCAAACCTGTGTAAGTGGTCACCTCTACTGAGCAGCCACTTGTCTTAATCAGCCATAATAACTATTTCCCATTTCTGTTTTTCAGAGCAAATTAACCTGTTTTAAGCAATAACCTGTCTTAAAAGGCCACAATTGCCCATTCCTCTACTGAGCAGCTACTCGTCTTAATCAGCCACAATTACTATTTCCCATTTCAGTTTTCAGAGCAAATTAACCTGTATTAAGCAACAACCTGTCTTAAAAGGCCACAATTGCCCATTCCTCTACTGAGCAACCACTCGTCTTAATCAGCCACAATAACTATTTCCCATTTCTGTTTTCAGAGCAAATTAACCTGTATTAAGCAATAACCTGTCTTAAAAAGCCACAATTGCCCATTCCTTTACTGAGCAGCCACTCGTCTTAATCAGCCACAATTACTATTTCCCATTTCTATGTTTTCAAAGCAAATTAACCTCTATTAAGAAACAACCTGTCTTAAAAGGCCACAATTGCCCATTCCTTTACTGAGCAGCCAATTGTCTTAATCAACCACAATAACTATTTCCCATTTCTGTTTTCAAAGTAAATTAACCTGTATTAAGAAACAACCTGTCTTAAAAGGTCACAATTGCCCATTCCTTTACTGAGCAGCCACTCGTCTTAATCAGCCACAATTACTATTTCCCATTTCTATGTTTTCAAAGCAAATTAACCTCTATTAAGAAACAACCTGTCTTAAAAGGCCACAATTGCCCATTCCTTTACTGAGCAGCCAATTGTCTTAATCAACCACAATTACTATGTCCAATTTCTGTTTTCAGAGCAAATTAACCTGTATTAAACAATAACCTGTCTTAAAAGGCCATATTTGCCCATTCCCTTCACTTGCTGATAAAGACAGATTTGACAGTATTTAGTTTAACCTGTGTAAGTAGTAATCTTGTAACCATTTGAAACTCTAACTTAATATGCAAGGCGTAGTAAGGACAGTTTTTTTTATTTCTCCATTGTTAACACAGTTTTGAATGGTTATGAGATTACTTCAACAGCTGATATCAAACACATTGATTAATTGATTGATTGATTGAATATTTAGCGTTATTTTCATGCCATTGAAGACTAACAGACGATCAGTTAACCTAACCACTGTCTCCTGAGATCCTGAAATGTTAACCAGTACTCGAGCACACCCAATCTCTGCAAGTAACCAATAACATTCCCATTATGAAATACAATGCCGTATATCAATCATTACGGAGACCGTGTCAGGCAGTGATTCAAACTCACGACCCCTGGATGGATAGTCTGACGCGTAACCAACTGAGCTAATAGGGCCAGGCTGTATCAAACAATCAGCAGATTTTCTGCACTACTTTAGCCATTTTGATTCGATGGTTAAAGTGTCTCTTAATAAATAAAGTCCCATCTCATGACGTGATGATCTATCTCTCGTTACTCGCTCGGTCGATAACTACACTCATGCGACGTGGTGGCATTGAAATTTTACCCCACTTTCCCAATTAAAACACGTTTCATAACTAGGCCACTCAAATCTACCTGCAAGGAATAATTTTCAGAGGATGCACTGTGCATTACTTCCGAGCTGATACCTAAACGGTTGATTGGAAACCATCTACTGTGGTCATGGCAACAGTGGAATAGTTCTCAAAATAAAGGAGAACATTGGGTCTGCTATACTGGGCTTGATTTAATGACTTGATTTGTCGTAAAGATTGGTCAGGTGAAAGATATTTTTCCTTGTTTATGGAGACTTGACCTGTGTGTATTTTATTAACTAATGGAAACCAGCTGTTTCAAATGCTAAAGTTGTCATAGCAAAACAGTCAATTTCAAAGGTTTCAATGACCGTGTTACTTTCAGCTATTCAGTTTGATTTTTACATACGTAATTATTAAATTTCTAAAATTTCTAAAATCATTGCTGAGTTACAATCTAAGATATCTTGTCCAGTTTATGTTGCAAATTTCTTGAAACAGCGAACCATATCAATCAATATTTACAACCATGTGCTGTAGTTACATTATAACTATGTTTATTACGATTGATAGGTTTGACAGCTGACTAGGAGAACGGCTTAAACGAATAGGAAAATGTTGTACTAGAATAAGTTACCTATTCGGTTATTGGATGTCAACATTCTTACTTATTAGCAGGTTTTGTGATATAAAATAAATACATACTTTCCAAGTTGTTCTACCAAGTCCATTCTGCATTCATCATCCACTGCTATACTCGATTCAAGCACTTCCTTTACATTCAAGTTCTGATTATAAGGCAAAACATTCTCCAACTGATTCACTGTGGAGTCTTTTTGTAACACATCCAACGATTGGTCAATGTTTTGTATCCTGCCATTTGATTGGTTTAAATCTGTTTTACTGGAAGAACTGCAAGGAGAGTGTGTCTGTGTTTTTGGAATGTTTTCTTTATTACCCTTCCTGATTCCTTCTTGCCAAGTCTGATCAGAAACTCTGCTATGGTTTTTACTGGCATTTTCCGCTGAGGAAGTGTTGTTTTTGGCGACAGTAAAGTTAAGAATACTTTGATTCTTGGCTAGATTGTTGGAATTCCCAACATCTGCAGATTCCAGTCTCTGTATCTGTATACCAATCTGAAACAGACATAAAGTAAGACCACTTATTGGGGCCTTAATAAAATAGTTTGCCATGCTCCTACCTACCCACTCAAAATGACATCAAAAAATCATAATCTGGCAAAAAAAATACAGGTCCATATGAAAAATACTGAGTTGGAGCAGTTTTTAAGGATGGCCTAGCTCAAATAATATTATCTATGTCTCTCATTTCTCTCCTCAATCGTGGGTTTGACAGTTTTATATAGATAATGCAAATGGTCTAATGCTTATTAAGGATCTCAATGTCTAGTTTAGCCTCCTGGGTTTGAAACCTGCATATATTGCAAAAGGTATGTTGATTATATAAGAATATAACCTCTAGAGGGTTAAGCATCTGGCTGAGGATCTAAGAGTTGTGGGCCCAATTTCTTGCATGGTCATATGTGGTGTCCTTGAGTAAAACACTTTATGTGCATATGTGGTGTCCTTGAGTAACACTTTTGTGCATATGTGGTGTCCTTGAGTAAGACACTTTATGTGCATATGTGGTGTCCTTGAGTAAGACACTTCATGCACATATGCGGTGTCCTTGAGTAAGACACTTCATGCACATATGTGGTGTCCTTGAGTAAGACAGTTTATGCGCATATGCTGTGTCCTTGAGTAAGACACTTTATGAGCATATGCAGTGTCCTTGAGTAAGACACTTTATGCGCATATGTGGTGTCCTTAAGTAAGACACTTTATGCACATATGTGGTGTCCTTGAGTAAGACAGTTTATGCACATATGTGGGGTCCTTGAGTAAGACACTTTATGCACATATGTGGTGTAATTGAGTAATACACTTTATGCACATATGTGGTGTCCTTGAGTAAGACACTTTATGCACATATGTGGTGTCCTTAAGTAAGACACTTTATGCACATATGCAGTGTCATTGAGTAAGACACTTTATGAGCATATGCGGTGTCCTTGAGTAAGACACTTTATGAGCATATGCGGTGTCCTTGAGTAAGACACTTTATGCGCATATGTGGTGTCCTTGAGTAAGACACTTTATGCACATATGTGGTGTCCTTGAGTAAGACAGTTTATGCACATATGTGGGGTCTTTGAGTAATACACTTTATGCACATATGTGGTGTCCTTGAGTAAGTCACTTTATGCACATATGTGGTGTCCTTGAGTAAGACACTTTATGCACATATGCAGTGTCATTGAGTAAGACACTTTATGCACATATGTGGTGTCCTTGAGTAAGACACTTTATGTGCATATGTTTATTATTGGATTCACTGGTACCACTCAAGAAGGCTGATAACATATCTTATTTATGTTATAATATCTTGCTTCACAATCAATGTACATATTTATGATGTTGTTGTTGTATGGTGTTAAGTGCTGCTTTCAACAATATTTCAGTTATATCGCGACGGTGTCTATTTGAGACAGTATTCTGAGTGCTGTCACTCTGGAGTATCATGCCGCAGACACGTGGTATGATACCAACCCCAGTCAAATTATACTGACACCAGGCCGACCAGACTTAGAACTTTCCTCTAAATGCTGAGCGTCAAGCGAGGAAGCTTTTAGTACCATTTTTAGAGTCAGTGGTATGACTGGTTCGGAGATCAAACCCATAACCTTCTGCATGTGATGTCCAAAAGTTGAAACTATTGGTTTATCTGTGTGTTCTAACATTTTTTTCTATATCAGGACCACATTAACACCTGCAACCTAATTACATGATTGTTCAAGCTACAGTCTGTGCCAAAAACTATAATCATTTGGACAAGAGAAATTCCAAAATCCAAATTCAATTATTATAGTCCGTAAATAACAGAAGATCTAAAAATTACATTAAGTTTTATTTTCTAAATTCATATCATTTATTAATCATAATTTAATTCAGTTTCATAAAAGAAACTATGTAAATTTCTTCCAACATCTTACTCAAATTGTCCCATTTTGAAGTAGTCATAGAAATAGTTGGGCTACACATTTGATAATGTTTTGTAGCACGGTTAAAAATGCCACAGAATGGGTCTCATACTAAATCAATTTTTCACGGACTGAAACTATAAAGCTAATTTGTTGTCAATGTAAAATAAAAATAGTTTTTGTTTCTTTGTTATTTAAAACTGTATTTATTTACTGAATAGAAGCACAATTTTCATCAATCTCTGTAACACATTTATAAGAAGATTCAAAATAAGACTGAGACTAAAAATAGAATTTTACCCCTCTAAGGTCTTCTGCTGCTGCCTTCTGCTGTTTCAAAATGCCCACACATTCTTTACCCACAATTCTTGCATCATCTGTTGCCAGTGGCAACATGACAGATTTGGAGAAGTTGTTACATATGCCATGACCTTTATAAAAGAAAATCAAAATCAAATGACAATAAAAACATATGTGTATTAATTTTACTTTTAAATATATAATATGAGGATGACCTATTATACATATATGTTTGTAAATCTGACCAAAAATTAAGTTATAAAATAAGCTATAACTCTTGTAAAATTTTAAAGACAATGGCAAACATCAAAACTGACTTAAATACATTAATAAAATACATAGACCTTTTCAGATATTATTGATTGTAAACCAATTTGATGGACTGACAGACGCATGTGAGCACAAATGAACAAATGGATGCAAGGACAGGAGTAACATTTATTGTGTTAAGAATGCCTTTAATTAAAGTAAGTATAAAATGAGTATGATGCTGTGTCAGAGCTTTTTTTATATTATGATCCATTCATGCATTAAAGACAGGCTTCTCAACAGGCCATTTATTGCTTATAAAGTGCAACACCAAATTTTAGGAAAAACTACAATTTAATACCCATAAATTTGGATGTTTGTCTCGGCGCGTCCTCTCGGCGTACCATCAACTTCAGTGTGACAGTTTTACCCTTCATGTTGATGTTCCTGAGTCGCCCACACACTTCTTCTGACAATTCCTGTACAAACTTGACTGCTTCACTGTCCTGAAATAATCAAAAATCTACAATTAGGCCGACAGGAGTGATTCAATTAATCTAACTCATTTTTCCGAATGCCTGACACCATCTTAATCTGGTCTGTTTAATCCAGGTGTTGTTTAATTCAGGTGTTGTTTAATTCAGTTTCATTTAATTCAGGTCTTGTTTAATTCAGGTCCGATTAATTCTGGTTTTGTTTTATTCAGGATGTTTGATTCAATTCTGTTTAATTCAGGTCTGCTTTCATTCAGGTCCATTTAATTCAGGTCCTTTTAATTCAGGTTTTGTTTTATTCAGATCTATATAATTCAGGTCTGTTTTATTCAGGTCCTTTTAATTTAGGTCTGTATAATTCATGTCTTCTTAATTCAGGTTTGTTTAATTCAGGTCTTGTTTAATTCAGGTCTATATAATTCATGTCTTGTTTAATTCAGGTTCGTTTAATTCAGGTCTTGTTTAATTTAGATCTGTTTAATTCAGTTCCATTTAATTTAAGTCTGCTTAATTCAGGTCCGTTTAATTCAGGCCCCCTCTACAAAAGCAGTAAAATCCATTTACGGAATTAGTGTTTTTAAATTCAAGTTTGATAAACATGAAACAAGGAAACAAACCAAATAATTGTGTACCCTTAATATCACACCCAAACCACGTTTAATAATTCTCTTTTCCAAACTTAAAATTAAATCAAGTTGAAAATTTATATCAAATTTAAAGAGTTTTACAGTGTTTTCTCCAGCTCCAGTTCTTTGGGGGTCATTGATGACCCACTGACTAAAAAGCTGGCGGTCATCAGTTGACTAGTTGTAAACTTAATCAACTTGAATAAATGGAGGTAAAAAATTACATATTTTACCAAAACAGTTTAACTTCCTGTTTCACACAAATTTCTCAATCAAAGCTGCAATTAAAGTTAACTTCAAAACAATTTAACTTCAAACGAATGTTTCACTTCTGGCAACAAGTTACAAAAACTATAGAAAGTACATAGAAAGTTGCTTTTATGATCATGGCCACAGGAACATGAAACTTTCAAATGTCATGGCCCCACCTCGATCACCATGACCCTAACTATTTTTGATGCAAAACACTAAAATTATTTCAATATTTTGTATTTCAGCTGAGCTACATGTTTAGCGTTTCTAAGCATTATACTCTTTGGAAAACAAAACTTTGTTGTGGTATTCTTTTTCCCAAAAGCATTTCTCTTCTGTCTCATAGCTAAACTCATTTTAGAGTAATGTTACCTTAATATAAAAACATTTTTGTTGTAACTTACAAAAATTAATTAAATTTCTGAAATTATATAACCATTTTTCAAAATGAATATAATTTTCTAAAAGTTTATTTTCTTTTTCCATAACCTTTTAAACGTCCATTAAAGAAACATAAATGGCGCAGGGAATATCGCCGTAAAACTTGAACCGGCCAACGTTTAAACTTGTATTAAACTGGTATTATAATAAACCAGCCAACGTTTAAACTGGTATTAAAATGTCGCACATGCACATCTCATACCTTATAGAAAACAAAAAAAAACGTTTTTCAGATAGAGTATCGTCCGTACATTGTAAACAACATTTTTGAAAAGTTTCACGATTTCCATATTTCATCTGCATATACAAACAACCTAAAACTGGGTATATATCAGTGCTATTGTTGCAGCGTAAGTTTGTTTTCACAGATGTTGTCTTCAAACTACAATATTGCTTCGTGGAAAATTATGTATGTGATCATAATCGTCGATTGCATTAATATAGCGTTAATAACCAATTAAAGCGTTTATGTAACATAGTAATACCGCATGACCGGGGTTTCCCTGAATCAGACCATGTGATCTGTCAAAACAGCTAGCATTGTAAAAATAACTCTGAAACCAGCTTGCCGAAGCAAATACGCGTAATTTGATTTTCTGTATTTTTTAAGGTTGCGTCGTAGTGGAAGCACTGAACAAACTTGATTGTGTTAAAAGAGATTTAATTGCGTCAAAAACGCAAGAAACACGCTCTGGAGAAAACACTGGTTTTAACCTAGAAGAAGCATCAACACAATACACAATCACTCTAATTACATAGAGGATCTTACACAAGTGTTCATTTATTATTGAATTTATTAAACAAAAATGTATTACACAAGGCTCTGCTGAGTTACAAAATATTATATAATGGTTACAGGGTTAAATAAATTTGTATAATAAATGAGCCCAAATGAGATTCTTTTTCTTACTTAACACACATTTTACCATTTATTTTTCATTTCGTCTCTTCACGCAAACATCTACACTTGATGTTCATGTATGCAAAGTATAAAGTGAAACGCCTGAATAGTTCGCTCTGAATTGGTTGTAATATTACGCAATGTTCTTATAAAAAATATGTCAAGGTTACCTACACTCCCAGGGCTTTTTTCCTGGAAATTGGGAAAAGGTCCAAGCCTACGAGATTTGGGGAAAAAAACAGCACGACTGAGGGGAAATTGGGATTTTCTTTAAAGGTTTAGCAAACCGGAAAATAAAGCGTTACACTGTTAAGTTCATGTTCTAACCATTAATTATCACTATTACCATACTATTTCATATCCAGTTTTCTTTATCGGCTTGTGTTAGAAAAATTCACCACAAAAAAAAATAATTTTGGGAAATCTTTGGGCCTCAATTGGGAAAGCAAACATGATTTTTAATTGGGTAATAACCGAACATTGGCTTCTTTTAATAAGGTGAAAAATCCCTGACTTCTGCACTTATAAGTTGTGATAAATATCATTACAAAACTAGAACTTGTACACTATAAAGGTTATACTTCATCATACAGTCATGGACTCACCCCTGTAAAGCGTATCCCATAGTTCACCTCTGCAGACACAGACTTCCTCTGCTGTTCAATTTTGATAGGTCGATTATCTTGACCCCTGCAGTAACTGTACAGTGATTGGCCAGTTTTTGGACCAAACTCTTTCCGGAGAGTATCCATAGTAACCTTCTGTAAATCTCCGCAGGTCATGACCTTCATCGCCTCAAATCTTTTAGTCAATGACCACCCAACTCCTGAAAAGTGTAGCGTATTAATGCAATATCAATTCAAATTCTCTAATAATTCCAAAGACATACAGTCAAACCTGTCTTTAGCAGCCAGTCAAGGGAATGAGCAAATGTTGCCTATTGTTGATAAATACAGGTAATTTGCCCTGAAAGCATAGAAATGGGGAATAGTGTGTGGCTGCTTACACAGGTTTGAATGTACCTTGGCTTTTTGCGAAATTCATACCAATAAACATGAATGTATACCAATAATTGACATAAAATATTTCAAAAACAGCTTTATACATGCAATAGATTTGTGCTGTATCTCTCCTTATAGGTCAATATGAATCACTCTAGTTTTTTTTCTATTAAATTACTGATCAACTTAAAATTCTAAAATTGCGACAAGAAAAAGAGTTTGAAACACTGAGGTCTGGAAGTGCATTCTACACTGAATATTTTCTGTTCTCATGAATGTTTTTTTATGGGTTTAATGCCATTTTCAACACATTTCAGGTTATTTGTGGCACATCCAGTTTTATTGGTGGAGGAAGATGTCAGAATGAATCTGAGTAGAACAACCATCCTACTGCAAGTAACTTACAAACTTTCTCACATGAAGGTTTTTGCAGCAAGTGGGAATCAAACCTACAACCTCAGCAGTATAAGGTAGATGATCTTGAGATGGCACCCCGAGACCACTCGGCCACAGAGGACCCAAAATTGAGACAGAAAAGAGTACTTGACCCTGAAACACTGAGGTCTAGAAGTGCATTCTAAAGATTTATCACATATTTTCTGTTCTTATGCATGGTTAAAAGGTACATTTACATAAGCATTAACTCATCTAAGCTTCTTTGAACTAACCAGATGTTGACTTGTGGGCAGATCGACTTCCACCAGTTTCAGAAGTTTAGTTTATATCAATTTATTTTAGCTTGATTGTGAAGAAAACTCAAAGATTGTACATGTATGAACCACTCTTGAGTTCGCTTCTTGTGTAGTTCTAGTACTGAGTGTTGTTTTCTGAGAGGCATCAGGTTGAGCTGGGGATCAAACCTGCAACCTCTGGCCTGAGCGATAAACACTCTATCAACTAAATTACCCTCTTCAGACAGTGTCTTCAAATATTAGACCACAAAGAATAACCTCAACTACCATACTCTGGAACTCATTATATAAGATACAGACATCAATTTACCTGGAATGCTGTTAACAGTCTGGGACTTTATATAATCTTCCACCAGGCCCTCTGTAAGGTGAAACTGGCCATTTGGCTTGGCCTTTTTTGTTGCCATTTTGGCAAGCAGAATATTGGAAGCTGTAATAATTAAAGTAAATACTACTCTATCAGTTTGATAACCAACTGCCATTGTAGATATAAAGCAATATATACGTAAGATTCAAATTTCAAATAAAAAACTTCTTAATAAACAAGTTTTAATATTGTTGAAAAGTCCTCAATATAACGCCTTACATTAATTAATATCCATCAGTCATCATATGACTGATAAGTAACTTATAAATTACCTGACATCACTTAGATGTTTGGTCAAGTTGAAAAGTAGCTCTGCATTTTACCTATGAAGGCTGATGCACGACAACATTTGCCGCTATTCGTAATTGATAACTTAAAATCATTAATTAGATGTTATTTACTGACAACAGTGGTTATGAGGTGAGTGTTTGTCATTTATATAAGTGTGACAGGCACCTTTTAGTAGTCTTAAATTAAATATGTAACTTATGAGTTGAAATAAAGACGTTATACTTCTTTCCAGTTTTCAGTTGGCTTTTAATGAAATAATTTCGCCAAATTCATTTGGGTAGAAATTAGCCCAATTTATTTCATTAAAAGCCAATCAAAAACTGTAAAGTATAAACATCTTAGTTCAACTCATAAGTTACATACACATATTTATCTAAGACAATTTAATATTCTCTCTTGACCATATTCAACTTACACACTAATATGACATGTACATGGTATGTATCGCTTAGTGTTATGTGTCAGTGCTTTTTGTTATGGCCATTAGAATGTCAACACTCATATATTGCTGATAAGTTATAAATATATGATATAATATCTACCGTATACAGTCAAACCTGTCTTAAGTAGCCAGTCAAGGGAAGGAGTAAAAGTGGCCTTTTAAGATGGGTTGTTGCTTAATACAGGTTAATTTACTCTGAAAACATAGAAATGGGAAATAGAAAATATGGTTGCTTAAGAGAGGAGACTGCTTAATAGAGGTGACCACTAACACAGGTTTGATTGAATTGCTGATAAGATATAAATATTGATATAATATTTATATGTTCATATTAATGTTTTACAGATGAGCCAATAGTATTGCATTGAATAATTAAATGTAAAAAACAAAGATTCAGCCTTGTTCAGTGTCGAACCCAAAAGATCCAGACCAGTGACATTAGCATTTTAACAATTAATCAAATCTATCACATTACTCCTACCAAGCCCTGCAGAGGCCGAGCAGCCAGTCTTGTTGTAGATCTCTGCTCGTAGGAGGGTAGCAAACTCGAGTGGAGTGGCACCAGTATTGTTGAGTAAATCTGTACAGTCCACCAGCATCTCATCACAGCTCACTGCCTCTATATCGTGGGTGAAGCTAAATGTGAAACGATAAAACACTTCAGAAACTTACTTATTTATAAATGGTTGATACACAATATTAGAAGTGATTATGCGAATTTAATGTCATACATTGAGGACTAACAGATGATCAGCCAACCTTACCACTCTTTCCGAGGATCCTGGAAGGTTATCCAGAACTCAACCACAGTCATCTAGGTAATTGATAACTTTCTCACTTGAATCAGCGTTGGGAGACAAATGACAATGAGACACAATGTTGTATATCTATCATCAAGACACTGTGGCCGGGCGGGGATGCAAACTCACGATTGATAGTCAGACGTGCTACGACTGATCAAATTGAGCTCGGCTCAAGAGCTGACGTTTTGGTAATAAATTAACAGGTCTTTGAGCCAGTCAGTTGAATATGACGCACTACCACCAAAATTTCCAGGTAGATAAATAATAATGTTCTGAGTAAAAATACTTTACTAGATATGCACCTAGAACTCCTAAAGACAACCTTTTGACAACAATGTTTTATTTATTTATTTTTTAATGGGGTTTAACGCCATTCTCAACACATTTCAGGTTATATATGGCATATCCAGTTTTACTGGTGGAGAAAGACCACAGATTGAGTAGAACCACCGTCCTTCCGCAAGTAACTGGAAACTTCCACACATAAAGTTTTTGAGCGTGCGGGACTCGAACCTACAACCTTAGTGGTAAGAGGTAAGTGATCTTGAGACAGCGCCTTAGACCACTTGGCCACAGAGGACCCTCACAAATAATTTATATACGATGTACTTCACAACAGATGGACAGATGTTCTCCTCAGTATCATGTAGACTGGTTCATTGAATAAAGCTGAAAATGACATCAAAACCCACACAAATCAAAATGTTTCCTTATTTTGCCACATACCTGGCCACAGTATCATACAATGTTCTCGAGACAGAGTTATACCCTTCAAAGTCATATGGCATTGTCTGCAGTTCTGGACAAATCTTCCTTGCCTGGCCCATAAACATTCCATTCCTCACACCCGCCTGTTATATATAACATAGATAAAGAGAAAGCATACACAATGTGAATGAAGAGAATATATTTATGCATGAAAACTTCCAACGTCAAGTTGAATGTCATTTGAGCACCAGTTTTTAGACATTCAACATATACATTGTACTAAGATAATGAGTGTAATGTCAATAAAAAGTAACATACATGTATAACAAAATAATAAAAAGTTATAGAAGACATAGTTCTGCTGATTTTTAAATTTACAAACATATGGGTTACAAATGAAATTCTCTTTCTTTTTTATTCTTTTTTTTTTGTTACTTACAAATTCTTTTAGAAGGTGGTAGTGTCATGGATAAAGTGTTGGTTGCTCTAGCAAGGGGTTTGGTTCCCAGCTAACCCATATCCCTCTAAAATATCAAAGTTCATAAAAGTACTGAAAGCCGGGCTCTAATAAATATTCATACGCCTTCCTTACTTGATTGATATTGTTGTAGTGTTTGGTTTATTCTTCCTTACTTGATTGATATTGTTGTAGTGTTTGGTTTATTCTTCCTTACTTGATTGATATTGTTGTAGTGTTTGGTTTATTCTTCCTTACTTGATTGATATTGTTGTAGTGTTTGGTTTATTCTTCCTTACTTGATTGATATTGTTGTAGTGTTTGGTTTATTCTTCCTTACTTGATTGTAGCCCGTGTGGTTCCGGCTAAGAAAAGAATCACTGTCGATCTCTGCAGAGGGGTAGGAATCCTCCGAAAAGGTGTCATGTTATTTTATCCTTTTTTGTCATGTTCACTAATGTGGTTAAATTATCAACCCCTGTGTGGTTCCAGGGAGCCATGAGAGATGGCAAGAATAGGATCACTGTGACTTTTGCATGTCGTAAGAAGCGACCAGTTGAGTAATACGATAGAATTTGCTGAAACTCTGCAGTTCTGCAGGTATCAAGGTTCTAGGTTCATTCTGCATATTCATTTGTTGATGTATTTTTTTTTTTTGTCTGCATGTTATTTTTTTTTTTTACATGTAGAATGAACCTGGAATCTTTCTTCCTGTTGGCATCGAATAACTTATAATGTGTTGGTACGCCGTAAAACCCTATTCATTCATTACTTGATTGATATTGTTGTAGTGTTTAGTTTATTCAATGTAACATTTTTAAAAAAATGACATAATGCAATGTTCACAATATATATCTATTGTTCTCTTTGTTTCTGCTTGCTTATATCAAACATATGTGAAAATGAAATTCAAGGAATAAAAAGTAGTCCTGGTCACGTATGATAATTCTGGTTATGATCAACACTGCAAAGTTTGATCACGACGACACAAGCTCGGGTACGAGTCTGACATAAAACCTAGCTAAAAACATTTAGTACTGGTTCTACCCAGGGAGCCGACTTGACAGCTGTTCATATAAGCGTTGAGCTTTCTCCACAATTGAGCTGAAATAACTAAACCCTTTTGATATTAAGGGACCCATAAAGCTCCATTTTAGATCACTAATTATGTCTATTGCCATTTGTGATCACTGATTTACATATCATTTGAAACAGGGTTTAATACCAATGTTTCTGCATTATTTCGTTCTTCATGCAATCTTTTACCTTCCGTGCTTCGTAACTACATGAAGCAATCTCTGCCATAGAATGGAATGTATCTGCCCTTGCAACTGTGACATCAACAGTTACATCATCACCACTGTCAGAATCTGACTCGTCAGGAAAGTTTAGCGAATCTGTAATGTTACACATGGAATTATGAAAAATATACCATAAATTTGATTTCATTAACATTTTTTTTATAAAATATAAATTTTTTAACACCAGCTTTAATATTTATCTTCTTCTCCAAATTTTACAGCTACAAACCTACCTAAGTCTTCATACAAGATTTATCGGCTGAATAACATATAATATGTAATCTCAACATGTATAATTATACAATACGACTATACATTTACATGGTTCTAGTCTAGACCAGTCTACCTCCAGACTCCTGTCTGTTTACCCCAACGAAAAAGTGAAAAAAATACCAAATTTTGAACTTTACATTTAGTTTCAACTTATCTATAATTTTTAAGTTAGGCCATTCTTAAAAAATAATTTGTTTTTTGTTTGCCGTGGTCCTACCTACTCACCCAAAATTGATGCTACAATTACAGCTTATACAACCACACACCAAATATAAATAAATATACAGACCTCCTTTTAGTTTAGAAATTATTCATTGGAATCAATTTTAGGGACAGACACACAAATGGATGGACAGGAGTACCACTGAATGCCCCTTCCCCATTTTCAGAATGGCTTGAGCTATAAAAATCCGAGGTTTAACAGTGCTCCAGATAACTTTTTTGATAAGAGGGTATTTAACCCCCAAAATTGAAAAGATTGGGGTGTTTAACTCTCAGATTTTCAGAGGTGAGTAATGAAGCATACAGTCGTAAGATACATTAAATCTTACTTATTGCAAAATTCAGAATTTTCATTTATTTCAGAAACTGTTAAAAACTTTACTTACTTACATGATATCATTTAGATTAAGTAATTTACACTTTCATATGCTTTCCAAGACACATGGGTGCATTTATTTCAAACAAAGTTTTTCATATTTCAGTTCAGAAAATTTGTATTGGTGAAGTAACTTTACCCCCAACTTAAAAGTAAGGGGTACATTTACCTCCATTTTTTTTTCAAATTAAGGGGTATTTAGCTAAACCATGAGGGTAAAATGACCTTATCTGGGCCACTGGATTAAAGAATAAATGATAGTATTTTATTGATTTTTCAGCCAATCATTATCCATAAGTGTCAAATTTACCATCATCTATAACACCTGCTTTTGTTCCCGGTTTTACAATTTGTTTTCCCTTTTTGCGGCCTCGCTGTCGCTTCAATGCCCATTCCTTTTTCTCGAAGTTGAAATCTGCATCTGGATTTACCTTTGCCCCTTTACCTCTGGAATGTGTCACAGCTATTGGCTTTCCTGGAATGTGTGTACATTCAATATTTGAGCTTCTGTGTTACATTTGTAATAATCAAAACCAGAATAAACAAGTTATCAGGTTGAACAAATGTGAAACAATTATTTAACATTCCTGTTCTACATCCACCTGGGCATATAGCAGAACATAGCAGAAGTAGCGGATGTCATTGTATAAGTATTATGTGTCAATTATAAGAATTCATGTGTCAATTATAAATATTTGTGTTTCAATTATAAATATTTGTGTGTCAATTATTAGTGTTTATAATTCTGTCGATTAAATACATAAGTGTGTGACAATAAGAGGCTGCCACTAATGTGGTCATATCCACTGCCACTGTGTTAACCCTTAAAGGCATTTCCAGAGAAGTGGATTCAAATTATGCAAAATGAAAAAGTCGCCTTTCACATAAATCACATGTAAATGCCTCAAACTGAAATATGTAGCTAACTGTTATATGACACATTGTTTTGTCCCAGTGAGCACTGGTGTGATGGTCTAAATCAAACCATAAATATATGAGTTATAACCCCAAAACAAAAGAAAAATTATCTTTGACGAACAGACCCAACTCATTCGCATGACACATCATCTTCGGCTGGTTAGCACTTGCGCCAATTTATTTAAAAATCCAATCAAAACTAAAGAAGATACGGTCCGACCAGCAGTGGACGGAGGGACGGAGCTGTGACCTTGATTGATTGATTGATTGATTGATCAGACCCAAGTCATTTGCATGCCACATCGTCTTGTCCTTGTTAAACATTTGTGTCGAGTAATTTAAAAATCCAATAACAACTAAAGAGGATAAGGTCAGGACAGCAGCAGGCGGACAGAGCTATGACCTTGACCTTTGACGAACAGACCCAAGTCATTCGCATGACACATTGTCTTGTCCTGGTGAACATTTGTGCCAAGTTATTTAAAATTCCAATCACAACTAAAGATGATACAGTCAGGACAAGAGGAAACACAGTGTTTACATTGGATTTCCAAACACTTGACCTTGACCAATGACCTAGACCTTTGACGAACAGACCCAAGTCATTCGCATGACACATTGTCTTGTCCTAGTGAACATTTGAGCCAAGTAATTTAAAAATCCAATCACAACTGAAGGAGATATGTTGTGGACGGACGCAGGGACGGACCCACATACGGATGCAGCCCATTTCTATATCCCCCTGCTCCGCTCTATGAGTGCTGGCAGGGGATAATAATAGGTATTTAAGTATTTGTGTGTCAATTATAAGTATTGATGTGTTAATTACAAATATTTGTGGGCCAGTTATAGGTATTTATGTCAATAATAAGTACGTATATCAATTATAAGTATGCATGTGCCAATTATAAGTATCCATGTGTCAATTATAAGTATGTGTATGTCAATTATAAGTATTCAAGTGTAAGTTATATGTATATATGTGTCAATTATAAGTATTAAAGTGTCAATTATAAGTATCAGGGCAATTATAAGTATTATGTGTCAGTTATAAGTATTTAAGTGTCAATTATAAGTGTTTGTGTGTCAATTATAGTTATTTGTTGGTCAATTATAAGTATTTAAGTGTCACTTATAAGTATCATGTCAATTATAAGTATTATGTATCAATTATAAGAATGTTTGTGTCAAGTATAGGTATTTGTATGTCTTTGATAAGTATTTGTGTGTCAATTATAAGTGTATATTATACAAAGTGTCTTGCTCAAAGCCAAAAGCAGCACACAGCATATATATATATATAAAGTTTATATGTATATGAAGTGTACTACTTTTGGCCTTGAGCAAGACACTTTGTATAATATACACTTATAATTGACATCTGTGTCTTGCTCAAGGACACAACAGATGACAATGGTGAGGGAATGGCCCAACATCTCTCAGATCTATCCAATCACTCCCTCTATCAAATTTTCTGCATTTGAACACAAATACAAGATATTTGTTAAAATGTACCAACAAATACAGATGGTCGTCAGTATGATTATAATGTATAATGTTTGACTTCGGTTGGCGGTGATTTCTATCTTATTTTGTCTAAATATAAGAGCAAACACAAAGGATATGAGCCATCTATTAATTACCTCTTAAGTTTGGTCGTTTCCTTAGCCCAACAGAAACAAAGAAACAATCCATGTCTACATGCATAACACATCTCTTAGATTTTCCTTTCCGGACAGCAAATCCATCAAACTCTGAATCCAAATAATCAGTTGTCTCCCTTTCTTGGACAACTCTTTTCAAATTTTCTCTACCCGGGAAGTTGTCTCCCTTACTCTGAAGCTGATTCACATATGTCTTTAACTCCGCCTTCCAAGTCGACAGATAGTGTAACCGTGAATTGTGATAGTACTCATTCAGGAACTTTGGATCTCCAGCTTTTGATGGCGAGACGTTCGTATCTGTGACTACAGCGGCATGATTAAGCCTCGAGCCACTTTCTATTGCTTGTTCATTGTTAGATACACTGTCAAATGTGAGATCATTTTTAAGATGAGAAATGCTATCAACAAGATCACAGTTATCTTCGTCAATAGAACCATCACAGATTTTCATTTCTTTATAAGGATTGCCATCATCAGAAGTTTCTGCAAATTCACTGTTGTCACGACAACAATCTTCACAATGATCTCTACTGTTTCTGCATGTATTTAATGATTCAGAGTTGGTTATTTTTTCAGAAGGCACATTAGACTGGTCACTTTCTTGTCTGACTGTGAAGGTATGGAGACCTTGTTGTAGCCCAGATTTGGCTGAATATAGCAGGTACTTGGTGTAACTTAACAGCTTTCCTGCAGCTATACTGAAAAGAAAAAAAAAATAACATACTAATTATTTTAAAGAAAGACTGTGAAAGACTGAGAAAAAGTTCTTGCGCTGTAATGTTAGAATCATTTATGACATAACATATAAAAAGGGACCATTGTAAAAATATGAAGAATTAAATTAAAATAATTATTCAATATGTTTGGAATGCAAGAAAAAGAAACATTCATTGCTTTTTTTGGTTCGTTTAGATAATTCTGTCCCTTGGGAAAACAGTTATCCCTCGCGATGGAATTTTCTATTTGTACTTAAAACCCATCTTAGATTCTTATATACTGTTGTAGGTCCAATTAACACATGTATAGTAGCCACTTTGTGTATTTTAACATCTTCCCTGCAGTTAGTATAAGGAATAATAATAAATTTGTCACAAGATTAATTAAGTAGGTCATGGTGACATAGAAATTTGGTAATAAACAAAACAGCATGTAGCTATTAGAAAACTGTATCATCATGTGACTGGTCAGCTTACAGGACATGATGCCAGGGCTGGTTTACTCAGACGGTAGCGAATCTGACAATCACTCCAGAAGTCATGAGTTCAAATTTTAATCTTTCTTTCCTTAATATAAATGCTTGAATTGCTGTCTTGTCATACCTCTCTGTAATCCAGTCTGGTTTGACAACTTTCAGCCCCCGCAGCTCTTTGACCTTGCTATCTGGGAGGTTGGTGGCGATGACGTGGGTCACGCGTGTTCTATACAAATAATGCTCATAAGCGCCTCCGTGTAACATCATCATTCTCTTCAATTCATCTGAGGATGGTTCTTAATTAGAAATACACCAAGTATTTTATCAATGATAATAGATTAACACTCCTTTCTTTTATACTGGACAAGGATTTCCGCGTATTTTTACCAGGAATGGAATACTCATCCTACACCCTCTCCATGAGCTCACCCTACCCTACTGTGACGATGGAACAATTTATGATGTAAAGTATTGAAACATATGACGTAAATTATTTGATTTAATGTCATAAAAACCATCAAGGTAAAGTTAAATAATAATTTATACTAAAATAAATATTCTGTGTGTTTGGTATGCAAGAAAAATACTCTTACATGGCTTTTTAGGTTTCCGATAGAAAATTCTATCCCTTAGGATAACTGTTTTCGTAGGGGGTCGGCAGAGCCTCGTTCCCTCCACAAACAATTATTCCTCGGGATAGAATTTTCTATCCAAACCTCCGACCCATGTAAGATTCTTATAGATGGTTTTTTTTATCAATATCATGTGTTAAGGTGAAATGGGGATGTAAAGCATAAATTATTCCTGCCTCTTTCCTGATAAACTGGCAACCAAAATGTTAAAGTTTAGCATCTGCAGCTGACACCATTCATGTTGCTAAAGGAGCAGGGTCGAGTGCTAAAATGATCAAGTGGATTACAACTGAAGGAAATAACCCAATAGTTTTATCTAAAATATACTGAGCAAATGTAGAAACGTCCCACCATACTCAAAGAAAGATTGCTGGAAATCTATAAGGTTGGTGGTACTAACACCTATACAGAAAATGAAGTTTATTCATTTGTGAATCCATATCAGTTGACCTAATTTTGCTGTGATGAAACGTTTTCGAGTGTATATGTATATTTATTCACTGAATGTGTTACATAAATATAGCCGGATATATGTCAGATCCATAAGTGGGACGTTTCTACTTTTGCTCAGTATAGATGAAAAATATAATGTAAATATAAGAATTAAAAGCCGAATTTCGAGTTTTCTTTGGCTGATGAAAAACTTAAAGACATGTTTAATGTTGCCGAGAAGCCCATCAGGCTTCACAAACATTAAAATGGCCTTAATGAAAATTAAAAATTGGGCTTTTAATCCTTGAATTTATGTAAACTAGAAGTAGTTAAGAGATGAAACATTATTTCTACTGTAAAAGTCTAATCTTTTGATGTATAAAATAATTATTAACTAAAATAGTTTTAAAAGCTAAACAAAACTTTGTCAGAACCACAGTCCCAAACAAAAACAGAGTACCGACCGGTACACTTACTGGTGTAGCCGTTCACATGGATTGTGACACCATTAAATATCTTTGATCCACTGCCTTCCTTTTTAAGCTGACAGGGTGCTTCTTCCTCAAACTGTTCTTTTAACTTCTTACGTTTCGCGTTCATGTAGCCACCCTGAAATACAGAAAGGGTGTAGATTAATGAAACAATCTTTGATATATTTTTTACATTGGTGCACAGATAGTTTTAACATTGTAAATTTCAAATCTAATTAGTGCCAATATTTAATCAAATCCATAATTGTGTTTATTATTTATTTAGAAACATTGTTCTCTTGAAGATAATTACGTTATATGGTTTCTTTATTATCACTACACAAGCTGATTGGTTGTACATGTATAATCAGTAATTAAAATACTTGTTGTATTGTTCAATTAAGCAGAATTCATAATATTCTACCATAAAGTATTTGATCTGATCCAATGCATACTTCATATGTACTCGATTGTCCATACCTAGTGCATAAAAATTACCCTAAATCTGAAATGTTGCATTTCTGCAATGTAAATTTGTACAAAAGAGAAGCAAAGAGATGAGAAAACAGACAATTTGGAATATTTCCACTGTTTATGGGATTTTACTGACAAATGAGTCCAACAATGAACACATATAATAACCCTTGACTTATCAATATACAAAGAGATAACTGTTAGTTAATTGCAATAAATGCCATTGAAGAGAGAAATTTATACAAAAAACATTGGGTACAATATGTTGTTTAATACATTACAAGTGAATTGACAGATAATTTGATAGCTGAAATCTAGGGGTGAATTGTTGATAAATTACCATTCAGAATTTAGGAGACTGGAGTAATGCGGCTCAACTAAAACTTTGGTGCGGAATCACTCAGTGTTGGCATGTAACTCCGAGTGAACATTATTCATACTAGAATAAATGTGTTTAGATGAAACTCTGCACAAAAAATAATTCAATGGTTGCTATGTATCGCACGTTTTGTATTTATTAAGAATTCTACTTCTAAAACAAGTCAAAGCTACACAAAAGATACAAGTCACAGGTCCAAGACAGTTCATTAGTTCAGAAAAAGGCAATTGCTTTCTTGTATATAAAATTTAAGTTGTATATAGTCTTAGATGATTTAAAATGTTTCGATCACGAAAAATGATCTTGAATTAAAGATATTGGACTTTGAAGTAAAATTTCTCGAAATTTGTTGTTATTTTCGCTGCAGTATAAAAAATTTGTAATCAGAAGTACTTCAACAATTTTAAACACAAATTGCTGGAAATTATATCGTTTTGATTGGAATTTCATTCTGCAATGTAAGAATTTTGATTTGTGTTTCTGAGATGAATGAAAGTTAAGATAATTGAAAATGAGATATTGCTTGATTTTGCGTGAATATGCCAGTGTTCACAAATATCAATCAGTTTCTTTTCCTTCTCTATATATTTCCTTGCCTCTTCTAACGTATATCATTTGTTGATTTTGTTTGTCTACTTCACCATAAGTATGTCATGCCACCTCAGAATACCCTACAACATTCTCATCTCACTATAATAATAAAAATAATAATAGTAATAATAATAATAAGATAGTTTTGATATTAAAATTGATTTAACACACACTGACTGATTATTCAGCAAGTCTTATATTACCTGATCTTCCCAGCCATCGTCCCTGGGTCTGCCACGAGAACGACCCCGTCTACCACGTTCTGAAGATGCAGAATTCATGGTTTGCAAATCATTCTACGGAACTGGTATTACCAACCAAATGGTTAAGAGATCTAAAACAAAAACATATAAAATTTAATCTTTATACTGGTGAAAATGAATTAAAGTTAAACTGCATTCAGAGATCTAGACATTAAAGTAAATCCGTTGGTATGTTACTCCCATGATTTAGCTAAATTTCACTTATTTTTTGGGGGGCAAATTTACCTATTACTTTTCAAAATAGGGTTATATAAATTACTTCTTTAAAGTATGCTTAAAAAGACATGTACACAATTATTATTGTGACCCTATGGTCACAAATGGTGTAGTATGTTGAAAAAATAAATTCTCGCAGTGGAGAATTTTCAGTAAAATTGGAGAGGGGGATAATATAAGAATCTACCAGTATTGTAATTTTGACCCAGATGGTCGTATCAAATTTTGTCTCTTCAACATGAATGAACTCATGACAGATCTTTTTTATCACCCATTCACCTTTGACAAATGATAGATCCTTGATAATGGCTGTCATAAAAAATATGCTAATTTTTAAATGGGTCTTCAATGCCCAAAATTTCATAGGTATATGGATAAATCAACATTTTTAAAGAAATTTAACTAGTATATATTTAGTTTATGCATGTCCATTTAAGCTTGAATGCAAAGTAAGCTCAGCTTGTATGAACCGATCTATAGAGTCTGCTACCCAATTGGACAAGCTTGGGATTGAACCAGCAATCTCTAGTGTGAGTGGTCAATACTATCCACTGAACTACCGCCCCACAATGACATAATACATATTTAGCACATATTTAATACCCTGGATTGAGATAAGGCCAGATAGATATCACCAAATCTAGGTTTAGGATAGAAATGTATATTACAACCAATCGTGATGACCACAAGTAGGAGTTTCACAAAATGTGAAATATTGTGAACTATCAGTTCAGTATAAATTATTTGTAAGTTTCACACGTATTGACAAAGTCTACTGCTAGGTAAGAAACCGTGTCGTTAGAAAGTCTGAGGCACCGTCTTTGAACCATATCTAATTGTTCAATATCTTTTCCTAAATATGGTGACCACACAGCGACTTCTAATACCTAATACCGGTCGTATCATAGTAACAAATAACAGAAACTTTTTTCTGGAAATTGGGAAAAGGCCTAAGCCTTTGAGATTGGGAAAAAAGAGGTGATTTGGGAAAATTGGGAACAATTTTAAGGCTTAAGCAAACTGGAATATAACTTTTGATTAACTTTGTTTAGATCATATTCTAACCAATAATTATCATATATTACAATAGTACTTCATATCCTTTTTTTTTTTATCCCCTTATATAAGAAAAATTACAAATGTTGGAATTTTTGTTTAACTCAATTTGGAAAAACATGATTTTTTAATTGGGAAGCCACAAAATTATTTGTTTAATAAGGTAAAAAAGACCTGTTTAAAGTCTTAATCTTCTCTATAATCAGTACAACACAGGGTTCGACATTAACTTTTTTTCTCCACTAGACCACCGGGCTAGTAACTCAGTAAAACTACTAGACCTGACCAAACTTCAACTAGACCAGACCAATATTGTAACTATGACTCCAGACATAGTACTTAAAGTTTGTCACAATCAGAGTTTTCTCATAAGTTTTCTTTGTTTCAGTTCTGCCTTTTCTATTATTGTCGTTATCCCGATCTTTTCCCCCGGTAAAGCCAAAACTGAATAGACACGTCGAAAGATGTTGTTCGTTGTTAATATCAGTAAATCATCAATTGGTCTTCTAATGTCGTAAAATATAGAATGGAAATAACTGAAGCCTATTGTACCTGGAAGAGTTACGCCACTAAATATAGCGTGTCATTAGAACAGAAGTGCATTCAGCACTGTTAAACAGCAAAGGCGTTTAATGCCTGGTTCCCTAAAATATATGTGTACTTCTTGCTAATATGAAGTTGAGCCAGTGTCAAGGAAAATATGTTAGCTAACGTTATCAAACGTTTAACTGAACTGAACGCAGTCCCTAGTTAGAGTTATGCCGCGTTTTGGGACGCGTTATGTGTTTTCGCGTTTGCCGCAATACTACAAATTATCAATAATCAATGATATTACATGCTTGTTGGCAGGTGCATTTTAATTGATTCAATGATAAACATTATCAGCTCAAGTTTTGGTGCTTTTTAACTGATTTCTTAATTTTACTTTAACACGACCAGTCGGGCTACCTACACTCCAGTAGAACACAACCTGACCAAGTATATACGAGACTTTGTCGGTCGGACGTGGGTTAATGTCGAACCCTGCAACATAATTTGATATATATATATTCTTGTATTAGCCTGTTTTACAACCTCTAAACTATGCTTCAAAATGTTTGATATAAACACACAAAAATCCTTCTGACTCTCATCTTCTTTGAGGCGGGCCCAATTAGATCAATCGGTAGAATCCAGGAGTACCAAGTTTGAATCCCCAATCGGCAATAGTCTCCGTGATGAATGAAATACAACATTGTGACTCATTATTGTTTGTCTCTCACCACTGATTCAAATGGGAAAGTTATCAGTTACTTGCGGAGATGGGGTGTGCTCGAGTACTGGTTTACCTTTCAGGATCCCATGAAACAATGGTTAGGTTAACTGATTGTCTGTTATTCTTCGATGGCATAAAAATGATGCTAAATATTCAATCAATCAACTGTACTTGTAGTGAATGTACACGGCTGATGTGCAAACTGTCTTAGAAGTAAGTAACAAAGTATGGGGTTAGTACTTGGAAGGGTGACCGCTGTCAAATTAATGGCAATGGGAGCAACTTTTGAACCTGCATCTGCACAAATCTGTCTTTCCTTGGGATGGGGCAGGATATGGCCAGGCACTGCGGGAAGTCACAAGTTGAGCAGTAAGGGCTAAGCCCTAAAGGTTAAATAGGGGAGGAGTGCAGTGAATGTGCATAGATCACTTACAACAGCCTTGCTTTTAAGATAGCTTTTACAGCAACATGGTTGAAGAGTACACTGTCTCTGTTGGAAGTTAAGCAACGAAGTAGTAGTACGGGGTTAGTACTTGGATGGGTGACCACTGTCACATTACAATCTTCTTCGAAGACGACTCCTTCAATGGCGGCAATTTATCCATCAACTACACCTTGATTTGAAGAATTTTGTGTTTTACCAACTTACTCTGTTAATCTTAATAATACCGTTACCTTTAAATTTTAATCACAGATACAAATCTTCGTGCAAATTCAGCAAAATCGCAACAGACGAGTGTTTTCGTTTTCAAAATGAAAATTAGCGCGAAAACAAAAGAGCAATCCAGGGGCCATAACTGTGATCTGTCCCAACTAGTTTGACTTGAGTGCTAATGAAACCATAATGAGCGCAAGGACTTACATAGAGGTTTTTAATCGACATCTACATCGTACGTCGAAGCAGTCACATTTGGCTATTACGGCTGGTGCAAGGCCAGGGAAAGATATTGAAAGAATAGACAGTAAGAAGAGGTTGAAAAGTTAAAAGTAGGCTGTTCCATACTGAAGTTGTTCGTGAAAAGAATGAGTTTCTGTAGTATGATGTGGGTGTAGAGGGCTGGCGGGATTTCCTGGAGTGGGAAGATCTTGTATGTCCGTAGGCTGGGGTGAGGTACTGGCTGACTGGTATGTCCACAAGGTCGTTGGCAATCTTGAACATTACTGTCAGCTGGGCTTTGGTCCGACGAGATTCTAGTGTCTCCCATCCCAGTTGGTCTAGCATGGAGGAGACACTGCTGGTGTTGTGATATCTGTTGGTCACATATCTGGCAGCTCTCCTCTGAACCATCTCCAGCTTGTGTGTCTGGTCCTTGGTGTACGGGTTCCAGACTGTGGAACAGTACTCCAGGTTTGGTCGAACAAGTGTTTTATAGGCCGTACCCTTTACCTCTTCCGAGTCATTGCTGATACGTAGATTGCGTCGAAGGAATCCGAGCATGCTGTTACTCTTCTTCACAGTCTTGTCAATATGGTAGCTCCACGAGAGGTTCTGAGATATGTGTACTCCGAGGTACTTCGTTACTGAATCTGTATCGCGTGTGTGGCCTTTCAAAGAGTAAACTGGGGCCCTCTTGCGGTGGACACGGAGGATATTGCACTTCTCTTGATGGAAACTGATACCCCAGCGTTTCTCCCGATCCGCTAGCTTGTTCAGGTCATCCTGTAGGGCTAGACAGTCATGTTCAGAGTTGATTTCCCTGTATACCACACACAGTCGTCTGCACATAGCCTTGATTTGGAAGACAACTAGGTAGGTCGTTGATAAAGATGAGGAAAATAATAGGTCCAAGGACACTTCCCTGTAGCCCTTCAAAGAGTACTCATGAATATGTAACTGGGGCCCTCTTGCGGTGGACACGGAAGATATTGCACTTCTCTGGATGGAAACTGATACCCCAGCGTTTCTCCCAATCCGCTAGCTTGTTCAGGTCATCCTGTATGGCTAGACAGTCCTGTTCAGAGTTGATTTCCCTGTATACCACACAGTCGTCTGCAAATAGTCTTGATTCGGATGACACCTGTAGTGATAGATCGTTGATGAAGATGAGGAAAAGAATGGATCCAAGGACACTGGGGAACGCCGCTTATAACGGGTGCCGGCTCGGATGTTGCCCGATCAACTAACTACGCGCTGAGCGGAATTAAATATAAAATGTCAAATACAACGGTACAATTTCGTTTATTTTTTTAAGGGCTTATATCACTTTATATGGTCCTTTTTAAAAAAATATATTTTGATTAAATAAGAAATAAGAGTTAAGATATATCTACTATTTTTTGTGTTATCCTTGGTGGTGGGGTGTATGCCATGGCTCACTATGTCTCATGTATGAAAGGAACAATACAAGTCCTTAATGTATGTAATAATTTTATTTAATGCACATGTTGTTTTAATTGTCCATATATACAATCATAACCGACAGAAGTCTAACTATAGACCGACCGACCGACCGACCGACCGACCGACCGACCGACCGACCGACCGACCGACCGACCGACCGACCGACCGACCGACCGACCACCACCACCTACCTACCTACCTATCAAAAACACAAACATTGAGCAGACTTCTTGAATAAAGACTATAGTCAGTGACTGTCATGCTGACATTTTTAACCACTGTCTTATACTTTTGGTACAAAATTAAAACTAAACTGAAGTATGAAGCATAAATTATTTTTGTTCTTTATTAAAAATATATCTGACTAAAAATCAATAACGGATCCAATTATTTACGAAAGAGACTACACATTCATTTACTTACTATATACACTTGACACTTTCTCTTCTTTTGTTTCTTTGTTAGCTTATTTGCGAATACCAGCTTCACTTGCGTACCGACGTAGGCTGCCTCACGGTTGAGGAGTTCCACCGTAATGTACAAGTATCTTGTTTGAACATAGTAATTGCGATATAATTATAAATTGCAATTAAAGGACAATCAGCAATTAGCATAACAGTTTTTAGTTAAACTAATTAAATGCAAGAGATCAATCACATGGTAATATTTTAATTGCAATTAAACGAAAATCGACATGTTATCATGGAATGAAAAGTACAGGGTGTCCGAAAAGAAAGGTAACACTTTCTCACTTTCAGAACTTTGCTTTAATGTTAAAGAATTTGCAACAAAATACGTACACAAATAAAGCAAAGATATAAGTTTTTTGCTGTAAAAAGTGAAGTAAATATGTCCAACAACATCATTTTTACAATATTTTTAGTACAAAGTACCTTTTTGTGTAAAATAGCGTCACGTCAATAATTAATGACGTTCTCAAGATGATGGCCCTTCAACACTTTTCCCTGTTGTACTCGCACTATGAAATTGTTTATAACATTTCCATACATTTCTTCACTGATTTTCTTCACTTCCCGTTTGATGTTTTTCAACAGCATATCCGTGTCCACTGGCTTTGGTCTGTAAACAGCCGACTTCAGGTAGCCCCAGAGAAAGTAATCGCACGGGTTCTGATCAGTACTGTGTGCGGGCCAAGATTGTCCACAATTCTTCACTTCCGGGTATCGTCGGGAAATTACCTTATTGCCGAAAGTTTCATGAAGATAATCTAATACAATATTAGATGTATGCACCATCTTGCATGAACCAGACATTTTGCATATTTTCCGTTCGCTTTCAAAGCGCTGGAACAAACTTATTTTTCAAAACCGATATGTACCGATGTGAATTCACAGTGTCCTTAAACACATATGGACTGATCACTCCGTGCGACTAAATAGCACACCAAACTGTTAATTTCTCACTATGTAATGGTCTCTCTGTAAAACAGTGAGGCTGTTCATTTGCCCAGAATCTCATGTTTTGTTTGCAAATATGGCCAGACAGCAGGAAATGCGACTCATCTGTAAACCAAACATCATGAAATGCGTCAGCGTAATTATCGGCAACGTCAACTGCCCAGCGACAAAAATCTAATCTTTGAACCTGATCTGTGATATTTAAACTCTGAATAATCTGATTTTTATAAGGAAAAAGTTGAAGGTCCTTCTTTATTATGTCATGAACATACGTTTTAGCGATCCCGGTCTCTGAGGAAGAACGTCTCACCGACTTTTCTGGGCTATTTAAAAGCATTTCCCGAAGCGAACTGACGTTTTCGTCGCTCCTACTTGACCTCGTCCGACCTGCTTTTGGAGCATCCGCTACTGACCCACGTCGCTCAAATTTATGTACTATCTCGTAGACATGTTTCCTGCTTACATTTGTATTCTTAAAAAGATATTTAAACTTTCGCTGAACGTCCGTTACACATTTAGTTTCATAATAATGCTTGATGATAAAAATACTTTGTTCCGACGTCATCTTGCCATCTTGAAAATAACGTGTATATTTGATGACGTCATGACGTCGATACGTCATTTTTTTTGGCGCGTTATTGTTAAATTGGTATAAATTTGATTAAAAAAGCCCAAGATTAGGCAAAGTTATGCAAACTTTTAAGTGTTATCTTTCTTTTCGGACACCCTGTATAAGACAAATGACATCATGTCATTTTTCATTTTAATATGATCTTAATATTATAGAACATAAACTTTTTTCCCCTTCTTTATTCATCTTTATAAACCATTTAGGCTACACAATATGTTCAACTGGTTACAAACGACCAAAACTTACTTCATGTATGTCATTTTTCATTTTAATACGATTTTAACATCATAAAACTACTTAAAAACAATGTTTCATTCATCTATATTCAACTTTATGTACCATTTATACATAATTTTCCACCGATTACGAAATGACCAAAAATTATGGTTACGAAATAACCAACATTTTAAACTGGTTACGAAATGACTGAACAAATGGTTACGAAATGACCTCAACCCCACACACACTATACCGCCAAAAAAAGACAAAAGATGAAGAAAAAAAAGTAGAAAATGATCACAAATAAAAATCAGTGTAATTTGCTTCATTTTGTAATGTGTAAAAGAATAGTTTTCTACTCAAAGATATGACCAAGCCCTAACTTCCCAAATTCACAAAAAAAATATTTTGGGAGGGGTCTTGTTTGAAAAAATAAGTGAAACTGCCAAGTGTGCCACCAAAAATAAATCTGTCTTTCTTTATGCGTGCACAGGTTTAAATTAATAAAATAAGAAGGTAAATTTGACAGTTCACACTATGGAGCCTGTGGCATATAGTTTAGTTTAAACATATTTTATTTCAGATATTTTGAAATGGGGTTGGGCCACAAGTTCTTCCAACTTAGATTCGGCCCTCCCCCTACAAGTAACAAATTTACAGTGTATAACGAAACAAATTACATGTTTATGCTAATATAAACAATTATAAATATACAGTAGATGATTGAGTGAGAGGAAGAAATAGTGGGGTGGGGTAGAGAGAGAGAGAGAGAGAGAGAGAGAGAGAGAGAGAGAGAGAGTATGGATGCACTGATTGGAGGTAAATGCTTCAGCGGTAAATGGTCTACGTCATAATTTGGTAAAACTACATTAGACTGGACAAGGACGTAAATCTGGATCGTCTTCGACATATGCTTTTGTAAAATCGTCTTTAATCATCTCTTACACCTTCTTGTGATTTCCTGAAAGATAACCAATCACACGGTAAAACTCCTGATTCATAAACATTTTGTTTTCTTGTGATGTAAATAATCAGAGACATATTTATAAACATGTCACTACGTCACTGTAATGAGATCCGCAAAGTGTTTGGAGCAATGACTTTGGAGTGACCGCCGCGGAAAAATAGAATTCGAATATAAACGTATCTAGATCTTCTTGTATACCTCTATATTCCTTGCATAACATGATAAAAAACATAAAATATTTTTCAGAAATGGGGAATATCAACAACTTTGGATTTTTTTCTATTGACCATATCAAGGAATTGGAGAGAAGTGTCTTTAAGTCCTTGTATTAATATATATTACTTATCCTTTTTTTTCAAACCCCTATTTTTCGTACCGTTTTTCTTTTTTGCACCTCACGCTTCCCGTAACATTTACCATTGTTCCTCTTTTCCTTGAACACACGCCCATAAGCGTTTCCTTCTGGTTCCTTTCTTGACTTTCGACTGGTTAAACATATAGACTGATCCCTGAAGGTAGCCTGGTTCTCGGACCCAAAATGCTCTCGGCGTTGCCTTCGCATTCTTATATTAACTATGAGACCGGGGACCAGTCTACCCCGAAGGCAGCGCTGAGGGCATTTTAGGTCAGAGAACCAGGCTAAGTCTCATATGAAAAAGAGCAGAGAACCAGACTAGTGGGATATTCCGGGGAATTACTTGGGACTACGGAAGTGCTTTGATTTGTTGAATTATTTCAATTCAGCGATTCATTAGCTAAGGTCATTATTATCAAGTTTTTAAGACAAAGGATATATATAAAACAGTAATATGAATCCAAATAATACGTTTCTATTTCCTAGTGAACTGATTTATATATGTAAACACAACGTAATATAATGCTAATTCGGATAACTCATAATTCGGATAAACAAACTTTTTAACGATGTCTGAAGCATTAGCATCCAATTGCTTGATATATTTAGATTTTTAACACCAACTTAAACAATAGGCATTTGATTGTGTTATTGTCATGGTAGAACCAGACTTCAGTGAAAGTGGGGAGACGTGAATTTGATATTGGTAAAGTGAAAGTGGTCGGTCATCCAAATATCCATTGTATACCTAATACCGCGATATACCTATAAATGCGAATGCCTGTACAATACCAGTATCATTATTTACATGATTGACAAAATTTTAGACTAAAGGTGATATGTATAACAAGTATACTAGCCTGTACTTCCCTGTTTAACTTCCAATACAGTTACTGCGGTTTAAATATGTCGCTGTAAAAGATAACACATAACAGTGAGGCTGTTGTAAGTGACCTATGTACATTCACTACAGAGTCGCAAATAAAATAACCAAAAATACTGGCGTGGAACACTATAGCCTAGGATTCTAAAATAGCACATATTCGTTAGTATTGTAACTGCCAAACCGTCACAATTAAATACCACAACCATGGATTGATTTCAAAGTTTTATTCTACTTTGATATTTGCTTCAATGGGGCGAAATTTAAGTGTTACCCTGTCTGTCATTCTATCCATCCATTTGTCTGTCTGGTAAAACAAGAGTTTCGAAATCAATAGTTTCTAAAAGGCTCAGTGTATTTAATTAAAATGTTTATATGTGACTGTATAATTATAAAAAAACAGGCAAATTTGATATTTATCAATGTTGGTCAATTAGCCTGAGTTATCTCTAGTGCACAAGTCATTGGAATTTGGTTACTATGGCTCTCCCTAGACAGAGACATACTGGAGGACAATGGGGCTGAATGTCTCATCGATGTTCTTACTACATTTATGTCCCCATATGGGATTGTATGAATTTTACATTGAGCTATAAATAATGGATTATAGTGGTGCACTGCCACACAAGTGCTTAGGTAAAAAATTGTTGTCCTTTACCTACCCATTATTTTCATCTTATGTAGGTAGGTAAATTAGTATATATGTTACATTTTGTGTTATATCAGACACAACATATAGTTATAACCTTTTCTTTGAACATTATCCCTTAAAATTAGCACAACTAGTAACTAAAGATGTTTATTTTTATTAAAATAATGGACAATATGTTCATGAATGACAATCATGTTCCTGAATTTTCATTGTCTTCCATGGATTTTGGTTTGTTTTTGGAACTGAATTTTATGAATATAAGAAAACGTTTATGGAGTACTAAAGGAAAAAATAGTGCTGCCAGGGAAATTAACAAAAAGTACAATTTTTGACAACTTGTCCAGGGATCCGAATTTGCAGATATCACAGAAACGTCTGTTATCATCCATCATTCTGGCAACAACAAACAATAAAAATTATTATATTTTGGGGAATGAAATATAATTATTAGAGTAGGGACAATATTATTGAGGGGTAGATAAAGGACAAACAAACAATAATGTTTAGGCCTTATTGCAGGTGAGTACCATGATCTTGTGCAGTGTTTTTAATTTTGAATTTAATTTTTTTTTAGAACCATTTATTTGGTGAAAAACACGAGGTTGTAAAGATGGATGAGATACACAAGAAAATGATTCGTACAAATCGTTCATTCGTCGTCAACAATCTGCATGACGTTAGCAATGTGGCTGATGTTTTACTGGAAAAGGACATCCTAACTGAGAGCATGGTACAGGACATTATGGTGAGTTCAGGGCCTTTTTACAATAAATGAGAAGGCATGCACTGTAGTTCTATTTGTATAAAATGTGAGAGGGGTTTGGGGTCCAGACGGTAACTCCTCTGATGGTGTTTGAGTCTCCACCATGTCACTGTCTGCATGATTGATATACAACATTGCATGAAAATGTCATTTGTCTCTCACCGATTAATATTTAAGCAAGAAATTTATCAGTTACTTGTGGAGATGGGGTGTGCTCGGGTACTGGTTAACATTCCAGGATCACAGCAATGAGTGGTATGGTTAACTTTTTAAAGAAGATGTTTAAAGGTTGAAGAGACTATTTACCAGGACATGTTTCACACTTGATAGTTATCTATCAAATCTCATTTCTTTGCAGGCAGAGAAAACAGCTATCTGTCAAGTTCGCAGACTTTTAGACATACTACCTAAGCGGGGGCCATTTGCCTTTAGTATATTTTGTAATGTGTTAATTCAAACCAAATACAGATATATAGCTGAAAAATTAGACCCAACCCTTGTAAATTCACAAACCAGTCCACTGGCTCCAGGAACGGTCCCACAACAACCACACCCACAACCAGTCTCTGTGCCAAAGCATAGAATTGAACAGTCTAGCAGAGGAAGTTGTCCACAATCTGGCAGTGTCCCAAGCAAGAAACCTTCTAATCGAGTACCCAAGCAAGAACCATTGCCAAATCCAACTGGTTTCACCGAGGTAGGATCTAAACCTTCAGAATACAAGCCAGAGCTAGGACGACAACTTTCAAGGGATGTGTCGAAGACTTATGCTCCATCAGATCAGCGGGCGGAAACTAGTAAGATTAATTGATTGATTGATTGATCGATTGGATATTTAGCGTCATTTCTATGCCATCAAGGGCATGTTACTAACAGATGACCAGTTAACCTAACCATTGTTTCCTGGGATCCTGGAAGGTTAACCAGTACTCGAGCACACCCCATCTCCACAAGTAACTGATAACTTTCACTCTTGAATCAGCGGTGAGAGACAAATGCTAATGAGATGCAATGTTGTATATCAGTCATCACAAAAACTGTGGCTGGGCGGGGATTCAAACTCAATGTTGTATAATCAGATTCTTCTTAACAGTTAGCTCAGTTGAAAATTCGTCTGACTATCAAACCAGGGGTCATGAGAGCAAATCTTCGCCAAGCCACAGTCTCGGTGATGATTGATTGATGACATTGCATTTCATTTTCATTCATCTCTCACTGCTGATTCAAGTGAGAAAGTTATCAGTTACTTGCAGATATGGGTTTGCTTGAGTACTGGTTAACCTTCCATGATCTCAGGAAAGCGTGGTTAGGCTAACGGATCGTCTGTTAGCCCTCGATGGCAAAAAAATGATGCTAGTTATTCAAACAAACATATTTGTCTTCTCCTTTGCATCAGTTATTAATTATTGTGTATTATTCTGGCCTGTTCCGGAATAATTAAAAAATGATTTAGCAGGAAAATGGAATATTTGTCAATCTGTATCCCTGGCTATCTACGGGTATTAGCCTGGAATCAAAATATGGTTTATAAAAAAGTAATCATCAAAAACACTCAGACAAGATGTCAGTGAGAAATTTAATGTAGAGGAATCATGGAAAACGTCTACTGTCACTAGCAAACTGTCTGTTTTACACACAGATAGTAAGATAAAACAGAAAATTCTCTTCTTTTTTTTTTAATAACAAAAATATTATTCAGTATAATACAGGGCTTGTGGGGTCCAAGGTTGAAATTAAGAACTTTCAGAAATATCCTTCTTAACAACCAGTTTGTCAGACTGGTTCATATTTGATAAAAATTATCCCTATGAGTAAGGGTTTCAAGGGGCTAGTTTTCATAGGGCCATTGTAAGGGAACTTTGAATACTTTGAAATCTTTGAGTACAATGGAAGAACAGAACATTTTCATTTAAACTTCACCTAGATGAAGAAATAAAGATTTGCTACAAGAAGGATTGAATTTCCATAAGAATTTCCATAAGAGGCCAGATTAGGGCCCAAAAAGGTTAAAATTGCAATTTTTCAAAATTTTTCTTCTTAACAACCAGACTGGTTCCATTTTAGTATAAATTATACTTATGAGTAGCGGTTTGTACAAATCAGGTAAGGAGTTTTACTTTACAAGTATACATGTACTAGGGGAAAACAGAAAATTCTTATTTTTTCATCCATTTGTGCAAAAAATTCATTTGGAAATCTGGGGTTGTATTCACCTACCATTCTTGAGAATATTTTTAGACATAAGCTTGAAAATCAAGAGTTCAACCTTAGAAATCTAGTGTTCCATGGCAGATAGAATATTTGTGAGAGTTTATTTGACTGTTTATTAGGAGGCACTACATGCTTGCAAATTTTGGTTTTCAAAAATGGTGCCCAAGTGTGTTTTTTAAAATTCATTCTTGAGTTCAAGTCTAAGAATATTCTTAAGAATGGTTGGTGAATACCACCCCTGAAGTATCACCATAGTGAATAAGATAAGTAGGATTGAATTTTTATAGGGGACCAAGTGGGCCCCAAAATGGTTAACATAGCCCATATCTGTTATTGGGTATTTATATGAACTGTGTAAATGTAAAGTGCTAATATTATTTATGGGGAATACCTTTATATCATTGTTTTAATATGACTGACCCCATTGTGCTATGTAACATGTGTTCTTGGTTACCTGTCCAAACTCAACCAATCAAATCGCCATTTCAACTTTGGTATTGACTTAACCCTTTACTCCATAGATATGCGTTTTCCCGCACCAATCACAGAAGGCCTTTGAAAACAGTTCAGGAAGAGTTCAGATTGCACTTCCTGCACTGTTTTCCACTCTGTCAGTTAATATAAATATAAGTCACCCATTAATTCAAAAGCCTTCTATATTACAGGTGTCAAAAGGCGTTTATATTAGGTGTCCAAAGGCGTCTATATGAAGTAAAGGGTTAAGACCACTTGCATTTTGTGTTGTATTTAAATACTCAACTCTGTTTGAACTTTATATGATTTTTATAACATTTTAAATTAAATACTCTGCCCATTTCAGTTTTGGTACCGACTCAAGATCTGCCCTCCCCCTATTCTCTTTTATCTTTTTATCTTTTTTTTGTATTAAATTAAATACTCAATTCAATTTTGGTACTGACCCAAATTTTATATATAAACCTTAAACACATGAAAGATTCATATAATGTAATTGGTAGTGAAATGGGAATGTGCGTTTCTGTATTGGAACTATTACTATAAGTGAAACATGTGCAAGTGTTCAACTCGGTTAAGTAGCCACTTGTCTTAAGCAGCCACATGGTTTATTTCCCATTTCTATGCTTTCAGAGTAAATAAACCTGTATTAAGCAACAACCTGTCTTAAAAGGCCTCTTTTGCTCCTTCATTCAGTGCTCCAGATAAACTTTTCTTCAAACGAGTATTTTACCCCATAAATTAGCATGCAATGCTTATTTTCAAAATGTTCCGGGTAAAAATGAACATTCTTATCAAATTGTCATTTGAAACAAACTAATCAACACTGAAATTAAGAATAACCACATTTTTGCTTAAGACAGATTCAACTGTACATGTACAGTAAAACCTGTGTATGTGGTCACCTCTATTAAGCAGCCATATTTGCTATACCCCATTGTTATGCTTTCAGTGCATATTCACCTATATTAAGCAATAACCTGTCTTAAAAGGCCACTTTTGCTCTTTCCCTTGACTGGCTGCTTAAGACAGGTTTAACTAGTTCAATTTTATCTGTCTCGCTATATATTTAGTTTCATTTTATCTTTAATCAGACTGGCCACAGAATCTGAACCTAGAGCTATTTGGCAGTAAGGACTTTGACGTGGAGCCATGTTCTCACGAAGACCTGAAGACCCAGCTGAATGACACAGAAGTAAGACGGTTGTAGCAACTTTAAAGGGAGTATATCAGGAAAACATGCTTGAAATTCCTTTAAAATAAAATAATTATTTAAATGGATAAAATACCATTGATAAATAAAATCCGAAAGGCTAAGTATGTCAAATCTACCAAAATCTTACAATATCGCTATCTAGATGGGAGTGGTTAACTGAAACGAAATCCTCATTCTAAAAATAGCACTTTAATACTACTAAATGGTCATTACATTGTCATTGGGGCTCTTTCAAAGAAGAAACCATTTGTACAACATAATTATAAACCAGTATAAAGAATCAAATTTTTGAATTTGGCTATTTTTTCTCCAATATATCATGCCTACCGGGTATATATACTCACTGACCCCGTATTGCCAGAAGGATAACTATTAAAACATGCCAAAATAATATAATGAAAAGGGGTTTCCTACTTGGGCTACGTGCCTAGGTTAGACTAAAATAGATTTCCTGCTTAAAAGTGCAACATATTTTGTGACATATTAGATAAGTCGCGTGATTTCATTTTGAAATGAGTTTTATCCATTATACAGGTCTACACGTAGTGAAAATTGTTTCAATTTAGAAAAAGAGTCAGAATGACGTCCAGCAGTATTTAAATGCTGTCTAATTTTAGAATGGGGATTTTTCAAGTTTACCACACCAATTTAAATATCAATTTTGTCACATTTTGGTAGATTTGACATACCAAACCATTTGGATTTTATTTATTAATGATAATGAGATGCTTTTTAGCCATTTTAATAATTATTTTATATGAAAGACATTTATAGCATTTTTCCCCTGATATATTCCCTTTAATGCTGCCAACTGCATTATGTTGCTTTTGAAGAGCTGTCATCCAAGCCAATCAAAAGATGAGCTTTAGTCATTGTTGTATAATTGACTCAACAACTCTTTGTATATCATAAGTAAATTTTATTCACATAATTATAAAGTTCGCAAAAGTTCAAAGTCACAAGCTAACGTTTTTAAACTCGCTACCGCTTGTTTAAACTAACCCTAGTCTTAACTGACATGTTACTCTGTTTGTGTCTAAAAACTAACTGACTGTCCTCTCTATGCTAAAACCAGTCTCTGAATGAATAAACAACTATTCTATCATTGATCAATTCATTTCTACATTGCTATTGGTCAGTATTTTAATTACAGATCTTAAAGTCCAGCCCACAACATTAATTTGTCAACAATACATCAAGATAACCCTAGACTACCATTTATCTCCAGTAATCTGTCATCCTTTCTCATTAAACTATCATAGATTCAGGATTCAAGATTTGTTTGTTGGTAACTTATACATATAATGTTTCTCATTACTTACATAATTTATATTATACATATATTCAATATATTTATTTATTTCATATGAAGTATCTACAATTCCAGCATCCCATAATGTTACATCATCTATTTTGCATAATGCTCTCTGTCTCTCGCCTATTCTTATGTAACTTTTATTTTTAAAACAATTTCTCAGTGCACACGGCATATACTTTATTTATTTTTTTTAAATGAGGGTTTAACACCCTTTCCAACACATTTCAGGTTTATATGGCAAAGTCAGTTTTTAGCTCACCTTATCCTAAGCAAAGCTTAAGGTGAGCTATTATGATTACCTGTTGTCCGTCATCTGAACTTTTTATTGTGTGCACTCTAGCACCAACATTTTTCATTGGATCTTCATTAAACTTATGTATTAGTTATATAACCATAATATCTGAGACAAATTCTTGAACTGGCCAAATTGTTTTTATTAATGTCAGAGTTTTGGCCCTTGAAACATTAAAAAATGCGCTATTTTACCTTGTGTACACCCTAGCACCAGCATTTTTCATTTGATCGTCACCAAACATACACAGTATTTATATAACCATAATGTCTCGGACAAATTCTTGAACTGGCCAAATCAGATTATTAATGTCAGAGTTATGGCCCTTGAAACATTAAAAGATTAACTATTTGACCGTGGTGCACTCTAACACCTGCAAAAATTGCTGTCTTTGGCATTGTCTCCTCTGCCATATGTGAGCGATTTAAGGCTATTCTGGCCGTCTTGTATTGGTGGAGGAAGACCTCAAAATGAATTGTGTTGAAAATGGCATTAAAACCCATTAAAAACCCCACAAAACATTAAAATACCTAAATTTTATTTTTGTTTTGAAAAGGGATATTATGATTGTAAATGAATCTTTCACACACCGGCGCTGTATTTTAAGTTTTTACTGGCATTGTACATAAAAATAAAAAAATTCCAGTGTTTCTGTAATTCGTAATTTCAAAACTACATGTTGAAGGCTTCGTGCAAATAATTTTTCAGTCAGGGCATGTAGATTTTTTCAATCTACTTGCCCTGGGATAGTCCCCAATTTTCTTTTTCTTGGAGCACTGAGTGCAAAACTGGCCTAACTCAATATAAACTAAAAAGAATGATAAACTTTTTTGTGCAAATCCTCTATGTAGTGGGACAGCACTAGTTTGGTACTCGGTATTTAGAGGACAGTTCTAGATATTGTCAGTGGTGTCGGTATAATGCGACTTGGTAGGGTATCGTACCATGGTATTTCAGTGTGGCAGTGCTTAGAATACTGTCTCAAGGGGACACCATCGCGATATAACCGGAAAATTGTTGAAAGCTTCCCTGGTATTAATACTTTGATATATGGAGATATTTGAAAAACTATCTGGTTCGTAGATATAAAGATTTATTTGGTGTGTGCGACATGTCCCTTGAAATCAGAGTTAATGAAATGCTTACTCTTCTCTTCCACAGAGGTATCCAATAGAATCCATCAAACGTGGAAGGGCAGTTATTATCAACAATAGAACGTTCAAAGACGATCTACAATTTGCTGAACGAGGGTCATCGGACAATGATAGTTTTAGATTTTCAGAAGTTTTAAAAAAGCTTGGATTTAGAATAATCAACAAGATAAACTTCAGCAAAGAAGTAAGTTATAAGTTCTCTGTTGCTTAGTTATTTATTTGTTAATGCTTTCTTAAAATAATTCATTATACCCCCGACAAACGAAGTTTTGAGGGGGTATACTGGAGTCACCCTGAGGTTGGTCTTTCGGTCTGTCGGTCTGTCGGTCGGTCTGTCCGCAATTTTTCTTGTCAAGAGCATAACTTGAAAAGTACTGGATGGAATTTCATCAAACATCATACAATGGTAGAATATAATGAAAGGAAGTGCAGTGTACAAGAAACATAACTCTATTCTTGCTAATTACAGAGTTATTGCCCTTTGATATTTTTTCTTGTCCGGAGCATAACTTGAAAAGTACCGGATGGAATTTCATCAAGCTTCATACAATGGTAAAGTATAATGAGAGGAAGTGCAATGTACAGGAAACATAACTCTATTCTTGCTAATTACAGAGTTATTGCCCTTTGATATATTTCCCTTTGATATTTTTTCTTGTCCGGAGCATAACTTGAAAAGTACCGGATGGAATTTCATCAAGCTTCATACAATGGTACAATATAATGAGAGGAAGTGCAGTGTACAGAAAACATAACTCTATTCTTGCTAATTACAGAGTTATTGCCCTTTGATATATTTCCCTTGTCCGGAGCATTACTTTTAAAGTACTGGATGGAATTTCACCAAACTTCATACAATGGTAGAATATACTGACAGGAAGTGCAGTGTACAAGAAACATAACTCTATTCTTGCTAATTACAGAGTTATTGCCCTTTGATATATTTCCCTTGTCCTGAGCATTACTTTTAAAGTACTGGATGGAATTTCATCAAACTTCATACAATGGTAGAATATAATGAGAGGAAGTGCAGTGTACAAGAAACATAACTCTATTCTTGCTAATTACAGAGTTATTGCCCTTTGATATTTTTTCTTGTCCGAAGCATAACTTGAAAAGTACTTGATGGAATTCATCAAGCTTCATACAATGGTAGAATATAATGAAAGGAAGTGCAGTGTACAAGAAACATAACTCTATTCTTGCTAATTACAGAGTTATTGCCCTTTGATATATTTCCCTTGTCCGGATCATTACTTTTAAAGTTCTGGATGGAATTTCATCAAACTTCATACAATGGTACAATATAATGACAGGAAGTGCAGTGTACAGGAAACATAACTCTATTCTTGCTAATTACAGAGTTATTGCCCTTTGATATATTTCCCTTGCCCGGAGCATTACTTTTAAAGTACTGGATGGAATTTCATCAAACTTCATACAATGGTAGAATATAATGAGAGGAAGTGCAGTGTACAAGAAACATAACTCTATTCTTGCTAATTACAGAGTTATTGCCCTTTGATATATTTCCCTTGTCTGGTGCAGTACTTTTAAAGTACTTTTAAAGCCATCAGTGATAACAGTTTAATAAAGTTCATGAAAGAACCAAGTTGATGAATACATGGAGTTCGAGCAAAGCAGGTTCGATATTGTATTCCTAGTTTTCTTTGGTGACCTTGTGACTAGATGTCTGTATCATGTGACTAGATGTCTGTATCATGTGACCAGATATCTGTATTATATGACTAAATGTCTGTATCATTTGACTAAAAGTATGCAACATGTGACCAGATGTCTGTATCATGTGACTAGATGTCTGTATCAATTGACTAGAATTCAGTATCATGTGACCAGATAACTGTATCATGTGATTAGATTTCTCTATCATTTGACTATGTTTCTGTGTCATGTGACTGGGTGACTGTTATGTGACTAGGTATCTGCTATGTCACTGTAGATGTCTGTATCATGTGACTAGGTGTCTGTGTCATGTGACTAGGTTCCTGTGTCATTTCATTTTATTATGTCTTTATTATGATAATTGTTTAAAAAAGAAAGAAAGGGCACACAAGTACTTAAGAAACACAGCTACTAAGGGTTAAATGACTGCATTGATTTGGTGATTGCTGCACAAGCAGTAAATTTAAATGAAAATGTATTTTGAAAACAGTAATTAAATAACTTATATAAATTATGCTAGTTAAGGTTAAACAAAATTAACAAAACAAAATTTTGAAAATATATTAGATTTTTAAGAATTGCCAGAATCAAAAATTAAAAAAAGTTTATTTATTTCTCAGGAGATTATGCAATTACTTGAAGGAGAAACAAAGCAAGAGCAGCAGGACATATTCATGCTTGTGATATTGTCGTACGGAGGTGCGGGAACCATTCTGTGTCATGATGGGGAGGAAATCATGATTCAAGATGTCGTTAACATGTTCTCAGCGACCAATTGTCCCGCTTTGTCCGGAAAACCAAAACTTTTCTTTATACAAGCTTGTGGGACAAAAATGAAAGGTACATAGTTTAATCTTATTTATTTTACTTCGATTGTGAAACAATTTCTTACAACTTAGACAAATCACGTTTAAAGTCTTCCTGGGTAGAACCAAAGCATATGCGAAAAAAATGTTGCTCAAGGACACCACGCATAGCCGTAGTGGAGGATCAAACAAAAGACCCTCCGATCATGAGTTTGGAGGTCATGGGTACATTTGCATATAAACAGTTTGGTTTAACATGCTCAGAGTTAAGTTTATTGCATACTGGATAAAGATTTCCACATATTTTTACTGGGTATAGAATTTTCATCCTACATACCTCCCTGCGCTCATCCTACCTTGCCGCGATGTTGGATCAATTTATGATATGACGTATTAAAACATATATGACATAATATATTCAATTTGTTGTCTTACATGCCACTGTGGTAAAATTTAATAATAATTAAAACTAAAAGTATATTCAGTGTGCTTGGTATGCAAGAAAAATAATCTTACATGGCTTTTTCAGTAAAGATAGAAAATTCCGACCATTGTGATAACTTTTTTTTCGGGAACTCGGCTCCAGTAAGAATTTCTATCCAAACCTCCAGCCTATGTAAGATTCTTAATTTCCGGACCCTTAATTATTACTTAAAGACAAAAACTTTGGGTTTTATTGTGTGATATTACAACCAATGTGAAGGTCATTAAAAACAGGTTTGGTCGGGTCAGTTCACCACCAGGGTGAAATTATGTTGTGCTGTTGAGCATGTAAGAATCTTACATGTGTTTGAGGTTCGAATAGAAAATCCCGTCCCAAGGGATAACTGTTATTGCGGGAACGAGGCTCTGCTGAGTTCCTGTGAAAATCTATTCTAAGGGACGGAATTTTCTATCTGAACCAAAAAAAAAAAAAAACCAATGCAGGGTTGGATGAGCGCTTGAAGGGGTGTAGGATGAAGATTCCGTACTCGGTATAAATACATAGAAATCCTTGTCCGGTATGCAAGAATTTTCATTCCAGTATGTTTAATACTGGTTCTACCTCTACCTAAGCCAGGCCTTGTTAGCTCAGTCTGACTATCAATCATGGGGTCGTGAGTTTGAATCCCCGGCCGTCTTATTGTCTTCAGTCCCACATCCCAGATTCAAGTTGAAAAGTTATCAGTTATTTATGGAGGTAGGTGTACTCGAGTACTAGTTAACCTTCCAGAATTCCAGGAAGAGTGGTAAGTTTTACTGCACATCCATTATCTCTTGATGACATTGTAATAACACTTAATATTCAAACAAACAAAAACCTCTACCCAGGTAAAACATGTGATTTATAGAAGTTGTAAGAACTTGTATCAAAATCTACCTTAAAAGAAGGATTCAGTGACTCCATATAACCGGTGCTCTGTCGATGCTAGAAACAATCTGAACATGTTCAGTCCACTAATTGTAGTCACAAGTAGTGTCAACAAAATTTCATCAGACTCAGTTGATAAAATGTAGGAAGATTTGTGATAACATGAATTTATGGATATGAAAAAGGGACAGAACTCTTGAAAAAATTATCCAACTAGATTACCCCAAAATATAGTTTAGTGACTTTTCATTGAATGTTTTTTATGCCTGCATTATATTCAGCAAATGCTATATTATGTTGAAGAGACAGATAAACCTGAATGTGTGGTCACTTGTCTTAAGCAGCCACATTTGCTTTTTCTCATGTCTATGTTTTCAGAGCAAATTTAACTGTATTAAAAGGCCACTTTTGCTCCTTCCCTTGACTGGCTGCTTAAGACAGGTTTGACTGTATGAAACAAACAGTTTTTGCATTTTTTTTATAACAGATTATATGGCAGAGGCTGCAGCAGGTGATGTGAAGGACGTAAACGTGGACAGCATCAAGGAGGGGCTTGAAAACCTGACACTTGGTCCACCTGAAGGTGACATGACCGATACCAGACCAGGCAGCACAAGCTCAGAGCAGCTGATACTGGAAGACACAAGAGACATACTGGTCGCCATGGCAACTATTCCTGGTATTTTATGGCAATAACCTAAAGTAGAAAGAAAACTGTTTTGTTTTGTTTAAACTGTTTAGCCCAAAGCAACTGCACATCGTCAGTTGTTGTGTAATAAAGAAGAAGTTCCACTTAAAACCATTCATCAGCATGTAACCTTGACCCCTATTATCTTGATTTCATTAAGGTTATGTCCTGCATTTTTAGCTAGACTCTGTCTGAATTGTTTAACCTTGAAAAAAAGAAAAGTAAAAAGGATTTTATTACCGGTACATTCCTACCAATATATACTGCAGCGATGGTAGACGTAGAGCTTCTGTCTCGTATATGAAGGTCGTGGGTTCAACCCTTGGCTGTGTCATACTGAGGACGTAAAAATGGTACTAGAAGCTTCCTTTTTACGACGCTCACCATTTGAGGATAGTTATAGGACTGGTCGGCCTGGTGTTTGTTTAATGTGACTGAATTGGGTATCATACCATGTGTCTACTGCACGATTCTCAAGTGTGGCAGCGATCAGAATACTGTCTCAAGCAGACACCATCGAGATATGACGGAAAACTAAACACCATACAATAACAACAACAACAACAACAACATCCTAGCGATGATTTACTTAGATCTCTTTAATGAGTAAAAAATTCACTAACTTTTAAAAAATATCTCTAACTACCTCCATAATTGGCGCCTGAGCAGTTTCATTGACACATTTCAGGTTATATATGGCATATCCAGTCTCATTGTTGGAAGAAGACCTCAGAATAAGTATGAGTAGAACCACTGTCCTTCCTCAAGTAACTGGCAACCTTTCTCACATAATGTTTTTGGAGTAAGTGGGACTCAAACCTTCGACCTTAGCTGTGAGAGTTAAGTGATCTTGAGACTGTGCCTTTGACCACTTGGCCATCCGTGGAGGACCATTAATGTCATTATGTGTATAGACTGACATCATTACATAGTGTAAGACAAATATGAATCGTGGAGAATACTTAAGTCTATGTATTGCGGCACTGGAAAGTGACGATTCAGTAAAAAAAGGCAGTTTTGATATGCAAAATGTATTAAATAGTTTATTCAAATGTTTTTTTGTTACTTGAACAACAATTCCACTGGTATCTGGGAATGGGAATGTTCACTTCTATCATGACACATAGCTCGTAGCTTATTTTTCAGCATAAGTAGGAAGGTAACCCAATGATTAAATAAACTCAACATACTGTAGACAAGATATTTGATTCTGCAGACTTCTCATGTTTACCTTCTGTATTTGTAAAACATATCGGGGCTTGGGCATCTTTTTGTCAATCTTCATAAAGACCTCTTATTGTACATTAATAGTTCAACTGGATTTAAAATAAATATTCCATAACTGCAAAAAAACACCATACTCCATCTTATTGACACCTAGCACCTTTTTGTACCAAAGGGACGTTTATTTATAATCCAATTGAACAATTGTGATCCTTGCATGTATCTCTACTTTCAGACCAGACGGGCGACCACCTGTACAATTCACTGTTCATCCTCAGTTTATCGTTCGCTCTCAGTAACTTCGCCAAGACGGACCACTTGCTACAGATACTAGACAGAGTGAGTATTAAAATGTTTTGAATGGGGTTTAACACCATTTTCAACACCTTTCAGGTTACCGGTATATACATGTATGGCACATCCAGTTTTACCGGTGGAGGAAGACTTCATACTAAGTCAGACTGAGTAGAACCACCATCCTTCCGCAAGTAACTGGAAACTTTCTCACATAACGGTTTTGGAGCAAGTGGGACTAGAACCTACAACCTTAGAGGTGAGAGGTAAGTCATCTTGAGACGGTGGCTTAGACCACTTGGCCACGCAGGACCCAATCTGGGAGAGAAGCTAACTACATGCTTCATGAGATTATTTATTATCTAGTAGACTTCCCTCAGAAGGTTCATGCAACCGTCGATGTTTCCAAATAACTATATGTAATAATCTGGAAAGGGTGTGGGGAGGGGTAAGGCCATCCTTAAGAAATATATTGTTTGCCATGCTCCTACCTACTCGCTCAAAATTGCAGCTACCCCAATTTTTTTTTTGTGACTTCCAAAGAGTTAAAAAAAAAATCATAATTTCTCTCCATTTTTGTTTTGAAAAATACTGAGTCTGAGCACATCAAACAGATATTTTTATAAGGATGGCCTAAAGTAAAAAAAACTAGGCAAAGGATGGACAGACACAGCGAGATTAATGACGCGAGTTGGTTGTGATTATCATATTTATCTAGCTTACATGTCTATCATCTAACCAGGGATCTGAAAGTCTTGCGTTTGATGCTCTGTGTATTATACTCTGTTTTTAATTGGTCAGGGTGTAAATATAAGGCCATTATAAATTAATTGCTAGATTATCATCCAAATTTTTCTTAAAAACGGGGAAGGCGGGAGGGATTTCTTAAAAAAACTTTTTAAATTTTTGATGTTTTTTTATTTATATATTTATTTTTAATTTTTTTTAATGAAAATAAAAATGGTCGGGACAGCATAAAAATTAGGGAGTGGGCGGGAATGATAACCTATCAATTAATTTATTTTGGCCTTAGTGTCTTAATTGAACTTATTTTACCATGGAAAACATCGCCATCAGTCCATTGTATTTAAAAGAAAACAAAATGGCTACACATATAAAATAAATAAATCGTAATTTCTCTTATCTAATAAACAGAGATTGTTGACTTGTTTTATTGTAAATTTATTTTGTGATTTGCAGGTAAATAAGCTTAAATACGACCAATCAAGTGCAAGATGTGTGAAGTTGTGCGAAATTAAGCATTCTCTCACCAACAAACTGTATTTTTTACCTGGATATGCACCTCCAACAGCCAATTACAGTGCAGAAGAATTCAGCTCAGAGCTTCCATCGTTTGGTGACACCCAGCGTACCTGATTGTATTGCTACATGTTATTTCTATATCTTTTGTATATGTTTATCTTTACCTCCATTTTTTTCTACACTGCTGGAACCATGTGACATGTTTATTACCTGAAGTAAGTTACTTGGTAAAGTTACTTTGTAAAGGATATAAGTTACATGGTAAAGTTACTTGGTAAATGATATAAGTTACTTGGTAAAGTTACTGGGTAAATGTTATAAGTTTCTTGATAAAGGATATAAGTTACTTTGTAAAGTTACTGGGTAAATGATATAAGTTACTTGGTAAAGGATATAAGTTACTTGGTAAAGTGACTGGGTAAATTATATAAGTTACTTGGTAAAGGATATAAGTTACTTGGTGAAATGATACAAGTTACATGATTAATAAAACCCTGTAAAATAAACTTTATTTTTTTTTTTATATATTTCACCCCATTGGTGCAATAAGGTACAAAGTGCCTTCTTATTCCATATACATTTGGTTCCTTATTGCAACATTAGGACAATTTGTGTTAATCTAGGACAAAACCAGTAAAATACAGTTTAATAATATTTTATTGACTCAAATGATTAGCAGAGATATGTCATGGCTCAATGTCTGGTGTCTGTTCATGCGTCTGTTTGTCCATCTGAAGCATGGCTTAATGTGAGGTTAATTTTGTGTACATTTCAGTATTTATGGGGTTAATCAATAGTTGTGGGATTACAGAAATGATTTTGTGTGGGATGGAAAAACATTCTGGTGTTATTTTTTCATGATATCTTTATAAAAAAAATGTATATGATATTTTATTGCTTTTTTGTGACATCAGGCTTAGAATTCTTCTTTGTCTCATTAGGAATTGTGATCAGTTATTATTTTTTTAATTTTAATAAAGAAGGGACCTTTTTGTGAATTCTTAAAATACAGTAACCTCAGAAGGGCCATCTTGTAAGTCTGCCCATTTGTCCATCAGTCCTTAAACTTTTGTTTGTGAGTGGCAATCCTCTAAAAGTACTGTTGGATTACCATAAAATGTTGCACATAAAAAAATACCTCTTACAAATCAGGCAATTATGATGGAAGGGAAATAACTCTGTTTTCTTATTTGGATATATAATATGACTGATTTGTTTCCCTTTGTGACAAGTTTTTTCTTAAGCTGTTGTGATAGAATTATCATGGTGGATTGCTTATACCAATACCTATATTTAGTTCATTAGCTCAATGTCAAGGTCACTGTTTCTGAGATTAATAAAAGAACTAGTCAGTAATTGTAGTTCTCTTCAAGATACCTTGTTAAGTTTCCAAAGAAAATTGATTTTATCAAATAAAGACTGTGATTGTGTTTTTTAGGTCAGTGGCCTCAATGTGAAGGTCACTGTAACTATGACACACAATGTTGATGTTGTCCTTAATGTCACTTCCCATTGCAATATCCTGATAAGTGTTACAGGTGAATTACTGTTACGGTTATTTACTGAAAATAGTCAACAACTATTTTTTTTATTTACCTATTGTTATCAACACAGGGGAATATAGGTTTACAGAGTTCTCCGCAGGAAGGAATCCAAGCGCTGGTGTAAAAGAGCGTAAACACCTTCAACACATTTTCAAGCGCCGTGTAAGGCACTCTTTGAAATATATTTCACTAGTAAAACTTGTATTGACCAATTAAAGTCATCGTATTCAGCATGTTTCATTTTAGACATTAAAATGAGAAAAGATATGCAAAGAAATATAATGACTTAGAGGAAAGTAAGCTTTTGCAATTTTTTTTTTTTAGAGAATTCAAGTGCTACGGGAATACCATTTCAGATAGTCACGCACTTGAGTGCCCCTGTGCTTTAATGGTCTGTGGAAAAGCCTGGTTTACTCTTTGTCCCAGCATTTGTCCATCCAGAAAGATTACTCATAAGTGTCAAAGCTAGGTTTATGCATCATCAGATATCCACACGTAATCCATTCCGATACTCTCCATTCATCACCAGTGGGATATTGCACTAGCTTTGCGTCGTTTTTACCAAGCCACAATGAAACCATATGATCGGTTCCTTCATGATTTCATGAAGGGAACGTTATCCAATCGTAACACTAGTTTCATGCAAATGCCACTTTGATACGATGTTAACGATAGCTGCATTTTGTACTGTTCTTCCAAATAATGTGTTGTTTGCAATATTCCAGTGTCTTGTATTATTGCTGTCTTGCAATTAAAAACCTGTCAATTTAGTCAGGAGAGCACATTACAGTCATGGACCTCTTGTTATGTAAAGTGTGTATTCAATAATATTGCAATTTCAGAATGTGCTTTAAAGTTTTATAGTGTTGATAATATTTTGTAAATTTTGTATCGAGTTAATATATAATGTAATTTGTTGTATACCCTGTGATAATAACAATATTCTAGCCAGAAATATAACACAAATATTTGAGTGGAATTATTTGAGATTATTTTATGGTTTTATGCATACCAGTCCTGCTTGTAAATAATTTAGAACAGACTGGTTGTAGATAGTATTTTAGTATCTTGTAGAACATGTGGTCTAGTGGTAGGGTATTAGTCTATACTAATTTATTTTAGCTCAATTGCGATGAAAACTTTGAGCTCTTGAGTTCGCTTCCTGAGTTAAACCAGTACTAAGTGTCATTTTATGAGAGGCATCTAATCAAGCTGGGGATTGAGCCCGCAACATCTAGTGTGTGTCATCAACATTCTATCCACTGCACTACCAACAGTGTGACATAACTTTGTGTCAAGTTGTAAGAACTTGTTTCCCAGTCAATGTAAAATAAATTTTTGTTTATTCATTATTCATCAACATTTTAAACAGTTTTTTAAGACTGAGTCTGAATTCATTTTGTAGGTAAATTTTGAAAGATGTTTTACCACAAAACATTTGTCTTTCTTTTTATAAAACATCACTTAATAAACATACTTAATGGTCAACCTAAATTACACCTAACCACAACTGAAAACAGCATCATGCTGAGTGTAGGTATGCAAATGAGGCATCCAAGCTCACTGTACTTCTTTCATTATTGATATGGAAATATGTTGTCATTGTTATTGGGCTCTTAATGGGAATATTTGTCTGAATTTTAAATACAATGTTGGTTGTCTTAAATATAAAGCTGACATGGCTTGTGTGTTCTAACAAAGTAAGGTTAAAGGTCAATGTACATGTATATAGAATCTAATTGAAGTCTAAAGTATAACTCTGCAGTTTCTGAATCTGCCACTTTAATGTATCAATTTGTGCTTATTTAATGCCAAGTAAACAACTTTGACGTGATGTTATAAATCGTATCTAGTTGCCATCTGTAATATACAATATCAATTATATAATTATCCTATAAGAGGGTGTGCGTTGCTTTTTCCTACTTTTGTGCATTTTAGCTTGCCGGAACGAATGTCAAGAAGAGCTATTGCCATGACCCCAGCATTGGCGTCGTCTGTAGATACCCAGATTTAACTTTTGCGTTAAGTTATGTTTAAGTTTTGGTGTTTGCCTCCAATCTCAATCTTTCCCTGGGTGGTGAATTTTATCCCATCCGTGGGCTTTGTTGTCTTCTGACAACTTTTGTTGTTTATTGCTCATTTTTTTATATTTTCTAACCATGGAATTATTCAATAGTCCTTGTTTCTGACACAGTGTGCTCTGCATACAATAAAATATTGGTTGCACTGTATTAAGGATATGATTGGCATCTATTGAAAATCAACAAAAATTGACTGGCAAACAGCCTAAATGTATTGTTAGCAGGAAGGTATAAAACAATAAACAAAAATTAATGAGCAAAAAAGGAACAAGCAAAAATCAATTACGCTTATATGGTATACTTGAATCTTTGTTAGGTTTGCCATGGGCACAAGATAATGTTGTAAATAAGGTTATGTTTAAATATTATTTTAAAAATATTGTATGTATTTCTGTCTAGTGTACTGTTTAATTTTTGACAAATATATATACCGTATATCCCGAATAAACACTTCCCCTAATAAACGCCCATACTCATTGTTATGAACTCTCTAGAAGTTTTTGTGTAATCCAAATCGGATTTAAATATTTCAAAGTCTAATAAATGTCTTGTTACTGGCGGTGTGTTTTATGGTATATTACACACACATCATACAAAATTTTAATTTTTTATTTCTTGAACACAAATGCCCCCTTCTGCATAATGCATCTACCGTGAGTGCATTTATTCGGGGATATACAGTATGTATTATGCTGTAATGCTAACTTTGTTACAATATGCTATGAACTATTAAAGAGAGAAAATAATTTTCAGATATAGCTTTATTTTATAACCTACCAAACTTCCAATGAATTCCATAGTGATTCGCGTGGTTGCTTGTTTTGAAATGGGTGTTCATTTCATAACTGCATTTTGGATTTTATCTCACACAAGCCAAATATTTTGATCGTTTCTTGTCCGTCTGTCAGACAACCATTTCTTTAAACGACTTCTCTGATATTGCTTGACATTTTTTTATATAGGCGAAATGCCATGTAAAACTGGAAAAAATATTCCCCCCCCCCCCAATTTTAGGTTGGCATATAGCAATCGCAGTGTCCATCCGTCCGGTTTTTCGTGTCCGGCCTGTAACTTTGTTTTACATAGATGGATTTTGATAATACTTGCTACAAATAATTAACATAACATGTGAAGTGTCGCGAGTAAGACACACACCATTACCTCAAACGTCAAGGTCACACTTTGAAATTGTTTGACATCACTTCTGTGTGAGATTTCGTGTCCGGCCTGTAACTTTGTCATGCATATATAGATTTAATGAATACCTGCTACCATTATGATATGTCACGCATAACACCCAGACTCCCACTTCAAAGGTTAAGGTCACAATTTAATTTTGTTTGACGACACTTTCAGTATGTTTGAGATTTCGTGTCGGGTCTTTGAATATAAAAAAAATTAAAGATATTGAAAGATTACGTCATGGTAAACTAAACGATTTTTGGAAGCTTTTTTCAAACAAAAATAAATCTAGAAAAAGTAATAATATTAGTAAAGAAGCTTTTTATGATTATTTTTCTAATCTTAATGAGAAGTTGCCAAGCACATCAAATGCTGATGCTGAGACTTTTTTTGGTTATGATTTTAATTCAACTAATTGTTCTTTTGAAGAACTCGATATGCCAATTACTGTGTCAGAAATAGGAAAATGTATAAAAAGTTTAAAGAAAATTAAAGCCTTTGCTGGTGACCTACTACTAAATGAATATTTATTGAATCTTGTGATATATTGGCTTCACATCTTGTTGATATTTTTAACGGTATTTTAATTTTGGTCATTTTCCTGATAATTGGTCAAAAGTGATTATGGTGCCTATTTATAAGAAAAATAACCCGGACGATGTCAATAATTACAGAGGTATAAGCTTAATCAGTTGTTTATCTAAGATATTTACGGGTATTTTAAATAAGAAAATTAAAACCTTGTATTGAAAATAATAATATTGTGAGTGATTCTCAGTTTGGATTTAGACGTGGAAGGTTGACAGTTGATGCAATATTTGTACTTAATTCCATTATACAAAAAACGCTTAGCTTGTGCCTTTGTAGACCTAAAGAAAGCTTTTGATAGTATTTATCGAAATGGTTTACGGTTTAAACTTAATCGATTGGGTGTTAATGCTAAAATATTACGAATTATTTAATGCTCAAGTGCGAAAGCATGTGTTGGGGGGATGTAACTCCTATTCCGAGTTTTTTTTAATGTGCTGTCGGTTTAAAGCAAGGGGAAATAATTTCTCCTCTGTTGTTTTCATTATTTTTGGAAGATCTAGAGCTATACTTGTGCGAAGATCCAAACTGTGACATGAACTTGGATGACATTACATTTATTTTAATGCTTTTTGCTGACGATATGGTGATATTAGGTAAAAACCCGACTGATCTGCAAAGAAGTATTAATTTTTACATAAATATTGTGAAACTTGGGGGTTAGAGGTGAATACTGCTAAAACCAAGAATGTTGTATTTCGAAAAAGGTGTCCTTTAAAAAGCGGTGAAAATTTGACTTAAAAGTTATTGATTGTAATAAAGGTGGTACATGTAAGAAATGGGTAAAAAACATCAAAAACCTACTGGAAGATTATTGATTTTCGTATATATGGTCAAGTACTGATGATGCAAATTAGTTAAACTTCCATATTGTTTTTAAAGAGAGAGTACTAGATAATTTTAAACAAAAATGTTTTTATGAAATCGAAAACAGTCGTTCACTATGTACTTATAAAATGTTAAAAACTACTTTAGAATTCGAAAATTATTTAGATATGATTCCAAGAAAATTAAGAATTCCTATGTCAAGATTAAGATTAACTTCACATCAGTTGAAAGTTGAAACCGGTCGTTATGCACAGAACAGAAATTGAACGTAACTTGCTTTATTGTACTCTATGAAACTTTAACGACATAGAAGATGAATACCATTTTGTGTTAATATGTCCTAGTTATCAGGATATCCGTAAAAGCTTTATCAAATCATATTATTATAAACGGCCAAGTATGATAAAATTCATTGAGTTAATACAAAATAAGCAGTATTCAGCGTTGTTAAATTTGTGTAAGTTTATTCATCAAGCTTTTAGTACTCGCATTTCCTTGTACAATCAAAATACATTATATATACATCTATCTTTTTGTGTTGATCTACTCAAGTATTTATTTGACAAAGTATTTAAATGTTTGATTTATATTTGTCCAACCTCAAAAACTATTAAGATATATGTATTTAAATAACATATTTTCTAATTTAATATAATCCCAGTGATATCGGTGGACTCGACCTCAACCCAATGATATCGGTGGATTCGTCCTCCTCTACCCAGTGATATTGGTGGACTCGACCCCTTCCACCCAGTGATATCGATGGACTCGACCCCCCTCCACCCAGTGATATCAGTGGAATCGAACCACTCCACCCAGTGATATCGGTGGACTCGACCCCCTCCACTCAGTGGTATCGGTGGACTCTACCTCCTCCACCAAGTGATATCGGTGGACTCGACCTCCTCAATCCAGTGATATCGGTTGACTCTACCTCCTCCAGCCAGTGATAACGGTGGACTCGACCTGGAAATCAATTTATTTTTCGTACCAAGACGATGTCTAGAGTGCGCATGTATCCATAAGTTTGTCGTCCGTCCACCCGTTCGACACAAAAGGTCTGAACTCTAAAAATTAGCTACCATGATTTTATTATATAATTAACACCGGCAATTAGATACAGTTTACAGATAAATTGTGCGTCTATACAAATTGACAATCAAAACCTGCCTTCAATACAAACCAACAGAAATGATTTAAACTACCAATTCAAGTAGCATCGTGAATTAAACATGTGTCAGTTAAGATGATAACAACTGGGTCATTGAGCCATCCAACATCAGCAGAAACATGAAGTGTAATAACAGTAAAGTAGTTGCTGAATACTGTATGTAAGGTTACAATATGCCACATTCATGGAACTTATGTCTCGCCGAAGTACCATTTTCACTTTGGGCAAAGACTGTGAAGTTACAAAAACATATTTATCCCCCTGTCCTAAACCTAGGACCGATATGGCTCGAAATTGCACTGTGCACATTGTCTTGATATGATGAACATTTGTACCAAGTAATTGAAAAATCACCCAAGCAATTGAAAAGATATGGAGCGGACAATGTATACAGCCTATTTGACCTCAAATAACGACATTAACTCTCAACCAACTTGACTGGAAGTTGCACTCTGTACATTGTATTGATAGTGTGCGCATGTGTGCCAAGTAATTGCAAAATCCCTAAAGCTTTAAACTTAGGGACACTGACCGAGATGGGACGACAAATACAACAGTCTTGTAGAATATTGTCAAATAAGAAGTCAATTGTTTACACCGAGTTAACAAAAATATGATATTTAGAAAAGGTGGAAGGATAGCAAACAATCTTAAAGCTTAATTACAATGATACAGAAATCGAAATTGTTAACATGTTTATGTATTTAGGTATTGTTTTTACAACGGTAAAATGAAACGGATAAATTGTTGGCAGGCCACGCGATTAGCTGATCGTCTGTTGGTCTTCAATGGCATAAAAAGGACGCTAAATATTCAATCAATCAAAATTAAACAAATATATGAATAAATTTGACGATCTTTTACCAAAACACACATTGGAATTACATGTACCAAATAAACATTTTTTAAGTACTCAAAATAGCTTTATATAAGCATTGCAATGTATTAGAAAACGAATACTATTCCATAATTGGATGCAAATATTTTGACGAGTTACGAAAAATGTACGTTTAAATGTTACTGGAAAAATAGTTATTTTTAATAAATGTATCAGCAAATAAGTTGTAAAATGGTTAGGTATTTATATACATAGGCTCATAAAATAGTTCTCGTTAATATAAATCATTCGAATTGAGAAAAATCACCAATACTTATCAATAGAATGAAGATTACCAACAGAATGAAAATTAAAAAAGTATGAAACATGCACTGACGTGTATTTTTTTTTTATTAAACAATTGTATTGATAAGAATGTATGACAGAAACTGATTTGACATATCTCGCCCGATAAAAGCTTCTATTCGTAACGTTCATAAAAACTACATTATATCAAATTTTAAAATAATGAAAATATGAACCGATTATTTTTTAATGGGGTTTAACGCCATTTTCAACACATTTTAGGTTATATACGGCATTTAGAGGAAGACCTCAGACTGAGTCAGTCTGGTGACTCAGTCTGAGAAGAACCGCCGTCCTTCCGCAAGTAACTTGAAACTTTCTCACAAAACGTTTTTGGAATATTTTTCTATGTCTATGCTTATAAAATGATTTCTGTACATGAACTATTTTTTTCTATGTTTATGCTTATAGAATGATGTCTGTACATGTACTATATTTTTCTATGTCTATGCTTGTAGAATGATTTCTGTACATGTACTATATTTTCCTATGTCTATGCTTATAGAATGATGTCTGTACATGTACTATATTTTTCTATGTCTATGCTTATTAAATGATGTCTGTACATGTACTATATTTTTCTATATATATGCTTATAGAATGATGTCTGTGCATGTCCTATATTTTTCTATGTATATGCTTATAGAATGATGTATGTGCATGTCCTATATTTTTCTATGTCTATGCTTATAGAATGATATCTACACATGTACTATATTTTTCTATGTCAATGCTTACAGAATGATTTCTGTACATGTACTATATTTTTCTATGTCTATGCTTATAGAATGATGTCTGTACATGTACTATAATTTCTATGTCTATGCTTTTTTTCTATGTCTATGCTTATAAAATGATGTCTGTACATGTACTATATTTTTTTATGTCTATGCTTATAAAATGATTTCTGTGCATGTACTATAGTTTTCTATGTCTATGCTTATAAAATAATGTCTGTGCATGTACTATATTTTTCTATGTCTATGCTTATAGAATGTTTTTTGTACATGTACTATATTTTTCTATGTCTATGCTTACAGAATGATTTCTGTACCTGTACTATATTTTTCTATGTCTATGCTTATAGAATGATGTATGTGCATGTTCTATATTTTTCTATGTCTATGCTTATAGAATGATGTCTGTACAAGTACTATATTTTTCTATGTCTATGCTTATAGAATGATTTCTGTACAAGTACTATATTTTTCCATGCCTGGGCTTATAAAATGATTTCTGCATTTTACTTTTCTATGCCATACCTTAAAAATGTTTCCTATATTATATACTTTCTTTGCCTAGACATACAAATTAATTTCCGTATTTTCATTTTTCTGTACCCAGGCTTATAAAATATTTCTGGGCATCATACTTCTCTATACGTAGGCTTAAAATAATTCTAATGTTAGACTTTTTTATGCCTTACGTATACGATGACTTCTGCGTTATATTCTTGTGTTGTGGAATGTGCTCTGTATTATATGTCCATGCATGAGCTTATAAAATAATTCTCATGTTAGATTTCTCTATGCCTGGCGTATACAATGACTTCTGCGTTATGTATATACTCTTTATTTCCCTTTTAGATCAAGAATTTACAAAGTAACATTATTTCAACGTAACAAACAGTACAAGTACAAAACATACAAAACACATGATATAGGTACATGACATCACAAGGTGTGATTCATAATGGTTACGAAACAATCACAAAATAAACAATCAACACACAAGTTCAACTGAAATTGTTATACTTAACATGACATTCGATACTCATATATAAATGCATATATACATACATATGTATAGATACACAAGCACACGCACTAGAACATACATACATACATACAATCTCATATACATATACATATATAAGATATTTATTTGTAATAATCACTGTAATACCAATTTACGATTAATCCAGAACTCTTATATATACATAAACATCACTGTTTTAACATGTTCTTTGTTTAAGTTATACTACTTCAACTGTACTGTCAGTAATAAATTTGATAGAGTTCAAACAATTGCAGACAAACTAGATAGCAATTCTTAGGAAGTGCTTTTGTACCTTCTTATTACATATAGCCATGATTCGTCCACCAATCAGTTTCTGCAGTTTTGTTTCACTATCACCCTCTGATATATCGAGGAGCACTTCCATACCTAACTTGTCAATAACAGTTTTATGGAAAAGATGTCTCTGTTCTGACACGTAACTACACTCAATAATCATGTGCGATTGTGGATCTGAGAACTGAACGCCACAAAAGTGACATAGCAAGGGAATATCTTTGTTAAAAGTATGCCTAACCCAAAGCATACTAACATGATAAGCATTGTACAAAATAGAATAGTCTGTAGCAGACCCCCAAATAATAGCACGTTCAGTGTTTTGATGCAAGTGACGAAATCTATGAAAAGAAACATCGTTTTGAACTCGGAGACTCCAGGATTGAGTTTCTGCTGTATTTATCACATATTTACAGAGGCATTTCCAGGATGATCTGGTTGGAAAGTTCCATGATTAGCATATTGTAAAAGGTGATGTGATAGACTATACTTTTCTAGAACTCCTACTATATCAGGAATGAAACCTTTCTGCTTATTCTTACTGCATAAATATGTAGAAAGACGAGCATTCAATATCTGTTTAGCAAGTATGTAATTTGGCATATTGCATAATCGTCCTAGAAATGACAGTTTTCTGAAATCTATTTCAGAATGTATCGATTTCAATCCTTACATGCTCATACACATGTCTGTGTGTGTTCTTATGTTAAATTTCTGTGTCGTTTTCGCAGTCAATCGGATGGAAATTTCTAATTAAGTGTAGTCTCTATTTGTGAGATCTGCCCAAAGTTCAGCTCCAAACAGAAGTCTAGGAATACATACCTTAGATACCAGTGAAGCGGAATGTACTAGGATTATGTATATTGGATCAATATTAATTGACAGAAGTCCAAATAATGACGCCTTTGCTTTACGGCATGCACTGCCAATGTTGTCTTTATCTGTCAGTTTACTATTAAAAAATACGCCCACGTGTTTTTTGGAATGACTTTGCTTTATAATATCAGTACCCAGACGAAACTCAGAAACTTGCGGACATCTCGATCTATTACCAAAAGTTATAATAAAACAAAACTTTTGGATGCGTTAATAACGTATCTGAATTTGCATGTATATTGATAAGTTATATTTAACATTTTTTTTGTAAATTTTCCTGGTTTATTGCACACAGCGCTATATCATATGCCAGCGTTGTGTTACTGTTGAAATTGTTCAATACTTTTGTTCCGAGTTTGCTTTTTTCTAATATATTTAACAGATTGTTTATAAACAGATTGTAGATCCAAGTTGAGATATCCCCACATTGTCGGGTCCCTTGTTTTACCTCGAAAAAAAAATTAGATCTTACTCCCTTTGCTAGAATGCAGCTCGACATGTAAGAATGGGCATCAGCAAGTAGAGACCACATATTTCATTGATACCCAATTTAGACAATTTGTAAATCACTGCAGGCAACCAAACGCAGCCGAAAGCTTGCCTTGTGTCAGATGTTGCTACATAAACCCTACTGTGTTATGATGTATTGTTTTTTGTAAATTAAATGAGGTAGTAATGGCCCCGGTGTGCTTTTGGTACGCGTTTTGTTGACGATTGGGGAACTGTACATCGCTGTTAAAACCCACTTGATAAGATTGTCATGAAGGACTTTTTCAAACAACTTATATATTACTGGCAAAAGTGTGATAGGCCTGTAATTTTTTTGGGTCAGAACGACTCTTACCATTATCCTTATAAATAGGAATGACCATTCCCCTTTTACACTGAGTCGGGAAATGACCCTTAATGACAATCATATCAAATAGTTCCATTATGTTTTGACATAACTTTTGACCGCCATATTTGAGGTGTCCATTAAATACCATGTCAAAAGAAGGAGCTTTTCTGTTCTTTAAAGAAAGGTTTTGTAATATATTCACAGGTCAACCGTGGTTGTAGGTCCGGTACATTGTCTAGATGTGGATTTGACTGTTTTAAGCTAGCCACTTCACGTTCCATAAAGGATTTAAAGTCAGTGTCAAATTTATCGTCAGTGAAAGGAGAATATAACTGTTTATAGTACGATGTAAATCCGTTTGAGATAACTTTCGGATCGCGTGAAATGCAATTTTCTGATTCTAATTGACTGCAAGTCGCACGTTTTTTGCCCTTTCTCATTTTAATTAGACCCCAAAAATGTATGTTATCACATTCGGCAGCCTCATTTGGATCCGACAAGAACTTATTTTCGATTTTTGCAATTGCGCGTTTCTGGGTTTGTTTGAATTATTTTTTTCGACTGCTTATACTTTGCGTATGACTGGTATCCATAACCCCTGGGTCGGCCGTCCTCTAACCAAACATGTATTTTCAGAAAAGATATCATTTTCTGCATGGTTTTAGCAATTTTGGATTCATTTCTATGAATATTAAAAATAATATGAATAATTGTTGGTTTACGTTTACGGCGATTTTTGTCGCAAGTGTTTTTGCGAAACGCACCCCAGATCGTTGCCTAACCTTACATTAAAATGTTATTTGCATTATGTATACATTTTCTATATCTACTAGTAGGCTTGTAAAATGATTTCTGCAATATACATTTTATTTACATAGACTTATAAAATGATTTATGTGTCACACGTCCTATACCTGGGCTTATAAATGATTTCTTTATAATACTTTCACTGATTATGTTGTTTTTTTTAAAAACTATTTTCTGTGTTTTACTTTTCTATGCCAATGCTTACAAACTTCATAGACTTGTAAAAAAACCTGCATTATCATTTTACCTTTTCTTGGCCAACTGTTACAAATAAATGTGTCATAAATTATAAACTTAATACATGTACGTGGGTGTCCAAAACCGATGCTGTAAGAGATACCTATTGCGAAGACATGGTTTAGCGAACCTTATGTGTAAATATTACATAGATGTAGACAAACTCCACGGACTGGTTCACTCTACTTCCGGCTCGGAGAAAGTGAACACTCCTGCATTTGACTACCATTTTGTTTATTTTGTTACGGAGTAAATGGATTTCTGGTTGCCAGCTCTGTGTCACTCTTACATTGATTGCCGGGTATAATACGCATCCCCTTATGCAGTTCAAATCTGCGAATATTATAGAGGAATTCCGATTGCGTATCATACCCACGCTCAGTCCCATTTCCTGCATCGGAATTTAACATTGGTATTCATATATGTATGGTATAATAATGTTTGTTCAGGCTTCAATGTTTATTTATGCATGGAAAGTGTTTATCCAAAGCTGCGCTAACCTCTATTTTGAACACCCGGTTGTAACCAATACAAATCATACGGGCTGATTTCCGGCCCAAATATTGACATTCTTAAATAAACTACATTTTTTAAATTTTTGTATTTTTAAAAAATAAGACAAACATTAAAACTTTTTAAAAAAAAGGCCTTAACGATTTATACGTACATCAAATAGTATAATGGTCCCCAACGGAAATGGACGCCAATTGCAGCAGGAGTCACAGTCAAGGTACGTAGACTGGCTACTGTATGTAGGTTAAGATGTAGACTGGCATAATGTACACGGGTACAATGTAGACTGATACAATGCAGACTGGTACAACACAGACTGGTACAATGTAGACTGGTACAATGCAGACTGGTACAATGCAGACTGGTACTATGTAGACCGGTACACTGTAGACCGGTGCAATGTAGACCGGTATAATGTAGACTGATACAATGTAGACTGATATAATATAGACTGATATAATGTAGACTGGCACAATGTAGAGTAGTATAATATAGACTGGTATAATGTAGACGGGTACCATATAGACTGGTATAATGTAGACTGGTACGATGCAAACTGGTACAATGTAGACTGGAACAATGTAGACTGGTATAATGTGGACTGGTACAATGTAGACTGGTATAATGTTCCATTACTCAGTTTTAATTTTAACTCTATAACAACAAGAGTACCAATGCCACGATTCCACACTTCTTAGATGGAAGTGTCAAATTACATTTAGCGGAAATTTGATTCCAAACGAAAGGTCAGCTACTTCTCCTGCGGTCTCGTCACAAACAATACTCGCACCATTAAAGACAAGAGCATCTCGCTCTAATCAATGATGCACTATGTAAAACTCAAAATGGCTTTTACCGCCACTACCGGCCACCATACAACAGAGCTGGTCGCGCGACGCAACATTTTCACGGTGTTCCGCGTTTTAATACTACTTAAAACACGGTTTATAGCTTTAGCATACACGTTTAAGTTGTCTTTCAGCGCATACTCAGTCGACCACACATATGTTTCCTTGACTAGTCTCATAACAGTCGTACCGGTATTTAATAAGCGAATAGAAAATGGACGAAATTAATCTCGAGCGCATTGTAAGTATGACTAATCCGTTTTATGTGTTCATAGGTGCCATAGAATGGGAAAATATGAAATTATATGAAATCAATTCACGCCGCATCCCGGGAACTGCTGGGCCGATAAATTCTGATAATGGCGATTGATTTTCTGAGAGAGGATCGGGTGGTTATATAGAAAAAACGGCTTTAATAAATGAAACTGGTGAAAAACAAATTATAAATTAGAAGTGCGAGGTAAACGCTCGTCAATAGAGCCGTATTATTCAGTTTTCCGCTCCACCGTAAATTATTTTCCGGTCTCTCAGTACGCGTCCGTCTTTTAGTGTGAGTTCCACTGAATGAAAAGCTGCACTTGAAATTACATCAGTTGATAAAAGAGAAATGGCAGTTAGGGCTATTTTTGAGTGATATAACTGGTATAATGTAGAATATATAGCCAAGAAGATGAATGATTGTATTAATCAACAAATCAAACAACCGACAAGCCAGCCAGCCAGCCAGCCAGCCAGCCAGCCAGCCAGCCAGCCAGCCAGCCAGCCAGCCAGCCAGCCAGCCAGACAGACAGACAGCCAACCAGCCAGCCAGCCAGACAGACAGCCAGCCAGCCAGCCAGCCAATCAATGAATGAATGCACGTTTGAATGAATAACGAATAAATAAATCAATCAATGAATCAGTCAACCAATGGGATTTTTACAATAGTCCGCGACTGGGGTTGAAAATGAGAAAAAATGAACAGGAAATAAAAGTCCTAATTGAAATCCTATTCTAAAATTGAACCCAGCACATCAAAGATTTGACAGAATATTACGATGTCCAGACGATATGATATTATGATGTCCAGACGACATGATATTACGATGTCCAAACGATATGATATTACGATGTCCAGACGACAAGATATTGTGATGTCCAGACGATATGATATTACGACATCCAGACGACATGATATTGTGATGTCCAGACGACATGATATTACGATGTCCAGGCGACATGATATTGCGATGTCCAGACGATATGATAATACGATGTCCAGACGACATGATATTGTGATGTCCAGACAGTACGATATTACGATGTCCAGACGATACCATATTACGATGTCCAGACGATAACATATTACGATGTCCAGAAGACATGGTATTGTGATGTCCAGACGATATGATATTACGATGTCCAGACGACATGATATTGCAATGTCCAGACGAATTGATATTACGATGTCAAGATGATATGATATTACGATGTCATGACGATTTGATATCACGATGTCCAGACGATTTGATATTACGATGTCCAGATGATGTCAAGACGACATACTATTACGATGTCCAGACAATATGATTTTATGATGTCCAGACGATGTCAAGACAATATGATATTACGATGTCCAGACGACATGATATTGTGATATCCAGAAGACATGATATTACGATGTCCAGACAACATGATATTACGATGTCCAGACGACATGATATTACGATGTCCAAACGACATAATATTACGATGTCTAGGCGACATGATATTGTGATGTCCAGACGATATGATATAACGATGTCGAGACGACATGATATTGTGATGTTTAGACAATACGATATTACGATGTCCAGACGATACCATATTACGATGTCCAGACGATAACATATTACGATGTCCAGAAAACATGGTATTGTGATGTCCAGACGATATTATATTACGATGTCCAGACGACATGATAAAGCAATGTCCAGACGAATTGATATTACGATGTCAAGATGATATGATATTACGATGTCATGACGATTTGATATCACGATGTTCAGACAATATGATATCACGATGACAAGACGATTTGATATTACGATGTCCAGATGATGTCAAGACGACATGTTATTACGATGTCCAGACAATATGATTTTATGATGTCCAGACGATGTCAAGACAATATGATATTAAGATGTCCAGACGACATGATATTGTGATGTCCAGACGATATGATATAACGATGTCCAGACGATATGATATTACGATGTCCAGAAGACATGATATTACGATGTCCAGACGACATGATATTACGATGTCCAGGCGATATGATATTACGATGACAAGACGATTTGATATTACGATGTCCAGATGATGTCAAGACGACATGTTATTACGATGTCCAGACAATATGATTTTATGACGTCAAGACGATGTCGAGACAATATGATATTAAGATGTCCAGACGACATGATATTGTGATGTCCAGACGATATGATATAACGATGTCCAGATGATATGATACTACGATGTCCAGAAGACATGATATTACGATGTCCAGACGACATGATATTACGATGTCCAGGCGATATGATATTGCGATGTCCAGACGACATGATATTACGATGTCCAAACGACATAATATTACGATGTCCAGGCGACATGATATTGCGATGTCCAGACGATATGATATTACGATGTCCAAACGACATGATATTGTGATGTCCAGACAATACGATATTACGATGTCCAGACGATACCATATTACGGTGTCCAGACGATAACATATTACGATGTCCAGAAAACATGATATTGCGATGTCCAGACGAATTGATATTGCGATGTCCAGACGATATGATATTACGATGTCAAGACGATTTGATATGACGATGTCCAGACGATGTCAAGACGACATACTATTACGGTGTCCAGACTATATGATATTACGATGTCTAGAAGACGTACTACTACAATGTCCAGACGATATGATATTACACTGTCCAGACGATATGATATTACGATGTCCAGACGATATGATATTACAATATCCAGACGACATTATATTGTGATGTCCAGGCGACATGATATTGTGATGTTCAGACGACTTGATAGTGTGATGTCCAGACGATATAATATTACGTTGTCCAGACGATATGATATTACGATGTTCAGACGATATGATATTACGATGTCCAGATGACATGATATTGTGATGTCCAGACTTCATTTACACATGTAATACTTTGGCGCATGGTAATTTTATTATACAACGTCCTCGAATTCCTAGTAGTATTGTGTATGGGAGAGTATACATTGCAGGTGGGTGTAGACTAAGCCCTGTATCACAGTGTGATAATTGATAAGTAACCACAATATTGATTGTCGTGCATTTATCATTAACTGTCTTGTTTTCCGGAAAAGCATTTGCTAGATGTATCAGTTACCGAGTACATAGTATCTATATGATACACCTTGACACCAATATTAATGTTGCATTTCTATATATTACATCGTGGCACCAATATTAATGGTGGACTTCTATATGATCATCTTGACACCAATATTAATGTTGCATTTCTATATAATACATCGTGACACCAATATTAATGGTGAACTTCTATATGATACATCGTGGCACCAATATTAATGGTGTACTTCTATATGATCATTTTGACACCAATATTAATGGTGTACTTCTATATGATACATCTTGACACCAATATTAATGTTGCATTTCTATATAAAACATCGTGACACCAATATTAATGGTGAACTTCTATATGATACATCGTGACACTAATATTAATGGTGTACTTCTATATGATCATCTTGACACCAATATTAATGTTGCATTTCTATATAATACATCGTGACACCAATATTAATGGTGAACTTCTATATGATACATCGTGACACCAATATTAATGGTGTACTTTTATATGATCATCTTGACACCAATATTAATGGTGTACTTCTATGTGATACATCGTGACACCAATAGTAATGGTGTACTTCTATATTATACATCTTGACACCAATATTAATGGTGCACTTCTATATGATAAATCTTGACACCAATATTAATGTTGCATTTCTATATAATACATCGTGACACCAATATCAATGGTGGACTTCTATATGATACATCTTGACACCAATATTAATGATGGACTTCTATATGATACACCTCGACACCAATAATAACTGTTGGACTTCTATATGATAATCTTGACACCAATATTAATGGTGTACTTCTATATAATACATCTTGACACCAATATTAATGGTGTACTTCTATATGATACATCTTGACACCAATATAAATGGTGGACTTCTATATGATACATTTTGACACCAATATCAATGTTGCATTTCTATATAATATATCGTGACACCAATATTAATGGTGGACTTTTACATGATACATCTTGACACCAATATTAATGGTGGACTTCTATATGATACACCTTGACACCAATAATAATTGTTGGACTTCTATATGATACATCTTGACACCAATATTAATGGTGTACTTCTATATAATACATCTTGACACCAATATTAATGGTGCACTTCTATATGATACAGCTTGACACCAATATTAATGTTGCATTTCTATATAAAACATCGTGACACCAGTATTAATGGTGGACTTCTATATGATACATCTTGACACCAATATTAATGGTGGACTTCTATATGATACATCGTGACACCAATATTAATGGTGTACTTCTATATGATACATCGTGACACCAATATAAATGGTGGACTTCTAAATGATACATCTTGACACCAATATTAATGTTGCATTTCTGTATAATACATCGTGACACCAATATTAATGGTGGATTTCTATATGATACATCTCGACACCAATATTAATGGTGGACTTCTATATGATACATCTTGACAACAATATTAATGGTGTACTTCTATATGATACACCTTGACACCAATATCAATGGTAGACTTCTATATTATATATCTTGACACCAATATTTATGTTGCATTTCTATATAATACATCGTGACACCAATATTAATGGTGTACTTCTATATGATACATCTTGACACCAATATTAATGTTGCATTTCTATATAATACATCGTGACACCAATATTAATGGTGTACTTCCATATGATACATCTTGACACCAATATTAATGTTGCATTTCTATATAATGCATCGTGACACCAATATCAATGGTGTACCTCTATATGATAAATTTTGACACCAATATTAATGATGAACTTCTATATGATACATCGTGACACCAATATTAATGGTGGACTTCTATATGATACATATTGACACCAATATTAATGTTGCATTTCTATATAATAACGCGGTGTACTGTCCTACATCGACATCTGACCTACACAAGTTACACGTGCATTAAGACATACATAGTTAACACATACATGTAGATAACAGTACGCATGCGTAAGCTTAACGCGGTGTACAGTCCTACGTCGACATCATTCCTACATAAGTTACATATGCATTTAGACAGACATAGCTAACACGTACATGTAAATAACAGTATGCATACGATACCGTAACGCTGTGTACTGTCCTACGTCGACATCTTACCTACGTAAAGTACACGTGCATTTAGACAGACATAGCTAACACATACATGTAGATGTCAGTGTGCGTACGTTACCGTATCGCTGTGTACAGTCCTACGTCGACATCTTTTCTACACAATATACATGTGCATTTAGACAGACATAGCTAACACTAACATGTAGATAACAGAACGCATACGTTACTGTAATGCTGTGTACAGTCCTACGTCGACGTCTTACTTACGTATGTTACACGTGTATCTAGACAGACATAGCTAACACGTACATGTAGATAACAGAACGCATACGTTATCGTAATGCAGTGTACAGGCCTGTGTCGACATCTTACCTACATAAGTTACACGTGCAATAAGACAGATCAGTTACACGTACATGTAATAATAGGACGCATACGTTACCGTAACGCGGTGTACAGTCCTGCGTCGACATCTTACCTACGTAATTTATACGTGCATTGAACGGACATAGCTAACACATACATGTAGATAACAGAACACATACGTTACCGTAACGCGGTGTACAGTCCTGCGTCGACATCTTACCTACGTAACTTATACGAGCATTAAGACAGACATAGCTAACACATACATATAGATAACAGAACGCATACGTTACCGTAACACGGTGTACAGTCCTACGTCGATATCTTACCTATGTAAGTTACACGTGCATTTAGACAAACATAGCTAACACATACATGTAGATAATAGAACGCATACGTTACCGTAACACGGTGTACAGTCCTACGCCGACATGTTACCTATGTAAGTTACACGTGCATTTAGACAAACATAGCTAACACATACATGTAGATAATAGAACGCATACGTTACCGTAACACGGTGTACAGTCCTACGCCATGTTACCTATGTAAAGTTACACGTGCATTTAGACAAACATAGCTAACACATACATGTAGATAATAGAACGCATACGTTACCGTAATGCGATGTACAGTCCTACATCGACATCTGACCTACATAATTTACACGTGCATTCAAACAGACATAGCTAACACATACACTGACACGAAACATGTATACACAACTATATTGCGTGTAATTATTTGTAAGACACGTTTCTTTACATCTTTATGGGAATGGTGTACAAACTCACGTGTGTAGTTATAACTATATGAACATCACGTAGTCGTCAAAAAGATCATGTCTTAATAGAATTATGAGAGACGGTGATTTTAGAAAACATTTTTTTTTTTGTAATTTTTAATTCTTTGTAGCAATATCAGTTGTAAAGAACGCATTATGATATAATATATACAAAATTCAACATTTTCACATTTGTAGAAAACAAAATTTGTCTATAAAACAATACTGTTAAAATATAGTATATAAGAATTCCTAACCAGTCGACAGATGGTCACTTAAATGCATTTTCAAGTTTCTTTCTTATCTAAAATTTACATCTGATCCCATTTTATTGAGCTTCACAGAACTCGTACAATCGTGAGTGATGTATCCGGAAATAGGCGAGTAGTTACGAATGATACCAAGTAAAGTTGGCAGTTCGGTGATGGTCATCTAATATAAATGTGCGTATAGCTAAAGGAAAGATAAGATATTAAGATAAGATAGTGAAGCCTTGAATATATAATTGGTCAATAAAATATGAAAAACAACAACAACAAAGCCACTACATATTTCATTATGTATTTTGAATCAAATTGTTTGTTCTGCTGTCACCTGAGGTTCATAAAAACATAAGTGCACAACCCCCTCAACAGTACCCCGTCCCCATTAGTACACAAGTAGGTGACCACATACAGATGTAAATGCATATGAATAATGTATAACACATGCACGTGGCTCCCGTTTGAAAGTAAAAACGTGTGGTGTCCCGTGGTAGAGCACCGAAACCAGGATCGGAGGTTCGTGGGTTCGATCCTCCGCCACGGCTAGGGCCGACAGATCACGAGGGTAGAATGCAAGTATACTCAAAACAAAATTAACAATTCACAATTTTAATTTTACATGAATAAAATTACGAATATACAATAATACAATATAAACAATTTAAAGCTAATTACTCAGCAAAAACAAGTTCTTTCTCCTACACGTTCTGTATATCTATATCGCGATCCAAACTGCTTACATCATATGAACGTTATAACTGTTTTTAACTACACTAATATTGTATTTAAGATACAGCTTCTTTTTGTGGAACTCTATTCAGTCTTATATAAAAATGCAAATTCTATTAAACAGTTCAAAGCTTTATATTTACGATGGAGTAAAATTCTTAGCAATTCTAATGAATCGGATAGCTCTCTTCAAAATTGCTATACATTCACACACAAACATATATATATATATATATTGATATATTGCAATATATATCTATTTGTTAACTTCTTTTGTTTATATGTTGTACTTTGTAAATATGTTGAGGGTTTCATGGAAGATACTACTACCGCATCCGGATTATCGTAGATTTAACGTCAATCGTCCCTCGTGGCGATTGCTATATAAACAGGGTTATCTTCCCTGGAACTCTGTACTGAGTTATCTGGCTTTACGTCGCCTCCTACCGACTATCTTCGACTGTACTCCGACGCCAGGATCGTCAAGTCGTCCATATAACGAGTATGTGGCATGCTGTTCTTATTACGGTAGTACCACCAGCTGACTTCCTGTCACGTCTACACGCCGTTAACGTAACGGACACATGTCTCGCGTACTTCTAAAAACGGCTACAATATATATATAAACTCAGATTTACTAGTTACTCAATACGTAATGACATGGCGTCTATCACTTATCATCTATCAATGTCATGGCATTTTTATCAATATATGATAACATTGCATTCAATTCTTATCATCTAACAGTTTCATGGTAGTTTAAACAACATCTCATATATGACTTCCGTCAATCCTAAAGAAGAAATTATATCTCTACATAATGTCTCATTTATAATATAAACAATCACGGACCAATTCTGTATCTATTCATTACGTGAATATCAGAATAAGCATCCACAAAATTTAATTAAATATCAATCAATTCTAACATGATGAATTTCAATACTTCAACGAAAACACGATATCAACAGCTCAAAATACCGCGGATGTGAAATTAAATTACAGACATTCTCGTCGGAATGGATATGAACAATTTATACAACTTTTCTTAGCTCTGATTACGTCAAAATATATATCAGACATTTAAATAACTCAATCATATACAACATACCCATCTGCCGTTATGTAATGGAACAGTAACATGCTCAATCCTTCCCGTCACGACAATTCCGAAAGATGTTTCTGCTAGACTTGACGGTGTTTCCATAATACAGCCAGATATACATAGTAAAACATTCCACATACCTTAGTGAATTTCGAGCAAATTCTGAAACAACAACTTTCAATATATAGTACGATACGATACGATGCAGATTTTACGCTATTAGACCCAATTTAAAATTAAATCAGTTTTATAAAATATAAACCCGTTTAATTGTTCTAACTTTTTGAATACTTAATGGAATTTCATGAACTAAAATCAAAATGATTTATTCTTTAATAAAAGAATGAATATGTTAAAATATCTTAAAAACGTTACTCCTATCGATCTATCTGTACGTTTTAACAAACCCACGCTACCTGCTCTTAATATAGCCTATATCATTCCAATAGACACGTACTAGCTGACACTACTAAATTAGGCCACAATAACCTACCTATTTTGTAACACTTGATCAAGACACTTTTTCCGCACACATGTGTGACCATTTAAGTGACCATTTGTAGATTGGGTAGGAATTCTTATATAGAATATTTTACCATTATTGTTTTTTAGATAAATTTTGTTTTTCTAAATTCACCGTCTCTCATAATACTGTTTCTGTCCAGGAACATTGAGCGTGATGTGTCTAAGTTGTAATAGCTTGATATAATTACAATCGATGTAAAATAAATAAGTAAATTTAAATAAAAAATAGTTTAATCATAACCAATAGTGCAAGTGGGGGCAATCTGCACGCGACAAATTTGAAGAAAAAATATCAAAACGATACCATTCCCAGATATATGTGTTTAAAATTGTTGAAGTACTTCTGATTTCAAAATGTATGTACTGCAGCTAAAATAACGAGAAATTTTACTACAAACCTCAATACCTTTAATTCAATATCATTTTTCATGATCGGAACTTTTAAATCATATAAGATTACATACAATTTAAATTTTAAGTACAAGAAATCAGTTGTCTGTAAATTATGAATGATTATTAACCGAATAGTTAATCCTTCGTGTGCTATTTTATCAACATTTGTTCAGTAGATGTAGGTTTCCTCTCCTTCTATATAAGTCTTTGATTTAACCAATTAAATGTCATGTAAAGCATTGTATAAGTTATTTTATCACATTCCATCTCCAAAGAAGCATTTAACCACTGCATACAGTCAAATACCGCTCTAATTTTACAACTTTGTTGCGGTAAAAAATACAAATGGGCATTAACGTATAAATCATTCAAATTTAGACCATCGCGCGCCGGGAATTAATCGCAAAATTTGACCATCTAACAGATCAAAAGGATTAACAAATCGACGCATCTACATAATTGTGTTTTCTTCCATTTTTACTGGGTGCCGCTATTTACCATAGCATCGTTCCGGAGCGTAAATAACTGCAGTGCAATTTAAAATCATTTTCATCAGCAACGCTGTCAATTTTTGCTCCTCCCCTTTTCTCGCAACCGTCGGCTAGATTTGCGGGATTATCATACGCTGATATCTATGTGTGATTTCTATTTGATAGCTAGAATGACAAGCGAATGTCCAACCTTCTTCATTGTTAGCATTCTTAAAAGATCAATTTAGAATTGTCACACCTTAGGCGAGATATTTCCACTTGACAGCACCTGAAAAAAGACATCACGATGTGAGTTTGTAAGTCGTTAGCGTCACGTGACTAATTCAACCAACCGAGTCAAAGAATTACGCCCGTATTAAGAAATATTAATACCCCCAAAATACCACTTTATGGTATATTATTTAGACAGGGAACGATCCGATTGCCACATTTACGGTGCATCTTCTTCACACCTGAAGTGTCGTATCTGATTACACAGTCGGCCTTGGTCGTAACTGATAGTGGTACCCGGCTATTGGGGTAATCAGTTATTAAACACTGAATTAATTAACTTAATTCGATGATTTAATGTACGGATTGATTTCGACTAAAGTGTTGAATTTGTTTTACTAATTATTGTCTGATTCACTGATTATAAAAGCGATAGTGACGACGAAGCAACGCTAATTGATGCATCTAATTAGTGCTCCTGGACACATCAAAGGGGCTTCAAACACCCCGACAGCGGTGCCGCCACCCAGGATGCTGAATTCGGTTTTTCCATACCACCTGGCCGGTCTGGGTCTCATGACAAGCTTCCCGTTGGAAGGTAGGACACAGTTAAATTTGTCAGAATTTATGTGTATATAATTTATTTTATTGACAGAAAAACATACGTTTAAAATGAAAACAGTTAAGGAAAACGGACTTAATTCTTCAGTTCTTGTATTTCCTTCCTCGACGGCACAGTGACAACCGTGTTGGTGTTCGTGTCCAAATGTCGTGGGTTTGAATCCCGTCCTTTCCACTGGGTATAGCAATCAAGATACCGCTACATGCAAGTCTCTGTTAGGTCACAAGTAGTCTAGGTGGGGTGCCTAAACACTTAAATAGCGTCGGAGGGTTTCATCAACTGAGCCTGTAGAAGAGATGTACGAATTGTATATAGTATAATAATCGGAAAATCTTAAATTAACTCTCTCTCTCTATCTCTTTATCTCTCCCTCTCTTTCGCACGCACGTACGAACAGAGTGAAACATGTAACTATATTTCTTCTTCTTCCATTTTTTTGTTCTTCTTATTTTTCTTATTCTTCCACTTTTTCTTCTTCTTATTTATTATTTTTATTATTATAATTATTATAATTATTATTACTCTTATTATTATTATTTTTGTTTTGATAATTATTATTTTAATTGTTATTATTATTATCATCATCTTTTATTAGGTCTTTATTCTCAGTTTTATCATTATCTTCTATATGTCATGATTTCATAACAACTGAAGAGAACTGAACATTTTAGGACTTTTTTTTTTGTATAAATAATAATAATAATTATGGCTTTATTTTACTAGAAAACTCAGTTAAACTAAGTACAATCTTCCTTGAGGTTCCTTTACCCTTGAATAAACAAGTGTTTATTTTTCTTCTTCATAAATCTTCAAACTTCCTTTTATTTTCCTCAAATACTTTTTTTTACCCTTCTATAGACCATTGCATTAAACATTATTTTACAGCGAACATAGTCTTGGTGTTTTAAGTGTCGATGTTTCACATAATTGTATAATAATCACAAAACAATTTAAGCTAAACAAAGATAAAAAGTATATTTTGAAAAAAATTGAGCACATGACCTAATTATATATATCGCAACTAAATCAACTATGTGTTCTATAATTTTGCTATACTATGCTGATTTATGGTATAAAATATTTAATTAAAAATAATTAAAAACATTAATCGTTTAAACTTATTTATGAAACAAGTTCTAGGGTTAGCTAGGGTTAGAGTGCAATTTATTTTTATCTATATATCAAAGAAATATATGAAATAACTTATGTATTTAGGCCTCTTTTCATCATCTGACCTTTATTGTATTATTTTCAAGAAATAAAAAAAAGCCCTCCTCTCACCACTTTGTCCAGAAGGGGCAAGTTCTGACAACTTAGGCAAAGCACGCTCGAGGTCTTCCTGGTTAGAACCAGTACTAGGCATATACGGAAAAGTGTCTTACTCTAGAACCCCACACATAGCCGTGGTGGAGGATCGAACCCACGACCCTCAGATCATGAGTTCGGTGCTGTACCACTGGACTATGTTGAATATCGAAAGACGAAACAAGTTTATAAAACCACCTTTAGTCTGCCTGTCTGCCTGGTCGGCAACTGTAGCCAACAATACACAGGATGATTACATTATATGTGTTTCATCATTAATCATTGGCAATGCTCATTAATTTATTATTTACTTAACCTGAGATAAGTGTCTGTACATGGCCATCTTTGGTTATATTAGCATTTTACAACCTAATATTTCACAATAAAAGTTTATTAAAAATTATTGTTTGAACAACATAAACGATTTCTCATTTATTTTAAAGGTACATGTATTTGGTAACAGAACAGAAATGCGAAACTAGCGGTTATAAATTAACTGTGTAAAATGTGTTTTCCTTATTGTAAAGGTCATTTTTTGAGATTTGGACTAACGTTATTAATGTATTTGGAACCTTTTGTAATCACTGCATTTAGAATTGTGACTTCAGAAAAAAAATCAGACCCGGAAATTGAGATATATTATTTCGGAAATCCACCTTCACGTCAACAGTGTCAGTCAGGAGATGCAAGTTTCCTATCCTTCTATACAAGTCCTTGACATACTGAACACAAAAGACTACATTAGATAACGCATGTTCCGTACATTTCTAATGACATTTGGCTCTACAGACATAAACAAACAATAGAATGTAAGTTTTTCTTTTTTAATTTGCATCTTTCTACTAATGATATTTATGAAATCATAGAAATAAGAAAAGAACCTAATAGTGGTTTTGCATCTTTAAACCGGAAATATGTTTTCCTTAGCATTTCACAGCATACAAAAATCACGAAATTATTCAAAATACAATTTACTGCTCAAATTCATATTGATTCTTAATTCTTTAAAAAAAAATAGTTTCCCATTACAATTAAGCTTTAAGAAAAATCCCCTTGGTCATAAATAACCGATTACAACAACATTTGAATACAATTCAAATAAAACGAATTCATTGTCACGGTTAAATTTTTAATTTTCTGCAGGAAATACGCATGACATTGACCCTTGCAATTTAGTTTGCATATCTAATGGCGGTGCGTTGTTTTTGTTTCATTTCAAATTATTTATTTAACCATTCGGGGATTTCACTGACATAACGAATCAACTTGTGAGACTTCAAAAATTAAATTAATTCACCAATATGTCGCACACAATTTCTTGTGTTTCCCAATATAGGTCCACGTTGGGTATTTTTTATGTTTGAAAGGAGTTAACGTCACTTATAGGTCTGTGGTTTAAATCTTTATTTTGTGGTTTAAATCTTTATTTCCGTCTCATCTATATTTATTATTCATGTCTCATCATAAATTTACATTTACATAGAACATAGTAGATTTACATAGAATAGCATATGCCTGTCTAAAAAGAATTATAAGAGACAATATACAACTCATGAAATATTTCCTTTGAATATATATAATTATCACAATTTATTTACATTTTTTAGAGAAAATAATTATCATTTGACAAGCAATAGAAGCACTAATGTACATTGTAAGGAAAAGTTACTCTGGTAAATAATTGAACTTCATCCTGTTTTGCACATCAGGGCATGCTCGTTTATTATAAAACTTGTCACGTGTTTTTTAATGCATTAGTTATTTATCAGTATAATTGAAAAAAAAAGAATATCAATTTATATTTTGAAAGATTTTTTTTATTTAAGTTTACAAACTATTGTGACCCACTGTTTGTTTAACTGTTAATCATTTCTTGACTATAGACATTTAGACATGCAACACTACTCTGATATTAATTTTTCAACGTGGCTGTATGTCCGCATGGGTGTAAGTCCACGTGGTTTTAAGTCCGCATGGGTATTATTCCACGTGGGTATAAGTCCATAGGTGTAAGGTTATTTTGATGCGTGAACACGAGAAAAATCAATAAAGTAATATTTATAAATGTTTAACTTTATTATATTATCCTCCGTGGGGAACTACATTTTTATTATGGATAAATAACAATTAGGAATTACTGATTGATATGAATAACTTTATATAATTTTCAATTGTGTCAGGATTATTCTAATCTAATCGATAAAATGTAATTGCTTATTGTGTTTCATTCTTAATAAAGATCCATTGGGTCGAAAATTATTGGAAACTTAGAGTAAGCAAACAGATACAGATTTATACATAATGTAAAATAAATAAAATGCAGGTTTTATATTTCATTAAAGTTTCATCATTGTTACAACATAAAACATACATAAAGATAATCACTATATTTACAGAACCATGCCATTCTATTTAGAATTGTAAGAGACTATTTGCTTAAACGTGTTTTAGCTACTGTAGCGTATTCAAAAGCATTACTTACATTATAACTATGGTAAAGTTATTTAAAAATGAACAATATTTCCTTTCTTTAGCATACATATCTGCATTTTCAAATTGAGATGCTGATACTAATCTTGACAAATTGCCTAAACTCTATTAAAATGTAACAATGCATAATATGTGAGGAGGAAAAGAATTGCTAACGCATATAATTACAAATAGTATAAAATATATGAATGATAAAACATTAGCATGGTTTTGTGATATTGTAAAACCATAATACATGGACTTAGCATACAAGTTCCTCCGTTTATTCGGTGGACATAGTTTTCACTTGACTTTGAAGTATGGGCCAGATTCCCGTGACAAAAGTGAGCACACTTTTCTCACATAAATTTTATCACTTTTCACATAAATCACGGACTATTTTCATAGTATTGAGATTGTATCATTAGAAATGAAACTTTCGTTTGATATTAATGGCGACCATATCACCATTTTGGAGTCAAAGATTATCAAACTTTCTTTCATCTCCTCCCCCCACCGGTAAATAGGCCGGTCCGGCAACCTGGGGTCGGACATTAAAGAGGCAGTGTCCGAATTAATGGATGTCCTTAAATTAAGTTTTTAAAATAATTTGGAGGGAATGGGAAAAAGTGTAACAAAACTGCTTCGGACCATGAGCGTCAGAATTTTTGTAAATTTCTATTTTCATTGATTAAAAAGTAACCCAATAGCTTTTTTCCATGGCATCACAGACATTTCGTTTATTTAAAAGTTATTTTAAATTTCACTTTTTTTTTAAAAAAAACACAAAACAAACAAACAACAGCAAAAACAAAAACAACAACAACAACAACAACAACAACAACAGCAACAACAACAACAACAACAACAACAACAACAACAACAACAACAACAACAACAACAATAACAACAACAACAACACATATTTTATTTACTATACTCATCTATTGATGGTACTGTCCCAATTTCGTTTCGCTTACAAGTAAACAAAGTTCAAATTTATTTGCTAAAATACAAATTACTATTTTAATATTTTATATAAACAATACAAAATGATGTTGTTCATTAGCTGAATTAATATTTAATTGAGTTTAATTATTCTCAACTTCTAGAACAATTTATGGAGGGAAGCTAAAAATTAATTAACATACTTGACGTGCAAATAGCCGCCAAAACATGACAATTTGCTGGACAATACCATTAAATAGTTTTGTCAAACTGATTTGGACATAGTACTGGTTGTATATCAGCGGTTACAGAAACACATGCACATAACGTGTATTTCTTTTAATGTTGTTTTGATAACCACGCATTTGGCGCATTATTTGAGCTGAGTGCCTTTATAGCAAATCCATGTACACGGTATGCATGGCATACTCTCAAATGTGTTTCTGTTAATAAGGTACTACTGCCGTTTTAACTGCTGTTACTGCTGCTGTTATAGCTGTTATTATTATTGTTGCTGATGTTGTTGTTGCTGCTGCTCAGTGCTGCTAGTGCTGCTGCTGCATAATAAGTATTGACCAACTGTATCATCATCAACAATAGCATCAGCACCAACAGCAGAGTCAACGGAAATGATACACTATCGAAACACAACAATGTTCTTTTTTAATGCAAATGAATTACGACATACGCGACGTTCGCAATTTTACTAACGTCTTGTCCGTTATTCGCTTTCGAACATGACCCTTTAAAGCCACCATAAATCACCAGATTCTATTCTCCAGCGAAATGTATAGCCGCCAATAATTTTACGCGCAATCAATTCCCAATCATCCCTATATATTATCCCACTTGTTTTGCGCAGAATCAAAGGGAATTACGGGTTATCAAAATATCCCGTTAGGGGTCCACTTCACTTTTGATGAGCTCATATTATTGGTTCCCCGCTAATGGCCCGCTCTTGTTTCTGACAGCAAACAACCTGTTCCGGTGCTCCCTTCAAAGGGCCGAGGAAGTTGGCCATCTTGTTTGGGGCTGTTAATTAAGTGTACTACGGTTAAAACAGAATTCATTGATTAGGCGGTAATTGTATGATGGGTCGTTTGTTTTAAGATTTACAAAATAAAACGTCAGCGAATAGGATAAGTATCCATGTACTCATCATCCATTTTTTTTTCAATTTATTTCAAGTCTTTGGTGTCGTTTGGTGTGCAATTTTCTTATCTTTTGTTACGTCTGTTTGATTTTTTTGCGGACTTTATATCTAAAGACATTCTGTTGAAACAAAATTAAATGAATAAAAAACCCAAAAAAAACAAGAACAAAGAATTCTATAGAGATAGGTCCTAAAACTCATGTCCTCTTTTTATTCTTAAAATACAATCAATGTAATCCAGTAGGTTTACTCATATATAACCGACTGCGAGGACATATATCTCATATGCAAGGACATATAAATCTATATAATTTCTTGTCGAATGGCTTTTATTTTGATTGCAAGGTTTAAACTACACGCCATAGCTAATAGTCCGCCCATGTTATGTAGTTTGTAAGTTCGAAGTTCGAAGACTTTTAAATATAAGATCGTAATAAATGACACATAGAACGGCGTGTAGTTTTTAGACCATTTGATATAATGTAGTTTGTGAAGTCGTAGTATATGGCACATATAGTACGGCGTGCAGTTGTTAGACTATATGATATGATGTAGTTTATAAAGTCGTAGTTTATGACACATAAAGTACGGCGTGCAGTTTTTAGGCCATTTGATATGATGTAGTTTATAAAGTCGTAGTAAATGACACATAAAGTACGGCGTGCAGTTGTTAGGCCATTTGATATGATGTAGATTATAAAGTCGTAGTAAATGACACATATAGCACGGCGTGCAGTTGTTAGGCCATTTGATATGATGTAGTTTATAAAGTCGTTGTAAATGACACATACAGCACGGCGTGCAGTTGTCAGGCCATTTGATATGATGTAGTTTATAAAGTCGTAGTAAATGACACATACAGCACGGCGTGTAGTTGTCAGGCCATTTGATATGATGTAGTTTATATTGTCGTAGTAAATGACACATACAGTACGGCGTGCAGTTGTTAGGCAAGTTGATATGATGTAGTTTATAAAGTCGTAGTAAATGACACATATACAACGGCGTGCAGTTGTTAGTAGTTTATAAAGTCGTAGTAAATGACACATTTAGCACGGCGTGCAGTTGTTAGGCCATTTGATATGATGTAGTTTATAAAGTCGTTGTAAATGACACATACAGCACGGCGTGCAGTTGTCAGGCCATTTGATATGATGTAGTTTATAAAGTCGTTGTAAATGACACATACAGCACGGCGTGCAGTTGTCAGGCCATTTGATATGATGTAGTTTATATTGTCGTAGTAAATGACACATACAGTACGGCGTGCAGTTCTTATGCCATTTGATATGATGTAGTTTATAAAATCGTAATATATGACACATAATACGGGGTGTAGTTTTTAGACCATTTGATATGATGTAGTTTATGAAGTCGTAGTATATGGCACATATAGTACGGCGTGCAGTTGTTAGACCATTTGATATGATGTAGATTATAAAGTCGTAGTTTATGACACATAAAGTACTGCGTGCAGTTTTTAGGTCATTTGATATGGTGTAGTTTATAAAGTCGTAGTTTATGACACATACAGTGCGGCGTGCAGTTGTTAGACCATTTGATATGATGTAGTTTATAAAGTCGTAGTTTATGACACATGTAGCACGGTGTGCAGTTGTTAGGCCATTTGATATGATGTTGTTAATAAAGTCGTAGTTAATGACACATACAGTACGGCGTGTAATTTTTAGACCATTTGATACGATGTCGTTTATAAAGTCGTAGTTTATGACACATACAGTGCGACGTGCAGTTGTTAGGCCATTTGACATGATGTAGTTTATAAAGTCGTAGTTTATGACACATACAGTGCGGCGTGCAGTTGTTAGGCCGTCTGATATGATGTAGTTTATAAAGTCGTAGTTTATGACACATAGAGTGCGGCAGGCCATCTGATATGATGTAGTTTATAAAGTCGTAGTTTATGACACATATAGTAAACTTTGTAGGTTTTAAAGACGATTGTATACAGTGTAGTTTATAAAAAAGTGGTCTATGGCTTACATAATATGCTTTGATGTGTTTGCGACTATTGAATATAATATAGTTAACGAGACAATTGTTTATTTTGTAGTTTATGTGTTCATAATAGACACATATGATAAAGTATGGTGTCCATAAGACTATTGAAAATAATTCAGTCTACGAGACAATTGTACATATATTGTAATGTATATTTCCATAGTGGACAAATATACTGAATTATGTAGTTTACGAGACGTTATGGTGTAGTTTATATATAGCTTTTTTACAAATAATTCATTTTAGTTTTCATTCAGTACAACAATACATTTTTGTTTACCCTTGCTCTTTGAACTCTTACTCTTGAAAAATGTCATGACTACATCAGGAATTGCTCCCCTGTTGCTTATCAGCTTCTATATGGAAATGAGAGATGATACAAAAAGGGAACCAATCTTATATTACGTTAGTAAATTTGCCATGTTACGTGCAAGTCTCGGGATAACGGCCCCCTTCTGAGCCCGCCCTCCTTTTGTTTCCATGCATGCATAATTCATCAGCTCATTTGCATACTAATGAGATCGAAACGTATTCTAGGCACAACTTTCGAATTCTTACTTCACAAAAAAATTGAACTGTATCAAAATCAACAGGTTACTTGTGAAATTAATTTGTGCCGCGGAATAGACGTACAAATTTGATTAACTATGGACTATACGATCATGGAGACCGAGGCACTCATGAAAGGTACGATAGCATCACTAGTACATGCACTGTCATAAATATATGGAATAAATCTCCAGAGTGAGAAAGTTTTTAAATATTTTACACACACACACAAAAAATAAAATGGTTTTAGCACGTTTGTCGTTACATCTTTTTCGCAAACATAAAAAAACAAAGGATGTGCTAATTAGTTGTGTATTGGCTTTAATTGCAACATACCACATCATCGTTAATGATCAATTGTCAATTAAAGGACGATATGTATGGATGAAGTGATGATTTAATAATTGAAATTAAAGTTTTGTGTTCAAGTAAACGTATTTAAACGCAGATACATCGTGCTACCTTGTGATGTAAAAACAAAAGTGGATTTGAGATTTAAGTTTATGGTTATTGTGATACATAAATGTAATTGAAATTAAATTATATAAAACATAAGGAACAATAGGGCTAGGCATTTTTTCAGTGAGTTTCTATAGTTACATGTAGTTTTGTATGCTGTTGAGTTATACCTGTCCGTGTATAATTATCCGTGGATATATTGGGTCATCATATTCGTCTCTTGCTTTTCTTCTTCTTCCTCCCTTTTTTCATCTTCTTTGTCTCTTTTTTACGTATCTTCTTCTTTTTTTCTTCTTCTTTTGCTTCATTTTCCTCGTTATCTTCATTGTATTTTATTTCCTTTTTTATTCTCCTTGTCTCTTTTTTATGTATCTTCTTTTTCTTCTTCTTTTGCTTCATTTTCCTCGTTATCTTCATTGTATTTTTTATTTCCTTTTTTCTTCTTCTTGTCTCCTTTTTACGTATCTTCTTCTTCTTCGGCTTCATTTTCCTCGTTATTTTCATTGTATTTTATTTCGTTTTTTATTCTTCTTTGTCTCCTTTTTACGTTTCTTCTTTTTCTTCATCTTTTGCTTCATTTTCCTCGTTATCTTCATTGTATTTTTTATTTCCTTTTTTCTTCTTTTTTTATCTCCTTTTTACGTAAATTCTTCTTCTTCGGCTTTATTTTCGTCGTTTTCTTAATTGTATGTTTCTTTCCTTTTTTTCCTTCTTCATCTATCTTACTTAAGTTGCTTACCATCATTAATATTGCTGTGTTTTTTTTTTCCAGATTGGCTCCCTTCTTCATGTTTCTTATTTTTCTGTTTCTTTGTTTTACAACCAAACAATTCTTCTTCAGTTACTTATCATTATAATTTATGATTGTTATTTTTTATCATTAAGTTACCTTTTTTCTTTTTGAGATAGGTTTCTGTAGCATGGGAATTTAAAACTCAATTGTAAAAAGTCAGATATAGATGGACACAACTTAAACAACTAGTTTTCAGCACCCTCAGTTTTTAAGGAGTAAAATATTAGCGTTTTTTTTAAATGAAAATTACGATAAAAGACTAGAATCTTGCCCAAAGAACAATGGGTTCTGTTCCGCTTTTTATGAATGTTCTATAAAACTTAAGGCTAAACCCGACACCTTTTGTTCTTTTTTTATGTTTTGGTTCTCTTCTCAAATGACTTTGGCTATTAAAGTTTAAAACGCCTTGTGCACTGGTAGAGCATCGAAGCCATGGTCGGAGGGTCATCGGTTTCGACCCTCTATCACGACTTTGTGTGGTGGCTCCAAGCAAGGTACTTATCCCACATAATGTTAGTACTGGTTCTACCCAGGAAGACTTCGAGTGTGATTTGTCTAAGCTGTAATACCTTGTTTAAAAATCGAAGTAAAATAAAGTGTTAACTAGACTATTAAGTTTTATGACCTACAAATTATATAAGATCGACTTAATAATTTCGCACTATCCCAGTTGTCGTTTTTGTATTACTATACGTATATGTGTTTCTCAGTATATGAATGGATTTGCAACAAACGAAAGACTCGCAACACCTTGTGCGTGGGAATCTGTAAGTCCATTTCAAGCAAATAATTTGTATGCTAGTTGTTTTAGTCCTTAACGCGATTAATTTTTTAATTGTTATTTTTATAATAATAATTGAAATATGATTTCCTGCAGTAGTCTCAATAAATAAGTACTATTGTATGACCGTGATTGGCGAAATTCCCCAAGATTTAAAATGGAAAATTCGCAAATTTAAATACTTTAAGTTGGACAATGTTTGTTTCAGTTTTTATTGAGGTTTAACGCAATTTTTAATGTCATGATGTGAAAATACGATTTATTACTTTTTGATATTAAAGTGTATCACTCATGAATAATGATGCAAGTACATACAGATATTAAAGTGAAACGTTCAAATATTGTGTTTAAAATTGCATTTCATGTTTTGAAAATTTGAATTATTTTTTAAAGTAACAATAACTCTAATAATGCGAGAATTTCTCTTTTGACAGTAGCAATGTATTACATATTGTTCTGATTAGGTATTTTTATGTTATTTTATCCATTTATTAAGTGTCAACTTGAGTTTATTATCAAATCAGCAACATAATAAATGGATTTGGCTATTTACAAAATAGCATTACATGAACAATTTCAAAAACAGCAATAAGTACAAAACTATAAAATAATACAAATTGAAAATATGTACAAAATACACATCAAAATAAATTATTAATTATTTTATAACGTAATTAAATCATTCATAATAGCTTCACGAGTATCAAAGGCTTCTTTTATTATTTTGAAGACATTATACAATATGTTAATTCGTGGAAGCCATAGTATAAAATTACATTTGATTGTAACTACACTGTTTTATCTAATAAAATACAAACCCTTCTTAGATTAACAGTTATTAGATAAATTGTCAATATTTTGCAAGATAAAAACCGAAAATTTTTTTTGGTTGTAAATCAGTTGCAGGTTTCCAAGAAAATATTGTGAGCTAAGTCGAATATCAGAGGCGTGGTCAGTAAAAACTGAGTTTCAATGATACTCTGCAACTTGATCAAACTATTGATAATTAGATTTTGCATATGTGGTTTGTACTCATCAGACATAAATAAAGAAAAAGGCAAAACTACCAGCTTGTTTGACCATAAATCTTATCTTTCTTTTAAGGACAAGGTCGAGTCAATCAACTTGGCGGCGTTTTCATCAATGGCCGACCGCTCCCTAACCACATCCGCCTCAAAATTGTCGAACTCGCGGCCCAGGGCGTCCGTCCTTGCGTCATCAGCCGTCAGCTACGAGTGTCCCATGGGTGCGTCTCCAAGATTTTACAGCGCTATCAGGAGACGGGCAGCATCCGGCCGGGTGTGATCGGCGGCTCGAAGCCCAGAGTTGCTACACCGGATGTGGAGAAGAAAATAGAAAATTTCAAACGTGACAATCCCGGAATCTTTAGTTGGGAGATAAGAGACAGATTGTTGAAAGAAGGGATTTGTGACAGAAGCACTGTACCAAGTGTTAGCTCAATTAGCAGAGTGCTGAGGTCAAAGTTCAATATTAAGGGTTCTGACGGGGATTCGAGCGACGGTCATGATAGTGATTGTGAGGGTGATAGGGATGGGGTCATGGATAGACATGAACACAGGGGCAGTCATAATATCGATGGCATCCTCGGGGACACTAAGATGGAGAGCAAGAGCGACATCGAAGCAGACGATGGTAAGTCACGTGTTTATGAGACATCTTAAGGGACACGGAGGGTCGTGGGTTTGATCCTCCGCCACGGCTATGCGTGGTGTCATTGAGTGAGACACATTTTCCACATATGCTTAGTACTGGTTCTTCCCAAGAGGACTTTGGGTGTGAGTTGTCTAAGTTGTAAGAACGTACTTCACAATCGATGTAAAATAAATAAGTTTTAACTAATAGAGGTGATCACTGTACTCATACTTTTCACAGTGTTTTGGCAACACTAGATTTACAAATACATGTACTGTTTAAAAATAAAGCAGTTAGAAAATAGTTAGATATTCGTATTTTGTCTTTTGATATTTAAAAGCGAAACTCTTCAAATTGGAGGTTAGGCTAAGGGTTAGCGTTATATTCGTGATGAATATCGAATATCGAAAAACGAATATCAAACTTACTTAAGTCTGCCTAAAATACTTACTTAATTATGAAGTTTGAAATAGTAATATTGGAAATTGATATTCAAGTCAACATGATTATACGTTCATGGATATAAATATTGACTTGGTCACGGTGGGTACATAAAATAAGTTGATTTCAATACTGTGACTTGCGGAAGGGCAGTGGTCCTACTCAAATTAATTCTGAGGTCTCCCTCAACAAATAAAATTGGAAATGCCATATAGAACCCCATTAAAAACTACACCTTAAAAACAATTTCTCAATGTTGATTAACCGATTCGCACATTGTGTTTGATGCTATGAACTTGGTAAGTGGATGGCGGAATGCGGTAGTTGTGCGCATGAAATGATAAATTGCCGCTATCTTGCCGCAGACAGGTGATAAATACATATCCGAAAAGTCAAGACAAATCAAAGTAAAGTCTAAATGTTATTCAGCATTATACTTTATCAAGGAATTAAATATAACGATTCATTGAATAAATTTACAATACAAAAACGCATAGCCAACAACACATGTATACAGATAATACTTTATATACATATATATGTGTATATTTTCTAACAATTTAATATTTAATTTCATTTAAAAAAAAAAATAAAAAATAAAATGATTCCCGCTTTTCAGTAAATACCTCAACATACATTCATATGTGTGTGCGTGTTTGTATGTTTGCATGTGAATGTCTGTGTATATATGTGTGTGCGGGCGTGTGTGCGTATGTGTGCGGGCGTGTGTCCGTGTGTGTTTGCATGAGTACATATGTATACTTTCTCATTAACTACACTTTATGTCATTCATATTTACTTGCAAGGAATGTAATATATCTTAACCATCGTTAAAAATATCAAAATGTAGTTGAAAGGGAATGACCGTATCTAATGTTGAGAGAACTTGTGGCCAGACCCTTTTGCCTTCAATTGTATTTGACTTATATGCATGATAAATATTGTAATATGTGTTTATTTGGCAATAAAATATGTTTAAACTAAATGTATACAAGTACCGCGCACGCTTGAGGTTGCTGGGTCGATAACCAGCTCGCCTCGATGCCTCTCTAGGACAACTCTCAGTAATGGCTGTACCCAGAAAAGGACACTAGAGCGGTTCGTATAACCTCAGAACATTCATCGCAATCGAACATAAATATCTTAGTATAAACTTAAACAAATGCAAGAAAATCGCGATACATGATTAAAAAAACTACACGTAAAGCAGACGTTAAATGGCTAATTCTTACAATATATATACATGCGTGTTTCTCTCTCCAATACGTTATAAAGAAACAATGAGGTTGGCGATACAGATACTTCTATATTCCATTTAATAATATTTAATATAATTAATAATATTTCAGTGTTTTACAAAGCATGGTTAGTGTTCAGAGTTAATGAGTTTTTCTTCTTATGTCCTCCTTCGTTTTCAATCCTTATCCACGTTTCAATGGTGCTAGCATACGGATATTATGTAATACAAATGAATTTATTCAGTGCTTTATGGTGAATTATAGAGATGTATCAGTGATTATTTTTGATAATTTCACTGTTTATACTGTATTATAGTGAAGTTATAAATTGAATTTTTATTGTTTAAGATAAAAATGGTGTCAGTGAAATATAATCTTTTACTCGCCGACGCTGAAATTGGTATGTTAGCTCGCTACGCATCCGCGACCACTTCTCAGTGTTACACTCGATACAATAAAGACGATATTTCACTGAACTTAAAAAGTACTCGTTCTGTAACATTTCCTGTTATATTTGAAGAGTTCTCCTTAAATTATGATTATCATCACGCATTTCATTAAACAAGTGTCAAAAACGTGAACAGGATGTTTCTAAAGGGGCATTTGATGAATTTTCACTTAATATTATATGCGTGCATATGCCGGCACATAGAGTAAAACCTGAATTAAGCAACCACTCAAGGGAAAGAGCAAAAACGACCCCTTTAATGAGGTGAATGTTTAATACAGGTTTAATAAAACTAAAATTATTAAAGTGGTAAATAGAATATGTGGCTGTTTTAAGACAACTGGTTGCTTAGTAGAGGTGGCTATTGTATTTGTTTCATTTTTTGAAAAAGGAATAATTCTTGTAAGGCGTTCAAGGTCATACAGTAACTTATCCTCTCAATAATGAGTTCCTCCGGTTTTTACACCACTCCACAGCATTAAATCACCACCGTGATAATGTCTGGCAAAGGATGACCGTACATAACGTTAAGTTTTTACATTTAAGCCAGTAAGGAACTATTTCAATGTACAACAATATAGGTTATTCTCCTGTTCTAGATTTAACATCTTAGATGAACTATATTCCATTACTCAGAACGAAAAAATTGACTTACAAAATCTTCCGATACGGTCGAAATATTCTGTAAGTCAATGTTTTGATCTGAGTAATAGAAAATAGTTCATCTAAGAAATACATTTATAACTGACTATTAATTTAATATTTACATGTACCAGCAACGAACAATTTAAAATATTAATTTTACAAAACCAATTCAATAATACATTTTTCTTAAAGAAAAACATTTTTACTACGTTTATTCCGAAAAACCAAATTTGAGAAAAAAAATATATGCAAATATACAAATTTTCGCAATAATTTTTTAAGGTATAAATTATCAAATGAGACGTAATGTTCCATTTCAACGCTTAATTTTTGTAGTTGGTAACAACGCTATGTCAAATAATTAGTATCTTTACAAATTTCTAGTAGACTTAAACAAGCTGGTCGAATCCAATCGTCACCTGCTACAGTTTTCTTCTTCGTCCCTGATACAGCCAGTTTCGCCACGGGGAGCCAGCCAGTAAGGCCATGGGAAACCAGCAGAAATTAGCCATACACACTCATCAGCGTGTTTAAGTACCAATTAAATTGTTGCATCTTTTAGGGGCCATATGGAATCTACTCTCCAGGACCCCTTCTTACCCCGACACCCTGTCGTGTTCACCAATTTGAAAATTGCACCGCCTGCACGGCCGCCTTTGATTTTACTAACGAGACAGGTTGTTTTAAACACCGTATGCTAATGAGCTACATCAATATTACCATACATTAAATGAAGGTAATTTATCAATTTTATTGAATGATTTCAGAAATATATCTACAGCAAGTGTTACGTTATCAATTGCCATTAATTAAAAGTACATTCACCAAACTGTTTTTTTTTTCAAGATTCAAGTTTTTTTATTTGTAACTTAAACATATAATGTTTCTCATTACATACATATATTATACATACATTCAATATAGTTATTTATCATGTGACACATTTTATGAAACAATTCATAAATTTGTTTAAATATTTGTAACACATAAAGTAGCATCTGTGCATCTGTAGTTAATATTTCAATAAGAGGATGGACGTTATTATTTATGAATGGATTTCGTAAACAATTTTCTTTTAAATAAATATCTAAAATTCCATAAATCAACAATGATAGATAATATATATGTACCTCATATTCATACGTACAAGGCCACCCAAACAATGTTTTGTTAATTAATTAATTAATTAACGGGGACCTATGTTTTGAACCTGTTGAACAATTGATTGGTTCGGTGATGACGATGAATTTTACGGTATTCATTTTTAACCGCGTATAAAACTATTCGTGTATTTTATTTGTCTACTTTTGTACATAATATTCATTATATCCAGACTGTTAGTTTGATTCTCTTCACCCACTATTGAAGATTTACATCAACAGGCAAAAAAGGAATATCAACCGACTTCTATCTGTTACATATACATCTAATTTTATAACCTTTTTGAGCTTTTTCCTGATTTCTTTGATAGCATCAAAATATATTACTATTACTATTTTTATTATATATATTTTTTTATTTTTCTTCTTCTTCTTCTTCTTCTTCTTGTTTTTCATTTAGTCTTTCTTCTTTGTATTTCCTTTTTGTTATTCTACTTCTTCTTTCTTCTCCTTTTTTTCCTTCTTCTTATTCGTCGTCTTCTTCTTCTATTTCTTTTAATTCTTATTCTACTAATTATTATCACATCTATTACATTTTTTACCTGTCGTATTATCTTAATTATTATTGTTACCTTATTTTTAAAGTTGTTTTTTTTTAAACATAGAAGCCAAACTTATTGGTTATCAACACTGTTAAAAATGTTAAGAGTCTACGCAAAAATGCCCTAATCACCTGTATGACTTATGGTGGATATCGACCCTGTGATGGGCCGGATCGAAATCGTTAAATAATTTTATTAGCGATAAAAGCTGCAAAATTTATTAGTCCAGGCTCGACAATTTTAATTTTCTACTAAATTGAGTGTTTCGTCAAGGACTTTAACAATTAACGTTACACAAAAAGTCAACATGATTTTGTCCAAAAGCGCATGCCGGCGGCACATTTTTATCTAAGGGTTTTGTTTAAAAATCAAGCCGCGGCACGAGACCGGTTCTGACCTAATCGGCATGTCATTAAAGTTGATGCATTACCGCGTGTATTACGTCATCAATTTGTGAGTTCTGAAGGGTTGAACTTCATTACGCAGTCGAGTGTCAACATTTGATGCAACTTTGTCGTCTGCGTAAATCAACCGTAAAATACGTTTAAAATTCCATTAAAATACTTGACATTGAGAACTCGGCACAAGAATAGACTCTCTCTTGGTATGTTTAAATAAAATTAAAAATGAGAGAAAATATTGACCTTACACCAGCGTTTGAAACACATACTGAAACAAAAAATTGCAAAATAAAAAAAATAAAAAGGTAAAAAAAAAATGTTTGCTTTTTATCTAGTTAAAGGGGCCGTGCCTATATCTATATATGTAATTTTCGATCTTCGCAGAAAAACTGCACATTTATATCAAACATATATTACGAATATTCTATTCAATAACTTAAATAGCATTTTGTCTCTGGAGTGTAATTTTTTTTTAATTTTGTTGACCAAATACTAAATCGCGGCCCGCGATAAAGTCACTTAATAACCAGTGTCGGGTTGTGCTAAAACATTGACGAATGAAACGGAAAATGCCGACCTGTGTACTGACGATTTTTTCCATTAATGTGATCAACTACAAGGATGGAATCAACCATTATCTTCAAATGGGACCTTCCTCTTTGTGACCAACTTTTACTGAACAGAAAGTTATAGGTAGGTAATGCATCTTTAACCTGCACAGCACTGAGAAACATGCATGGAATCAGTTTATATATAAACGTATTAGTTAAAACGCATGTCCAAGGCGCATTCTCAAAATCAATTAACTTTCAGTATTGTAGTAGTGGGTTCAAGACCAATTATCTATTAGTATTGTGGTAATGGGTTCAACAATTAACTATCAGTATTGTGGTAGAGGGTTCAAGACCAGTTAACTATTAGTATTGTGGTAATGGGTTCAACAATTAACTATCAGTATTGTGGTAATGGAGTCAACAACCAATTAACTATCAGTATTGTGGTAATGGAGTCAACAACCAATTAACTTTCAGTATTGTAGTAGTGGGTTCAAGACCAATTATCTATTAGTATTGTGGTAATGGGTTCAACAATTAACTATCAGTATTGTGGGAGTGGGTTCAAGACCAATTAACTATCAGTATTGTGGTAATGGGTTCAACAATTAACTATCAGTATTGTGGGAGTGGGTTCAAAACCAATTAACTATCAGTGTTGTGAAGTGAGTTCGAACCAAGCTCAGACTAAAGACTTTATGTACGAAATACTGCCTTGTACTTGCAGAAAAACAATGGTTCTATTCACATTCTTGTACATGTATACGGCTGAATACAAGGATTTCCTGAACCAAAATCATACGTTGTCATTATATAACTTGCTGTGTTGAAAGTGACATTAAATCTCATTTATAAACGTTAACAAATAGAACATATTCATGTGATTACCACGAAGAGACTGTCGTTGTTTTTGTCAAGATATCACTACTAAACATCGTCTCGTGTAATTGTTATTAGAATGACTGTAACATGTTATGTGTACTTTCTAGCCGGACTTTATGCCAAAGTCGTGAATTATAAATGTGATATATGTTGTCGTGATTTAGCTTTGCAGTGTTGATCACCGCCAAAATGATCATACGCGACAAGGACTACTTTTTATTCCCCGAATTTCATTATTTTATGTATTTGATATAAGCAAGAAGAAACAAATCAAACAATAAAAATGTATTGTGGACATTGTATTATATCATTTTTAAAAAAATGTTGCATAAAACAAAACAAAACGTTACAATACAAATCAATCAAATTAAGAAGGCGTAGGAATATTTATTTACGCCAGGCTCTCAGTACTGCAAGTACTTTGACTACATTTGTACAGACAACGAGACTAATAAATATTAACACTTTATCTAAATAAATCAACAACACCGTTATTACCATTATAACACTGACACAAAAAAGCAGCAGCAACAACAACAAAAACAATATTAACAGTATCATCAACATATTATATGACAATGAACGATCATAAAGTTTAAAATCTCACTGATTTCGCTGTTAAAATCTATCTAAAAGAACTAAAAAGTCGCACGAAAGATCGCGAATCACATCCCACCTCACCGCCACCAAAATTCCATTAGCTTATTAAATGATACATTCTTGTCAATCACAGCACTTGTGGGTCAGTTCTGTTATCTATATTGTAACTAACTGTCTGTCAAATTACTAAAATTAATTTGTTAACATATTTTAATATTTACAATGTGTTAAAGGGGTTATATTGGCATATTACCGTCAATTCCCTGTCCTAAATACACACGCCCAGCATGAAGATACACTTATTACTTAGAAATATACGCATCTAAAGTGTCTAATTGCATAACCTCTTTATTACAAACATCGGGGTTTGTGAAGCCACGTTTGTGTTTTTGTTTACATTCGCTATCTTCAACGAACCGCTTTCGGGTTTCCGATCAATCATCGGATAATATCGTGAAGACTCGTTCCCGATCTCGTTTTCGAGGCTTTGTTCGGGAAGTTTACGGAGTTCAATGTAAACATTGCGCAATACTTTATTGCGGGACGTATTAAAGTTTTGGCCAATATTCAATTACTGTTAATTTGATAACTTTAAAGTAAATAAAGGTTATACGTCAATACATAAGCATTATTTTGAGAACACTGCATACAGGAAAAGTCTGGATTAACAGCGTGTTTGTATTACTTGCCAATATAATCCCTTTAAGCTTACAAAGTTAACCATTTGCCTCACGTGCCAATCCCCTTTATGTACAATAAAACCTGTGTAAGCGGGCACCTCTATTAAGCAGCCACTTGTCTTCAGCAGCCACATTTGCTATATCCCATTTCTATGCGTTCAGAACAAAACAAACCTGTTTTAAGCAACAGCCTGTTTTAAAAGGCCACGTTTTCTCCTTCCCTTGACTGGCTGCTTAAGACAGGTTTGATTGTATATAATGTGTCTATCAATCTGATTGTAAATAATTATTTTTTTCATTCCCAAACCTTGTCAAATGCCACTTCCCTGTCAATCATTCTGACTCGCGTGCCAATACGCTTTACCTATATAATAGGTATTGTCTGTCAAACTACTGAAATTAATTGTCTAAATATTTTGATAATTTTTTGAATGTTTATACCTTATCAAATGTTACATCTCTGTCAGTCATTACGATTCGTGCGCCAATCCGTTCATCTGTGTAATATTATTACGAATAAACTGTCAAATTTCAGAACGTGATTGTATTCGATCAGATGTCAGATATTACGTCATCGTTGACAGCGAGACAATTTGCAAAGTGATACATTTATTTATATAGCAAAGAACGCAAACAGCAGGTGTGAATTTAATACAACTAGTAAATGAACATATCAAAGAACGAAATGAGCATAACTTGGCATCATTTAGTAGTAATCTAGCAAAGAACAAAAAAGAGCATAAATATGGAATTAATTAATAGTTTATGAATCTAGCAAAGAACACCAATAACAGATCGTGTGAATTTAAAATTAATACAAAAACTAAAAGAACATAGCAAAGAACAAAAAGGGTATGCTTTGGAACAAATTTATAGTGTATGCATCAAGCAAACAACACCACTAACAAGTCATGTGAATTTAATTAATACAAAAAGTAAAAAAAACATAGCAAAGAGTAAAACGATCATAATTTGGAATCAATTAATAGTAAATGACTAGCAAAGAACAAAAATAACGTGTACGAATTAAATGCAAATAATCTATGAACCTAACAAAGAATAACAAAGAGTATAAATGGGGAATTAAGGCAGTATGTAGTGACGTTGCAGAAATACATAATTAGGAATTAAGGCAGTACGTAGTGACGTTGTAGAAATACATAATTAGGAACTAAGGCAGTACGTAGTTTCGTTGTAGAAATACACAATTGGGAATTAAGGCAGTACGTAGTGACGTTGTAGAAATACACAATTTAAGTGGTAGCCGACGTTTTAGTAGAAAACTTAAAATACAATTTGATTATCGGTGGACGATAAAAATTGCCGAAATTAAAACATATTTCATACTTTTTGTCATAGATGACCTCAACATTGCCATAAAGAATGTTTAATTATTATCTCAGAGTTATCTCTTTTTACAAAATTGATTGATTGAAAGATGTTTTACGGCATGTTGACATATAAATTACAAAAATTAAACCGAACTTTAGAGTTTACATATATACTGGGTATTAAAATTACATATTGACATCATGTACATATAATTTTCTGAAGAAAAATGGTCTTATAAAAAATAATCAAGATTGTCGCCAGTCCATTTAAACAAATAGCGCCATAATATAAAACACATGTGTCGTATCTTAATTATTATTCAAGTACAGTTAAGCTATACAAAACATAAATAATTGAGCATACATCGTACTTATTTCTTTCTGTTTTTTGACACGCTTAATCATGCTGTCTCAATATAACGTGTAGAATTATACAGGTTCCCGGCGACAGGTTGTATACTACGTGCAGCCATATGTCGCCAGGAAATCACCAAATCTTTTATTCACATTTGTTCAGTCGTGAGATACGGACATAAATGATTTCGGTGTAATCAAAATCGCACAAACTGTGTTTCTGCATGCTTGTATACAAATGGTTCTGCCGCACCACGTCTACGGTTCCGCCAATGTCTCATGCTTTGTGCTGCGTTATCACTTGCTCGTAGTGTTCTCGACAGCAGCAAGAAAATTTGGCCAACATAACTTGTGCCATATGGAAAATTTGCACCGATATTTGTTCTTTGTTAATTGTTCCTAAATGGGTTTCTTGAATGTTTGTTTCGAGTTGATTGTTTAAAGTATTTAAAGACGCAGTATTGCCTCGGGGCATGAAATGCGAAATGATTACATATATTAGTTGGGTTTTGCAAATGCCATTCCTTACAGAAGGCCGGGCATACTTGAACGTGAGCCAGGGTCGCAACAACCTCGTGTTGTAATAATAATAAATCTCCAGGTGAAGATAACGTTGTAAATGAGCAAATGAAGGCCTCAATGCATAACATGTTACCTGTTTATGTTAAACTTTTCAATTTGATTTTAGATACTGGTATAATACCTGAAAACTGGACTAAAATCTATAATCTGCAAAAACAAAGGCAATTTTATCAGCCTGAAAACTATCGTCCGATTTCCTTACTAAGCTGTTTTGGAAAAATGATCACATACATTTTAAATACTAGGTTAAATTTGTATACGGAATGATCAAACCTTGTAAATGGAATTCAAGCAGGCTTTAGAAAAATAAATCTGTCACCTTTTCTGTTTAGTATCTTTCTAAACGACCTTGCACATTTTTAAGCAGCCAAAATGTAGCTGGGGTTAAACGAGAAACTGATATTGACCAGGTTAACATTTATCTTAAACTATTTATACTGCTCTACGCAGATGATACAGTACTGATATTGACCAGGTTAACATTTATCTTAAACTATTTATACTGCTCTACGCAGATGATACAGTGCTGATATTGACCAGGTTAACATTTATCTTAAACTATTTATACTGCTTTACGCAGATGATACAGTGCTGATATTGACCAGGTTAACATTTACCTCAAACTATTTATACTGCTCTACGCAGATGATACAGTGCTGATATTGACCAGGTTAACATTTATCTTAAACTATTTATACTGCTCTACGCAGATGATACAGAACTGTTTGGTGAAGCGGCGAATGGTTTTCAAGAAGCTTTAAATTGTTTTAAAGATAACTGTGATACCTGGAATCTCAAAATTTATGTTGAAAAAAACAAAACAAAAATCATGATATTTAGTAAAGGAAAAGCAAGACATAACAACATATCTAAATGAGGAAATGATGAAGTAGAAATAGTTGATAGCTATAAATATCTTGGTATATATTTTTCAAAAAGTAGTTCATTTTTAAAAACAAAAAAATACATCGCAGAACAGGTCAATAAAGCACAATTTTCCTTATCAAGAAAAATAAAAAACCTTATGACTTCCATATGAAATTCAAAATGACTTATTTAATAAAACGGTAAAACCCATTTTATTTTATGGTAGCGAAATTTGGGGATTTGGTTACTTGGATGTAATAGATAGAATACAGTTGAAATTTTATAAATATATTTTTTAATTAATAAAATCTGCTCTTACATATATGGTTTTCGTTGAAATAGGTGAGACACCTTTATCAGTGGATATAAAAAATAGACATATTTCATACTGGACAAAATTAATAAATAATTTGAATATATATATATATAAAAAAAAAAAAAAAAAAAAAAAAAAAAAATAATAATAATAATAATAATAATAATAATAATAATAATACACAACAAAAAAATTCACCAAAAATGTATGTAATATTACATGACCTTGCATCCAAAAACAAAATAAAGTCCCCTTGGATAGATACTATAATAAAATCATCTGCACCTCAGGATACTCAGGCATTTGGTATAGCCAGAGTTTTACAAATGCGAAATGGCGTATTAAGTCATCAAATCAAAAGTTTAAAGACACATTTATTCAAAGCTGACAGTCGGATATACAAAGATCTTCAAACTCTTGTATTTATAAGCTATTTAAAACGAAATTTCAGCAAAGCGTATATATAAAAAAAGTTACCAATATATTACTGTAACATGTTTCTCAGGTTTTTTTTAACCAGAAACCATAAATTACCTTTGAAGTTGGACGTTGGAGATCTGGTACGATAAATGAAAGAAAATGCCATTAGTGTAATGATATTGGTGACGAGTATCACTATGTCCACCTTCCATGATGCAAGAAAAAAATATTAAAATTTACTTTATAATTTATACAAGACTAAATATGCTTTAATTCACTCAATTACTATCAAGTGAAAACGGATTAGAACTTAAAAGATTAAGTTGTTTAGTAGAGAAAATAATGAAAACTATTTATTCAATTTAAAAAAAACAGGCATTCAAAATAAATTGTGAACACATTGTACATGTTATCTTGAATTTTAATTAAAAAATAGTCTAATCTCAAAAACCAAACAGATCAAAACAGGGATAGTGACATGATAATCACTAGATAACAGCGAATAACTGTAAATAAATAATCATACTAAAAGGCTGTTATTTTGTAAATGTATTGAAGCTTGTGTGTGTGCTGACCTTTCTGTTTAGACATGGTCATATGAACTGTAAAACTGTATATAATTTGTTTGTCACTATTGAACTAGTTTTGGAGCTGTATGACAGCATCATATATATTTTATCCGAGTATATGGCTGTGTAAATGTAAACCAGGCATGCATGATTGGAAAATACAGTTGGCTGCTACGTACATATAATAGTAATAATAATGATAATAATAATAATAATAATAATAATAATAATAATAATAATAAACACCTCTAAAAATAGCACAGAAGTACATATTCCCAGAAAGATGAAAAAAAACAACCAAATATGAAAAGTCATCATACATGCTTCCTCGCAAGGATAACTTTTTACTAACCACAAGTATTACTTACATTATATGTCTGTTATATCACAGAGTTATTAGCTATTTTCCAAAGTTCACAACTGCGGTAAACTCTCTACAACCAAGCGAGAACCATGACGCCATGTTGTGCATGAATATACATTGTACTTACTCAATCAAAATGTTTCGCCCAACAAGGTTTCGTCCAAATAGAATAAACATGCTGATATAACAAAATCAATAGCATATATATATATATAGCATATATAAATCACTTATTTAAAATTTAGAATTGAATCCAATTTTATATATCATCAAGAGTTATTGCTACTGATATAATTTATAAAACGTTTTATGTAATAGTAATACAAATGCATATTTTTCAGATCTAGTCGTTCTCCTGTATAAGAATGTTATTGTTATGTATGTGAATGGGATGTAAGCTTGTGAATGAATTGCCATTGGTATTCTAATTTTCTATTGCTTTATACTTTATGTACTTATGCTTTTCACATTGTGAAATTGAGTATTGAATGAATACAATTGAACTGAATTGAATTGAAGTAAGGTAGTTTGACATTGTGACGGATGTACACTTGATGCAAACTTGTGCAAACTGGATTTCTTCGACGCTCGTTTTTCTGAAAGACAGACGTGTTGAGGAAATTCATTGTAGATGTATGTTCTAAGATATTAAGATAAAATTAATATAGAAAAATGCATCCGACAAGCAATAAAAATACACAAACAAACATCTGAACGATGTTCTGCTGACATAGTCACGGAAATAGCCGAGGTTGTGAAATTGTTTATATCGGCCAATCAGAAACTTTTTTTTGTTCTCAACGAAGCATAAGTCGCGACGTGTTTTTTTGAATAAAGAAGCGTCGAAGACGATTAAGAATATTTTTAATTTAAAACTTAAAAATTATTTGGGAGCCTAGAGAGTTTCTCAGCTGATGCAATATTACTTCATGTGTCAACATTTGTTCCTGCACAAAGGGTCAAGGCGTTTGATTACGAAAAAATTGTACAGTAATGTTCGAGTCAGTTTGGAAATAACCCAGATGTAGAACTACCGCGATTCTGTGGACAAACACGAGGTTCCATTCTATGCTTTTTATGCTGTTTAATGACTGTACATGTAATACTTTTATTTAAGATAGTTTTCTTGACCAACATGATATATGTGTATTACATATCGAAATATGTGTTTTACACGTCATGACTAAGTGGTCCTCGGCGCTGCGTCTTTATCAATCACTTAACTCCTCACCACCGCTAAGGTCGTGGATTTGAGCCCTGCTCTGTTAAGAGAAATAGTGTGAGATAGTTGACATGTTACTCGGAGAACTGTGGTTCTACTTAGATTCATCTCCCCCCGCCCCAACAGAAGTAGAAATATCCCCCACCCCAACACAACCTGGAGTCATATGTAACCTGTTATATGTGTTGAAAATTACGTTTAACCTCCTGTGCCCAGTTGTTCAAAGATTAGCTTAACCTTGGGTTAAGTTATTTTTTTCAAATCGCAATATTTTTGGATTCACAACTTTTTCGGTAATAACTTTAATGAGCATTATGAAAAGATGCCATTTTGTTTCTAAAAATGCGTTTAAATTGCCATAAAATTATTTAGAATAAAAAATATTGAAGTAACAAAATTTCACTTAACCTATGGAAAAGTAAACCAAACTTTTAACAACTGGGCCCTGCAGAAAAAAACCCATAACTAAACGTATTTCTTTCTACTAATTAAACTATAGTTTTCTTGACTGACATGTCGACAGGTGTATCACTTACTTCAATAAATATATTCATGACCGCCCTACATTAATTAACGACTCATGTATTTTCGACTAAATAAAACTATCCACATTAATGTCACCGCCTAGTCTCTTTTTTATTCTGACATTCATAGAATATGGACATGAATACAAAATATATTTCCCGCAAAAGTCACATTAGCCGAAAATTAAACCGATACAAACACTGGATTATACACACAGTATGGCGTCTCCAGATTCATTTGAAAAGGAGATTTGTAAAGAAGTCAAACCAGTTCACTATCCCCTTCATGATGGCTCAGGTCTGAAAAGTCAGAGGTTCAGACTGTGTGTCAGTATATTCCCCTGCTGGTCCGTTTTGGGGATAGGTCAAAGGCCCGAGCTAATGTCGTGACTGAATATCGAGATCGTCTTTAGAAGTGGCGTTAATGCCGATTTTGGATTGATTTAGATAAATTAACTTCCATGTTGTGTAGGCTGGTATACAGATGTCGTTTTAGACAGATCGTTGTCTTCGCTTTTATTATATCGTTAGAATCATGCATATCCATTAAAATGGCGTACCGTCTAAATATTGACGTTGTGAAGGTTTTACGATTTTACCTGTTGAAGATTTTGAATATTTGTCTATGCATATCATCATTAATATTGATTCTATCCTAATTTTTATTGTAATTGTTGTTGCCGATGTCGTCGTCGTCGTCATTGTTGTTGTTGTTGTTATACGTGCAGTAAGTATTGTACGACAATGTTCCAGTACCTAGTACACAAATGGAAGAAGAAGAAGAAGAACATTGTTTGATGGACTTTACTAGGTTATGTAAAAGTTCTTTAAGGGACTTTCTAAGATGACCCCATCACCAATCGTATAAGTTAATTGCTGTTTTCAATACACTATACTTGCGGAGGGACGGTGGTTCTACTCAGATTCATTCTGTGGTCTTCTTCCACGAATAAAACTGTGTATGCCATTTATAACATGACATGTGTTGAAATTAACATAAAACTCCAACCAAAGAAACGCATAAAACAATATAATATTTGTTTTATCGAATGAACATTGGAGTGATGTGTTTACGCGTGGTAAAGGCACAGATGAGCATGTCCAATTTATTGTTCACGTGGTAAATATTGTTGATATTAGAGATAAACAACTTTCATTTTTATATTTATATGTTGGAAATAAGTGAAGTAACCGTTTGTAATTTCACTAGCAAATATTATTCACTGAGACCACTCTATTCTTTTTTATTATTTTTTTTTTAAATAAACAGCATGTTTACATGTGTAAGTGCTCAGCGAAGTTTACCTACACCTGTGTATGCGGTAACTCCGTGCATGGTGTTGTCCAATTCTGAACTCAACCGCCTCTCCGTAAGGTGCGCCTAATATATTACAATGAAATTGATTTAAATTAAAATTATATGGCGTACCGCCGCCATTTCGCTTTAATTTGAACACCATAGGTATCACTGCGAATAAATACAAAATTCAAGCCCATAATCGTCTAATTTACCAGTTTGAATTTGTAATTTCTTCACGCGTTTCAATACTTTGAATCAATTTTGTGTGTGATGAAATATTTGGAAGTATTCCTCGCTCTGTGGGACTCGGTTGTACACGATTTTGAACAATTCTGATTGGTCATCAGACTGATAATAGCCTCATTGTGACGACCACCTGTCCCGCAGAATCTTTGATCCTTCAATTTGATTGGTCCTGCTGCGCTTTGATATAAGACCCACCTCTGGGTGATAGATGACATATTGAAACCCTTGACGTGTTAAGAAATGTTATATGAATTAATTTTAAAATATTTTTGAAGACATTTGCGGTTATCTCTCAATTTATTTTAAATTCAGCGTTTAATCAAAATACTTAAAGGTCACGAATGGGAAATCTAGAATATTATCACATACGAAGATTTTCTTTCTTTTTTCTCTTCTGGATTTTCGAAATGATATTTTCAACTTTTTAACTTGGTTTCAGTGACCGGGTGAACTAAGTCGCCGTCTCATGATCACTTACTTCTCACCACTAAAGTCGTGGGTTTGAGTCCCGCTTGCTTCAAAAACTTTTTGCGAGAAAGTTTGCAAGTTACTTGCGAAAGGACGTTGGTTATACTTAGATTAATTATAAGATCTTCAGCAACCAAACACTGGATATGCAATATATAATCTGAAATGTGTTGAATGTGACGTAAAATCCCATTACAAAAAACAAAACAAGAAGAAGAAGATAAACATTACTCTAATTCCACTACTCCTTATTACACATATCATTTCTGTTTTCTTTCAGTATAGTTACACACTGTTTAATTGATTTTACTAAGTACACATACAAATTGTACTTACATCCAAATTAACTTTTACATGTACAATAACTATAACACATTTGAGTAAGCTTTCTCGTCTTGATTTTTCTTATATCCTCCAACCCGCCTTAAAAACCTTATCTTATTTGATTGAATTTAATAAAAAGAAAGATATTTAATATATTTATATATTTCATACTTATAAATCGTCAAGTATGTGAGGTGAGGTAAACTATAAATTTATTTTGTAACGGCCAGCTATGAATGTAAATCACCGATATCGAGCCTGGATGTACATTCATGTATTTTCCAAACCTCTTTCTGTTTTTGTATAAAATAGTCATGATGATAGAATATGTCTAATTCTTATAAGTCATAGATGCTTCATTAAATGTTGATCAATACACTATGTAACTTAGGTCGTCCTTGAAAATAGATTATTTGCCGTGCTCCTATCTACTCACTCAAAATTTCAACTACCCAAACTTTTTTATAGACCTTCAAAGCGGTTTTTCATGATTTTCTTTAAAATTTCTTTAAAATAACTATGCAAAATCAAATTTAAAAAATAAAAAAATAGCTACCTACCTACCCACATGAAAAATATTAGGTCGGAGCACAGTAAACAATTTTTTTAAGGATGGCCATATATAGAAATGGTGTTTTAATCAGTATTTATATTCTGACACTTTTAACGACGTCATACTTTATACTAGTGACATTATTCGAGTTTTGAGGGAAATATTCTAAAAAACATACACATTGATTTTTTTCTAATAAATTCCTAAATATTAAAAATATTAAAAACGCGATTTATTTACGTGTTAGTCATTTGTGTAAAAAATTGAAAGAAATTTAAAAAGTAAGGAGGTATGGACTTCTTGTCGATGCTATATTTTCAGGGGAAAAAAAGAACAATCCTAGCAAACTTAACCTTCACGACTGATATCAAATTACTGTTCGTTTATCTTCGATTTTTTTTTGTACCAAGTCAGAACTTATTTTTGCATAGCATTTTTCTAAGGAAAACATCACCAAAACTAAACCCCCAACACCAACGCACAATTACGTTGATAGGTATCTTTAAAAGCTTAAGGCTCATTGAGTGATCAAACGCATCTTCAACATGTTTAAATAGATAAGTCGCCATCAACGAGCTCTCGTACGACGCCAAATGTCATAATTCTAAAATTATAAAGTAAATATACGGGGATTGCCAGAAATGAAGCGAAAAATATTGCGGAAAGGAATTATAACCCGTAGTTTAATGCGATCATCGCTTTTATAATTTACCCAAATCTGACGCCGATATGTCTAGCTGGAGCCGAGGTTTTGATGAAATAAAATTTCAAAAGTCAATTTTAATGTGTGAAGCGATTATTTCCACATATTAAGTAACTATATAGCAGAAAAACAACATATTGTGGACATGCGGTAGAGAAAATTGCGGATTATCTTCGCATTAAATAGAAACGACGAATGCCCAGTACTCACTCACAAAACCTGGTTGAGCCCCAGTTATCTAGTTATGCATTTTAAGATGGCGAAACAAAGACAATTATTTTTTTACACGTTGAATGCATACTATCAACATTAAATTGTTTCAATTTAAGTAGTTTACATGGATTGTGAAACAAGTTCTTACAATTTAAGCAAATCACAAGTCCAGTATTCCAGGGTAGAATCAGAATTTAGCATGTGTGATTACTGACATGTGATCAGCCCACTGCCCTAAGTCCTTGGTCCCACGATCATCCGGTCCTGGGTCCGATACCTTACCACTGGACCACATGCTCCGCTTCACAATATAAACATACATGTGTAGTTTATTTTCGAGATTTAGTGATTGACGCGATACATGCGATTAATTTAAAAATTATAAATGCAAAAAATGATTTCTATTTATTAATTTAATACCAAATCTGGCAATTTGGCTTTTTTTATTATTTTTTCCTTTTGTTTATTTTCAGATCTGTCCGATTACGATTCTGAGCCGGGACTACAGTTGAAGCGAAAGCAAAGGAGAAGTAGGACTACTTTTACGGCGGAGCAATTGGAGGAGTTGGAAAGAGCCTTTGAACGCACACATTATCCAGATATATATACGCGAGAAGAACTAGCTCAGCGAACAAAACTTACAGAAGCACGTGTACAGGTATGATGTCAGATACATACACGTGTAAATAAGCCTCTGATAAAACCTTAGTGAAACATACTGTAATGGCTATTCTATGTTTTTGTCATACTTCTTTTTTTTAAATATTGTAACAGAATTCTGCCATAACAAAATTTTGATTAGATTAAACAAAAATCGGACAACCATGGCGATTTCCAATGTTACGACGTTTACTCCTGTGTTTATATTTTGCGTGTTCTGCTATTGTGACGAATAGAGAACATTTATGGATATGACTAACATTCGTGAAGTATATTAGCCAAGTTCTTTAAATGATATAGTCAATCACTTTTGCCCTGAGCACTGGTGGTCTGCCTTTGTGTAATGTTGTTTCTAACTGATCTTAATCTATGCAATGAACTGACGAATTCATACTTTAAGGTTTGGTTCAGTAATCGAAGAGCAAGATGGCGAAAACAGATGGGGAGTAACCAGATTTCGGCTCTTAACAGTCTTCTTCAGGTCCCTCAAGGGGTCGGGGGCAACCCCTATATGCTCCACGATTCATCCGGATACACGTTCCCTGCAGCACAAGGTAAGAATATATGTATCAACTAACATGAAACATTTTTAAATAGGTTTTCCTCTACCTCTTTCCAATCTCAAAAAAATCCAAGATATATTTAAATCCCCCGCCCTTCCTCAAGTAACTTTCTCACGTAAATTTGTTTTTAGCGGCGAAAGGTAAGTGATAGTAATACGGCGACTTGGATCACTCGGCAACGGACCCTAGTGATACACTTATTAATGTGTTAGTTGACATTCAACAGTTTAAATACATAGCTTATATTTTGCTCCCTCCCCATCCACCATATTTGGCAAAACATTTTTTGTTTCCTTGCATTATTTAGGATTTTTAGGGAAGATTAGACAACTTGAGGCATTTTCTTTAATGATTTCTTTCTCTGGAAATCACTATCAAATGGTTATGGTTAATGGTCCTGTCCGAAAAGTGTTGTCATCTCCCTTGATAGTTTGTTTGCAGTAGTAGCTCTTTAGTGTGGAGTTTTGGCATAATCTACTTCCGGTGATGAGACCGACCGATTACAAATATTGTGAATTTCTATCTTTATAATTATCATAAAAGTAATAAGTTAATTACAAATCTTCAAACCCTTTTCCACATTCGTCAATGTTGTTCTATTCTTGTATATTTAACATTTAAATATACTGTATGCGTCATTTTGAAAAATTAATATAAAATATTATTATGTTCTAAAATTGATTTGCATTTTTTTTCACTTGACGTATATCGTCAACATTGATATAAAACTTGGACCATTGGAGAAAAATGAAAAAGATTTATAATTTTGTATGAATGTAACATATTTTGTGATTTCCTGTTGTAGAAGCCATTTGGCACCGGACTTCCATGGCCCCTAACATGCACCATCCGGCTGTCCCCACCAGCAGCCTGAAGCAAGACCCCCTTCCCCACACACCGTTCCATGGCATCATGGACAACTATTTCAACCATGCAAGTCAGGTGAGAAAAGTTTTATGAAATATTCTCTATTTATCTACCATTGCATTCATTGTATGTAGTAACCACAGCGGAAAAATGGGCCATATACTAATTAGTTCAAATTAATTGGTTCAAAATGGACTGATATTATGAAACCAAATTAAGGAACCGTTTTCACTCGTGTTTCGAGCATTATGACTTGTCAATACAACAGTTTTCATATATTTATACGTAAAAAGTCAGTCTGCTGTTGGTAAAATTATCTTTTGGGGCGAATGTAAATGTGACGAAAAACACGAAAATCTACTATAAGTAGTAAAACAGGCAGAGTACTATAGACATAGTATCATCATTGGAAACAGGAAGAGCTTCCGTGGGGGTATAATCGTGGTTATAAATAATCCTTGTTTCTTCATCTTTAAAAAGCGTTTCCCTTGTTTGTTCTCATTTTTATTTTTTGAATGACATTATTGTTACAGTTTGAACATTTTGAAAGTATTGTCACGTTTGAATTGTGAATTTAGAAAAAAAAGATGCTTGGCAATTGGGGTATGAATACATGACTTCTGACGTCTACTTTCACTTTGTCAAAAGTGTATACACTGAACAGAAAAAAAATCTCTTATATTCTACATGGCCCCTACTTTTATCACAATATTTTGGTAATGCAGAAACTGACAACAATAAAATGTAAGTTTCATTTCTTTCATTTGAGTCTCTCGTAATATCTTAATTACAGTCAAACCTGTTTTAAGCAGCCAATCAATGGAATAAGCGAAAGTGGCATTTTGAGACAGGTTGTTGCTTAATACAGGTTAATTTGCTCTGAAAGTAGCGAAATGAGGAATAGCAATTGTGGCTGCTTAAGACAAGTGGCTGCTTTATAGACGTGACCACTGACACAGGTTTGACTGTATGTAGAAATTACGAATATTTTTGATAATGTAATACCCTTACCAATCGTGAGACTCTCTCAGACGTGCTACACGACGACAACAACAACAACCTGATAGATATTGTCATTCAAAATAACCTCTGCTTAATATACCAACTTTTATAATTTCAGATGCATAATCTTGCAAGTCTTCAGTCTAACCTACAATCCAGTGAAAATTACACACCCAACACCACGTGGCCTAACACAAACATCACCAACAACGTTCCCGCCTATCCCGGAAGTAGTCACATCCACCATTTTAATGACGTCACTAAAAACAGCATCCACTATAACCCGCACCTTTCAGGTATAAAAATCAAACTTCCAATGTTTATGCGGTTTGGTAAATTCCCGAGGTTTCTATGTGTAATAAAACTATTTATTACACAACTTACGGTGCAGGAGTGTAATAAATCCATGACATATTTTTGATATTAACAGAGTACATTATCACTCCCGATTCGTTGTTCGGCGTTTTCCGTATAACTCGGCTCTCGTACGCAAAATGCCGAACTACTTTCCGACTTTCTCGCACTTACCATAATATGACGTTATTTAATATCAGACGTACGTTATACGGTGACTGACAGAAATACGCGACCCCACTCCCCAGGTGATGTGAAAAATTAATGGTATTGAAATGTACAAATAATTTCCTGAGTTATGTGTTAAAAAGAGTTTTGCATTCGTGCATATTTATTATTGAATTTATCGTTCGCATAAGTGTTATGGTGGTCAGCAAAGCCTCGCATAATATATTTTGCCAACTCGTTTAATAAATTAAAAAACTTGATAAAAAAAACAACACGTATGTAAGATTCTCTATGTAATATCGCTGTTTGAAACAATGAAGTTACCATTTTTAAATTTGTAACTATTTTTCTGCACCATAATATATTGATTGTAAGGTAAGTTAAGAAATTAAGCACTATATAACACAAGCTAATATTGATTTAGAACTATTTAGTGTCGCGTTGAAATGTTTGCAATAAGCAGTGGTTGTATTTTTTGAGATCAAAATAAAGACGAAGAAATGTGTTAAAAAGCTAAACGTTATAAAATTGATTTTAATACAATATTTACATATTGAACATTTCAAAAATGTTTTTTTTTTTAAATGGTACATGTAGCTTCTATTCTAAGTTTATGATGACTAAAGATGTAAATAATGATTATTATTTATCGCCCAACATATTTTAATACGTTAATTTTTAGTATTTATGCACTATAACAGCTTAACATAAAACTATCACGACTTTATACAGTCAAAAAGCAAGGGAGTATGGCAGGCCAGACATTGTAATGCTGTATGGCACTTTTCAAGTTTTTGACATCTGTGTTGTTAAATTGTACATATATAGTATTAAATTTTATATTCGTGTCATTCGCTTTTCATTCTTATTGCTAAACAAAGAACATCACTGATAAACAACTACAACAAACATATAAAATTAAAGGACACAAATTAAACTAATCAATCCCTTGACAACAAGAATACAAATTTATAACATAAAATTGAAAACAACAAACACAATAGAAAGTTGAACAGCGTGTTTATTTTGTCCAGATGTTTGCAATGATTTTTTATCAGAATTTCTTGGTTTTGAACCGGAAGTACTTTTTTAATAATCACATCTGTAACATCGTTCTATAACATATATTTTTCTGTTTCAGTATCCAATATGGAGAGATATGTAGCAGACGAGAGTTTGGCGGCGTTACGTATAAAGTCACGTGAACATTCGGCTGCCCTCGGGCTTATGCATGTTGCTGATAGTGGACGTGTATCTGCAGGATTTTGAAAATAATTCCACCAGCAGATTAGATTTAAACTCTAAAACAGTGTCACAACACAAACTATGTCATTTATGTTCCACGAGCAATCCGGCTCTTTACGAAAGAAGAATTATGTCAGATGATTCACGTTATTGGAGAAATTTGTGCAAGTCTGAGATATGTAGCTGTTTGCAGTTATGAAACCATAAGATGGAAACATACATTTGCACGAAAAATAGACAAGTGGGCAGCAACCATGCCGTTACATGTTTGAAATGTTTTAGCGGCACAGCAAGTGCGTGGTCTTTTGGTTTTGATAAATAACGAAGAGTTTAATCAAACGTAGAATTGATATTCCGAATGTAACAGTAGATGTCCAGTTATACTGTTCTGGGACTCTTTTCACTAACGATCTTAAAAACGTTTGCACATGCGTTAGGTAAACACCTTTAGGTGTCTTCTAACTTCAAACAATATTATCAAACTTATGTAAGTTAGTGCATCAGGGCTGCGTGCAGCAGGTTACACGTTTAATTTGTTTGCAGACGTTTGAAAACACAGGGAAGTCGGCCAAACGACATGTTCGCTTAGAGCGTTTATTAACATTGAAAACACTTCTGAGAGGTGTTTGATTTTGTTTTATGTCGTGATTTTTAGATAAATGGAGGGACAGTACCGATGCTGAACGCAACCCTGGTATCTAAGTACCGGAGATACTTTTCTTTGATTACACTGTTTATAGTAATTTAAGCATTTAGCTTTCTTCAAATTCGTGTAAAATTCTTTTACTTACCGAAGCTTTGTGTTACGGGCGCCTGGTGATTGGAGGGATTTCTTGATGGTATATCATAACTGCTTATTGTTACCTGTACTACACGTGTAGATTCGTCGTGCAAATGCTCGAAACTGCAGTGTACATTGTTTGTTTTATTGATGAATGGAACTGTATGTCTCGTACTTCCTGGACCATGACACTAATCGTCTCTGATGTATATATTCATTTACAGATTATACATGGTGTTTTTCACAAATAATAACTATATACTTTTTTTCTTTGGAATTATAGATTTACCTCAGTATTAATTGTTTTTGCTTCATATTAAGTTATGCAGTAGCAACCAAATATATTTACAATATTACGGTAACTTGTATAACTATTTCGTTAACACACGGAATTGTTTATTATTGTAACTATTGAGGTAACACTAGTAATGTGTTTATTATAACTATTGCGGTAACACACAAATGTGTTTATTATAACTATTACAGTAACAAACAAATGTGTTATTATAACTATTACGGTAACACACGAATGCGTTTATTATTATAACTATTACGGTAACACACAAATGTGTTTATTATAACTATTACGGTAACACTAGTAATGTGTTTATTATAACTATTACGGTAACACACAAATGTGTTTTTTATAACTATTACGGTAACACTAGTAATGTGTTTATTGTAATTATTACTGTAACACTAGTTATGTGTAATGTGTTTATTATAACTATTACGGTAACACTAGTAATGTATTTATTATAACTATTACGGTAACAAACGAATGCGTTTATTATTATAACTATTACGGTAACCCATAAATGTGTTTATTATAACTATAACGGTAACACACACACATATGTTTATTATAACTATTACGGTAACACACGAATGTGTTTATTATAACTATTGCGGTAACACTAGTAATGCGTTTATTATAACTATTACGGTAACACACGAATGCATTTATTATAACTATTACGGTAACACGCGAATGCATTTATTATAACCATTACGGTAGCACACGAATGTGCTTATTATACTTATTACGATTACACACGAATGTGCTTTATTCGCTATATATTAATTACGCTAACACACGAATGTGTTTTTTTTAACTATTAATTACGCTAACACACGAATGTGTTTCTATAACTTTATACAGCAATGCATAAGATGTAATTTGAATGTATAGTGACGCTTTGATATACTTGCAATTTACAGCAATGTATACAGATGTAATTTTAAGTTACAGGAACGCTTTGGTATACTGGCAATTTACGGCAATGTATATACTAGTAGGTGTTTTTGACTAACAGTGACGCTTTGGTATTCTTGCAATTTACGGTAATGCATAAAGATGTATTTTTAACTTACAGTAATGCTTTGGTGTCCTTGCAATTTACGACAATGCATAAAGATGTATTTTTAACTTACACTAATGCTTTGGTGTCCTTGCAATTTACAACAATGCATAAAGATGTATTTTTAACTTACACTAATGCTTTGGTGTCTTTGCAATTTACGACAATGCATAAAGATTTAATTTTAACTTACAGTGTCGCTTTGGTATACTTGCAATTAACGGTAATGTATATAGATATAATTTAACTTACAGTGATGTTTTGGTATACTTGCAATTTACGGCAATGCATAAAGATGTAATTTTAACTGACTGTAACGCTTTGGTATACTTGCAATTTACGACAATGCATATACTTGTAGGTGTTCTTAACTTACGGTACTTGTAATTTACGGCATTGCATAAAGATGTAATTTTAACTTGCCCTGACGCTTTGATATATTTGCATTTTACGGCAATGCATAAATATGTATTTTTAACTTACAGTAAAAAAGATGTAATTTTAACTAACAGTGACGCGTTGGTATACTTGCAATTTACGGTTATGTATAAAGATGTAATTTCAACTTACAGTGACGCGTTGGTATACTTGCAGTTTACGACAATGTATAAAGATGTAATTTCACATTACAGTGACGCGTTGGTATACTTGCAATTTACGGCAATTCATAAATATGTATTTTTAACTTACAGTAAAAAAGATGTAATTTCAACTTACAATGACTCATTGGTATACTTGCAATTTACGACAATGTATAAAGATGTAATTTCAACTAACAGTCACGCGTTGGTATACTTGCAATTTACGACAAAGCATAAAGATGTTATTTTAGCTGATATCCTTGGAATCTACGACGATGCATATAGATGTAACTTTAGCTGCCGGTATCGGTTTGGTATACTTACAATTAAAGACAATGCATACAGATGTATTTTTAACTTACAGTAATTTCGTGGTATACTTGCAGTTTACGACATTGCATATACATGTATTTTTATTTGCAGTTACAGCCTGGTATAGCTGCTATTTACGACAATTCATATAGATGTTTTGTAACGCTCATATATAAAGCTATAAAACCAAACGTTAGTCACAGCAGTAGCAACAGCAACAGAAGCTGCGGCAAAAAAGCAATAACAATGGAAAAATATAATGCAATACTTTTCTTAAAGTTACACATAAACGAATCTGTTATTTATATTCTCAGTAAAATTTCACTATAACTGTTCAATATATTTAAGTATGATTTTTTTTAAATGCAATTTAAATCTCTCAATATAAATACTGAATCTGTTGTTATCTTTAAAATGTCAAGTTTGATATTCGATTTTCGACCTACAATGTTTAACATGAAACTGCTATATTCCTAGCCGATCTGTGAATGTAATGTAAGTGTTTTATGCCACCTATTTCTATATTACGTTTATCCGAGTAAAAATAAAGAATAGCGTACTGGTCAGCTACCACCATTGAGACGAACTCTCTGATTGTCTGAAAAACGTTTATGGTTGTTTAGGGCATACATTTTGATAGAAAGCTTATTTGTGGTTGGATGTAAATGTCAAACTAGCAAATGATGACAAAAAATGTAAGTTCATCATGTTTGTGTCAATAAAACATTAAAATTTATGTTTCTTTGACTGACTTTATTAATTTCGTCAAAGAAATTGTATGGAATGAAATTTAATTCTGAAGTGGGAGTACCCAACTTCAATGGGTAAAAAATGTTTAAAAGTGATACTAGGATAATACTTTAATATGTTATACAGTCCGCGAATGTTGGAAATAGTGAAAATAAGGTCAAACGTTATAATTTAACTATATGGGCAACGCAATGGTGGTAGCTGACCTGCTGCACTGATACTGACCCTGACAGTTTCTATCTCCAATATTAAAGAGCTACACATTTAAATATTGAAAGACGAAAAATGAATATAATTTGTTTTTCTTACTGCTCTTTTAAATTCATTCTGTGTGTGTTTAAAATGCATGTTTTGTGTAATGCCATGCCATCTGATTTTAACGATTGTTTGTTTTAATTAAATCCATGTTTTTACATTAATGAAATAAAACTGTATGGTTGTAAAATTTACATCAGTTGTCAGTTTTCTGTTATTTCCTTTAGAGTAGATGTTGTTTGTGGTGAGGTGTTGGGGTAGATGTTTGTTTGTGGTGAGGTGTTGGGGTAGATGTTTGGTTGTGGTGAGGTGTTGGGGTATATGTTTGTTTGTGGTGAGGTGTCGGGGTAGATGTTTGGTGGTGGTGAGGTGTTGGGGTAGATGTTGGTTGTTGTGATGTGTTGGGGTAGACGTTTGGTTGTGGTGAGGTGTTGGGGTAGATGTTTGGTTGTGGTAAGGTGTTGGGGTTGATGTTTGGTTGTGGTGAGGTGTTGGGGTAGATGTTTGGTTGTGGTAAGGTGTTGGGGTTGATATTTCATTGTGGTGAGGTGTTAGGGTAGATGTTGGTTGTGTTGAGGTGTCAGGGGTAGATGTTGGTTGTGGTGAGGTGTTGGGGTAGATGTTTGGTGGTGGTGAGGTGTTGGGGTAGATGTTGGTTGTGGTGAGGTGTTGGGGTAGATGTTTGGTGGTGGTGAGGTGCTGTGGTAGATGTTTGGTGGTGGTAAGGTGTTGGGGTAGATGTTGGTTGTTGTGATGTGTTGGGGTAGATGTTTGGTTGGGGTGAGGTGTTGGGGTAGATGTTTGGTTGTGGTATAGTGTTGGGGTAGATGTTTGTTTGTGGTGAGGTGTTGGAGTAGATGTTTGGTGGTGGTGAGATGTTGGGGTAGATGTTGGTTGTGGTGAGGTGTCGAGGTAGATGTTTGGTTGTGCTGAGGTGTTGGGGTAGATGTTTGTTTGTGGTGAGGTGTTGGGGTAGATGTTTGTTTGTGGTGAGGTGTTGGGGTAGATGTTTGGTGGTGTTGAGGTGTCGGGGTAGATGTTGGTTGTGGTGAGGTGTCGGGGTAGATGTTTGGTTGTGGTGAGGTGTTGGGGTAGATGTTTGGTTGTGGTAAGGTGTTGGGGTAGATGTTTGGTTGTGGTGAGGTGTTGGGGTTGATGTTTGGTTGTGGTGAGGTGTTGGGGTAGATGTTTGGTTGTGGTAAGGTGTTGGGGTAGATGTTTGGTTGTGGTGAGGTGTTGGGGTTGATGTTTGGTTGTGGTGAGGTATTAGGGTAGATGTCGGTTGTGTTGAGGTGTTGGGGTAGATGTTTGGTGGTGGTGAGGTGTTGGGGTAAATGTTGGTTGTGGTGAGGTGTTGGGGTAGATGGTGATTGTGGTGAGGTGTTGGGGTAGATGTTTGTTTGTGGTGAGGTGTTAGGGTAGATGTTTGGTTGTGGTGAGGTGTTGGGGTAGATGTTTGTTTGTGGTGAGGTGTTTGGGTAGATGTTTGGTTGTGGTGAGGTGTTGGGGGTAAATGTTTGGTTGTGGTGAGGTGTCGAGGTAGATGTTGGTTGTGGTGAGGTGTCGGGGTAGGTGTTATTTGTGGTGAGGTGTCGGGGTAGATGTTGGTTGTAGTGAGGTGAAGGGGTAAATGTTTGGTTGTGGTGTGGTGTTGAGGTAGATGTTTGGTGGTATTTAACGCTTTTTTAACACATAATAGGTTGCATATGTCATTTTCGTTTTAACTGGTAGATGGTGACAACCCCGTTTTCCGTAAGAAACTGGTAATCTTTCGTTCATTGACCACCACCACCAAAAACAAAAACACAACTAAACTATAACAGCACCTATAACAACAGCAATAACAACAACAACAACAATACTAAAAACGACAAGAACAGCACCTATAACAACAGCAGCAACAACAACAACAATAACTTAGCTAAAACAACAAGTATAGCAACAACAACAATAACAACAGCAGCAGCAACACCAACAATACTTATAACGACACCACCAACAACAACTATAACAACTGCACCACCACAACAACGTGCACCACCACCGACAACAACACTAACAGCAACAACAACAAAAACAACAACACCAACAACAACAACAAATACAGCAACTACAACAACAACACCATCACTACCACCACAAACAACAACAACAAAAGCAGCAGCAGCAGCAGCAGTAGCAGCAACAACAACAGAAACTGTTTAATTTCATTCGTGTATTGTTAAATTGTCTCATGCTATTGAATGCTCTCCACATTTTCTCATTCATTTGTTTTATCAAATACATAACTTAATTGGTTTGCTTTGGCAAACTACGAAAATGCCTTCCTTTCCACTGAGCTACCGAGGCACGAAATCATAACACACACACACAGAAAATACGTACCAGATAGTACAGCCGAAAAAAAAATCATTTATAAATCGGCCATTTCATTTTTTTCCCTCTTTTGCACATGATATGCTAATAACCATAAAACTGTGCGAATCATTTACACTCGACAAAGGACGGAGGGGCTTATAATGATAATTGTAGAAAGTTTATCATAAAATTGCTGCTTCCTATTCAATGGTAAATTAACATAAAATTCTTAAAAGGACCCATAAAAACCCTGTACATGATCCCATTTTCTGCGTGATTTAAAATTAAAGCGATTTCGGTTTATCCGCAAATAAAATTCTAACAATAAAATTGTAATAACATTATCTTCGGCAGAATAAGAAATATTCTTTATGGGACGCTTGACAAGGTAGAAAATGCATTGCATGCGCTTAAAGGCAGTGGCCCACATTCGGAACACTGGATTTAGTTTCGTCTGCCGATAGTTGATATGCAATTAACACTAACAGTAACTTCGTGGTCCTGTGGTAGACCACCGAACCCATGATCGGAGGGTCGTGGGTTCAATCCTCCACCACGGCTATATGTGGTGTCCTTGAACAAGACACTTTTGTGCATATGCTTAGAACTGGTTCTAACCAGGAAGACTTCGAGCGTGATTTGCCTTAGTTTTTAGAACTTGTTTCACATATTGAAGAGCTACACCTTTAATATCGAAATCACTCTCAACACCCACCCCAACAACAATAAACAAACAGACAGACAGACAGACAGACGGACGGACGGACGGACGGACGGACGGACGGACGGACGGACGGACGGACGGACGGACGGACGGACAGACAGACAGACAGACAGACAGACAGACAGACAGACAGACAGACAGACAGACAGACAGACAGACAGACAGACAGGCAGGCAGGCAGGCAGGCAGGCAGGCAGGCAGGCAGGCAGACAGACAGACAGACAACAACAACAACAACCCGAATATCAAACTAACCTCCACCAACTGCTCCAACATGTCTGGATAAAACATGGCGATGTTACTAATCAACACACGCGTCTGTACGAGTATACACGTATATACAGAGGCCCAACTACAATTTGTACAGAAAGATATCATACACATGCACGCATACAACAAATTACGCGGGAATTCACGAACGCACTAGTGCTTATAATGGTGATAATGATAATGCTGATGATAGGGATGCTGATGATAATGCTAATGGACTCACACCACACTCCCTTGGGTACTCGGGACCTACAGATGGAGGAGATAGAAATAAAACTTTCTTTTTCTTTTTCTAAATTTTTCTTGATGTTTTCCCTATTAGTATTTCAGAAATCACCACTGAAAATTTGATGCTGATACTAGATTTTTGGGCAATTCTGTGTCATTTCAGAATTGTTGGTTCGAATTGCATCGGTGGCGAATAATTGACATATTATCACTCTGAAAATTGATAGGTCTCACGCAAGCATTGAATTTTCAAAAAACCGAACCTGGTCAAGGTACGTTTTTTCCCCTTATAATTGCATATCTTGAAAAAGTAAAAAATTATGCTGCAGATTTTGTTTTTTTTCACTGTGTTTTGGACATAAATGTTACAATAGAGCCCTATGGGAAATGTAAAAGTGGTGAGAGACGTAATGATGCTGCTGCTGCTGCTGCTGCTGCTGATGATGATGATGATGATATGATGAGGTTTAATGATATGACAATGATAAGGGTGGTGATTATGATAATGATAAATATGCTGCTGCTGTTGATGATGATATGGTGGTGTGGTGATGATGATGATGGTGGTGGTGATGATGATGATGATTATGATTATGACGATTATTATTATAATTATCATCATTATTGCATTTGGTCAGAAAACACACTTTAATTGGTGGACAGAATGATATTGGTCATCCAGGTAAAACTATTAAAGCAAAAAAAAATTACCGAAAATACAGCCGTGGTCTAGGTATAGAGCATTCGCTTGCATGTAGAAGGTCGTGGGTTCGATCCCAGGCCGGGTCATACCAAAGACTTGAACTAATGGTAATAGAAGCTTCCTCGCTTGGCGATCAGCATTTAGAGGATAGTTCTTTGTCTCATCGGCCCTGTGTCGGTATAATGTGACTTGGTGGGGTATCATATCATGTGTCTGCGTCATTATTCTCCAGTGTGGCAGCGCTTAGAATACTGACTCAATTAGACACCGTCACGATATAACTGAACAACAACAACAACAACAACAACATCGAATGACCAAAATAAACACACACATCGAATGAGGGCAGGTAGCTTTAATCGGGCCATACTTAATGTTCTGAACTAGTAACTTTTATTGAAAGTGTAAAAAGGAATAATTTTACAATTTAATACGGACGACTGTCGTTTTATTGAGCTTTAGCGAATTGAACAAAACGCCTTCCCTGCAGCACGGCCATGTTTAATTAAGCTTTACATTTATGATCTGGTATATGTTTGTTACTACAGATGTACAAATTGCTACAAATAAAAACAAACTCATTTTCTTGTTTTAAGTGCAGTAGGTAAATTAGGCAATTCGTCTTCCGGTCTATAACATGGAACTACCCAATATACAAACATTGACAGCCTCCACTGTTTCATAGTTACACACATTGTTTGAATATTTAACGTCATTTTATATACCATCGAGGGCTAATAGACGAGCAGTTAACACTATTTTGAATGATTTAATTACTTTATGAAATGAATGATATACAAATATTTGTTGTTTATTCTGTACATAATTATATTTTATTTGTGTTATTTTGTATTTATTGCTGTTTTTTGCTATAGTTGATGTAAAACTTTTTTGCAAATGGCTGAAGTTGCCGATTTGCTAGTAAAACTTTATACTATAAAAAGGGTCTAGGATATCCACTGTATCTACATAGAAACGTTTTAAAGTACGTTTTCCAATAGCAGGAATGTGTGTGCTCATAAAACTGCACACTGATTGGTGGATTGACTAGCTAGGTGCAGTGCAGTGACAATCCTGAGTTGTCGTTTTTCAAGAGAAGGCCTCAGATGCTCTAGAATACACCCATCTGCTCAAGTTCAATAAAAAGTCGCTTTTGAAACACCAGCGATATTTTTTATTGCAGTATATGTTATGTGCCAGCGTTTACTCTTCTCATCTGCGGCAAGAAATCACAGCCTCTGTAAACAACTATGAAAACAGTACGAACCCAATTCTATAGGATTTATTTTTAGCGCAATACTCGTGGTACCGTCCCTACAAAAGGAGCGTAACTGTGTAGTGTTACCGTCACTACAGAAGGGGCGTAACTGTAAAGTGTTACCGTCCCTATAAAAGGGGCGCAACTGTGTAGTGTTACCGTCACTACAAAAAGGGGTGCAACTGTGTAGTGTTACCGTCACTACAAAAAGGGGTGCAACTGTGTAGTGTTACCGTCACTACAAAAAGGGGTGCAACTATGTAGTGTTACCGTCATCACAAAAGGGGCGCAACTGTGAAGTGTTACCGTCACTACAAAAGGGGATGCAACTGTGTAGTGTTACCGTCACTACAAAAAGGGGTGCAACTGTGTAGTGTTACCGTCACCACAAAAGGGGCGTAACTGTGAAGTGTTTCCGTCACTACAAAAGGGGACGCAACTGTGTAGTGTTACCGTCACTACAAAAGGAGGCGCAACTGTGTAGTGTTACCATCACTACAAAAGGAGGCGCAACTGTGTAGTGTTACTGCACTACAAAAGGAGGCGCAACTGTGTAGTGTCACCGTCATCACAAAAAGGGGCACACTGCAACAGTGCAGTGTCACCGTCATTACAAAAAGGGGCACAACTGTGTAGTGTTACCGTCACTACAAAAGGAGGCGCAACTGTGTAGTGTCACCGTCATTACAAAAATGAGCACAACTGTGTAGTGTTACCGTCACTACAAAAGGGGACGCAACTGTGTAATGTCACCGTCATTACAAAAGGGGACGCAACTGTGTATTGTCACCATCATTAAAAAAGGGGCACAACTGTGTAGTGTTACCGTCACTACAAAAGGAGGCGCAACTGTGTAGTGTTACCGTCACTACAAAAGGGGACGCAACTGTGTATTGTTACTGTCACTACAAAAGGGGACACGACTTTGAAGTGTCACCGTCATTACAAAAAAAGGGCGAAACTGTGAAGTGTTACCGTCACTACAAAAGTGGCACAACTGTGTAGTGTTACCATCACTACAAAAGGAGGCGCAACTGTGTAGTGTTACCGTCACTACAAAAGGGGACACAACTTTGAAGTATCACCGTCATTACAAAAAGGGGCATAACTGTGTAGTGTTACCATCACTACAAAAGGTGGACGCAACTGTGTAGTGTTACTGTCAATACAAAAGGGGAAAGCTGTGTAGTGTTACTGTCACTACAAAAAGGGGCGCAACTGTGTAGTGTTACCGTCACTACAAAAAGGGGTGCAACTGTGTAGTGTTACCGTCACTACAAAAGAGGCACAACTGTGTAGTGTAACCGTCACTAAAAAAGGGGCGCAGCTGTGTAGCGTTACTGTCACTACAAAAAGGACGCAATTGTGTAGTGTCACCGTCATTACAAAAAGGGGCACACCGCAATTATGCAGTGTCACCGTCATTACAAAAAGGGGCACAACTGTGTAGTGTCACCGTCATTACAAAAATGAGCACAACTGTGCAGTGTTACTGTCACTACAAAAGGAGGCGCAACTGTGTAGTGTCACCGTCATTACAAAAATGAGTACAACTGTGTAGTGTTACCGTCACTACAAAAGGGGACGCAACTGTGTAATGTCACTGTCATTACAAAAAGGGGCACAACTATGTAGTGCCAACGTCAATTACAAAAAGGGGACGCAACTGTGTAGTGTCACCGTCATTACAAAAAGGGGCGTAACTGTGTAGTGTTACCGTCACTACAAAAGGGGGCGCAACTGTGTAGTGTCACTGTCAATACGAAGGGGGACGCAACTGTGCAGTGTTACTCTCAATACAAAGGTGGACGCAACTGTGTAGTGTCACTGTCATTACAAAAAGGGACACAACTATGTAGTGTTACACTCACTGCAAAAAAGGGGTACAACTGTGAAGTGTTATCGTCACTACAAAAGGGGCGTGACTGTGTTGTGTTACCGTCACTACAAAAGGGGCACAACTGTGTAGTGTTACCGTCACTACAAATGGAGTGCAAATCTGTAGTGTTACCATCACTACAAAAAGGGACACAACTGTGTAGTGTCACTGTCACTACAAAATGGGCGTTTCTGTGAAGTGTTACCATCACTACAAAAGGGGACGCATCTGTGTAGTGTAACCGTCACTATAAAAGGGGTGCAACTGGGTAGTGTAACCGTCACTACAAAAGGTGCAACTGTGTAGTGTAACCGTCACTACAAAAGGGGCACAACTGTATAGTGTTACCGTCATTGCAAAAGAGGCCGACTATGTAGTGTTACCATCACTGCAAAATGAGCGCAAATGTGTAGTGTTACTGTCACTACAAAAAGGGCTCAACTGTGTAGTTTCACTGTCATTACAAAAAGGGACACACCTGTGTAGTGTTACTGTCACTACAAAAGGGGATACAACTGTGAAGTGTCACCGTCATTACAAAAAGGGACACAACTGTGTAGTGTTACCGTCACGACAAAAGGGGACGCAACTTTTTAGTGTTACCGTTACTACAAAAGGGGCGCAACTGTGTAGTGTAACCGTCACTACAAAAGGTGCAACTGTGTAGTGTAACCGTCACTACAAAAGGGGCGCAACTCTGTAGTGTTACCGTCACTGCAAAAGAGGCCAACTATGTAGTGTTACCGTCACTGCAAAATGAGCGCAAATGTGTAGTGTTACCGTCACTATAAAAAGGGCTCAACTGTGTAGTGTCACTGTCATTACAAAAAGGGACACACCTGCGTAGTGTTACTGTCACTACAAAAGGGGACACAACTGTTTAGTGTCACCGTCATTACAAAAAGGGGCACAACTGTGTAATGTTACCGTCACTACAAAAGGGGACGCAACTTTGTAGTGTCACCGTCATTACAAAAAGGGGCACAACTGTGTAGTGTAACCGTCACTTCATAAAGGGGCACAACTGTATAGTGTTACCATCACTACAAAAGGGGCGTATCTGTGTAGTGTTACCGTCACTACAAAAGGGGCACAACTGTGTAGTGTTACCGTCACTACAAAAAGAGGCACACCTGTGTAGTGTTACCGTCACTACAAAAGGGGCGTACCTGTGTAGTGTTACCGTCACTACAAAAAGGGGCACAACTGTGTAGTGTTACCGTCACTTCATAAAGGGGCACAACTGTATAGTGTTACCATCACTACAAAAGGGGCGTATCTGTGTAGTGTTACCGTCACTACAAAAGGGGCACAACTGTGTAGTGTTACCGTCACTACAAAAAGAGGCACACCTGTGTAGTGTTACCGTCACTACAAAAGGGGCGTACCTGTGTAGTGTTACCGTCACTACAAAAAGGGGCACAACTGTGTAGTGTTACCGTCACTACAAAAAGAGGCACACCTGTGTAGTGTTACCTTCACTACAAAAGGGGCGCAACTGTGTAGTTTTACCGTCACTACAAAAAGGGGCACACCTGTGTTTTTGCTGAGGATGTAATACCTTTTATAAAAAAAAAAAGAAATGTGCACAAAAATGTCGCTTCAGTCCAGTCACATGTAACATAAGTAAAACCATAGAGGTGGTAGTACGTTACAATTACAAGTCAAACCTGTGTAAGCGGTCACTTTTTTTAAGCAGACACTTTACTTAAGCAGCCATATCTGCTATTTCCTATTTCTATGCTTTCAGAGTATATTTACCTGTATTAAGCAACAACCTGTCTTAAAAGGTAAATTTTGCTCATTCCCTTGACTGGCTGCTTGAGACAGGTTTTGTTGTTATAAGTAAGCAAAACTATTGGGTATAGAAAGCAGTGTAACTAGCGGTTGGGTGATATTTATATGTTAATATCTAATCGGATGAAAATGCCAAATTGGAAAATGGTCATAAGAAAATTTATTGCTTATTTTGTAATTAAAAAGTATGGTTTCTTTGGCGCCAATCTTATACAATTAATGAAACTGTGTGAAAAGTAAAATATTTGTGAAAATTCTTTGTGTTAAAAATTTGGGTCACCATTTTCAGGTACCAAAAAGTGGTAAAAAGTGACATGATTGTCCCCTCTTTTTGATATATTCATTTTAGTCCAGGATTGTGTAATGCCCCTCAAAACGTATAAATACTGACGGTGGAGTTAACCGTTATAATATACATTTTTGAAAAATGACATCTGACCCAAAATCAGGCAATAATAACGGACACGACCCTTATTATAACAGTAAGACCCCGCGTGTTGAAAAATATCTCCCAGAATTCGCACTCTTACCACCTCCGTACATATTTCAGAAGATGTCCGGTGTCAGATAGCGGATGGCGTGGTCTAATGGTAAACTATCACACCCGGGATCGGAGGTTCTAAGGTTCGAGTCCTAGGCTTAGTACTGGTTCTAAACAAAAACACTTCTGGATTTATTAGAACTAGTCATCAGATAAGACTAACTCATGTCGTTCAAACAAAACTACCATTTTCTAAAACATCATTTGTTGATTACTTGATTTAAGATAAATAAGAAATACTATCTGGCCCGTGCATGTATTTTGACGATGTCTATTTTTTCTTTTGATATGAAAGATACAGTTTTGTCAATTTTTGAATAAAAAAAGTAAAGTAAAGTAAAGTATGACCAGAACAATAAACCAGATGAAAGTAAGCAAATACCAGTACTTAATTGGCACTGGACCACCATTTATTGAGTTAAAAAATTATCTTGAATTCTTGTTTACAAATCGAATTTCGTAATTTACCTATATGCCGGTTAAACTATTTTCTTTAGTTATAAAATTCTTATGGCTATTGTTTATTCATAGTCTTTATATTACATGTACTGATAAAAGATATATATTATCTGTTATTTATAGGCATAGTACCACCATTGGAAACAGGAAATGCTTCCGTGGGGTAGGCGCATAATGGCGGTTATGCATAATCCTGGTTTCTTCTTCTTTAAAAATGCATTTTCCATATTTTAATGCTCAATTTTTATTTGTATGACATTATTGATGTATTTTGAACACTTTGAAAGCATTGTCATGTTTGAATTGTGAATTTAGAAAAATAGTGATGCTTGGAATTTGTTGTATAAATACATGATTTCGGAAGTCTACTTTCACTTTTTCGAACAGAAATAAATTTGTTATATGATACATGACCCTGACTTTTCTCATCATATTCTGGTAGTGCAGATGTTGACAAACAATAAAACGTAAGTTTCACTTCTTCCATTTGAGTCTCTCTGTGAATGACAAGCCTTCAAACTTTTATAATTTACTATAGAATAAAGAACAAAAAATCCGTTGTGGGATAATACCTAGAGATATCGGGGGGGGGGGGGGGGGGGGGGGGGGGAGATATTGAGAGTTATTTCCCTTTGAATAGATTTGAGGAACTATTTTTATTTTTGCAAATTTAAATTGAAAGGTCGATTTATGTTGATCAATAAATGTCCTATACAGATTAATCAACATTTGTTTTTTTATTATGGGATATTACTCCCACGGGCAGTTCACGTATCTGGTAAAAACCGTGTGCTTTACCGCACTTAGTTATAACCAGAGATGTGGACCGCACCCACGAAAATTATATCCCAATAATACAGGGAAAATGTTGATCAATACGTATTCAATCGAATGTGCAGCAAGTGGTCCAGTGGTTGGACATGACAAACGGTGTAAAATAAATACATTAAAAAAATCGAATCATGTGTCATTAAGTATTTTCTTATTGAATGTGCTATAAAGGCATAGTACCTCATAATGGCGGTTATAAATAATCCTCGTTTTTTCTTGAATTGTGAATTTAGAAAAAAATGATGCTTGGAAATTAGTGTATGAATACATGATTTTGGAAGTCTATTTCCACTTTGTCAGCAGTGTACACACTGAGCAAAAAAAAATCTCTTATATGACACATGACACCTACTTTTTCCATCATATTTTAATAGTGCAGAGGTTGACAAACAATTAAATGTAAGTTTCACTTATTTCTTTGCGTCTCTCTATGAATGACAAGCATTCAAACTTTTATTATTTACTATAGAATAAAGAACAAAAGTCAATGGTGGGTTTACACCTATAAACATACATAGGCCGTGAGCTAAACACAAAAATGATACCATTTTTCCTGGCAAATTCACTCTAATGTTTTTTGAAATATATATATCTCTGCACCGAAAAATAGCTTAGGGCCATATCTCGGGCACAGCTTAATGTCTGAAAATGAGCGATTTCCAAAATGACTTCCAAAATGGCCACCAATTTCTTAAAAAAATAACATATAAACCCGGGGAAAATCAGTGTGATTTTTAAAAAAAATAAAAATATAGAGATGCACAAGTGCTAATTATTATTTGTAAATAAAATCTTCCAGAAGAGCGTGTATACCCACCCGCAACTTACAGAACGTCGGACCACCCAAATTTTTTTAAAACCATTTTGCATAAAATCAAAAGGACGCATGCGACGTGTTATATTCGCCAGGATTGCTATTTACTCTCATGGCTGCATGTAAGGATAATGCATTCAGTACGTTATAACTCCCCGCATTCTGTTTTCAATAGACCTTATTAATAAGCATATCATATCCGAAATTTCGCAGATTTTCTCTACATGCGGTCGCGCAATCGAGTGCGCTCTTCAGCTTGGGACCGCGGATTAAAACATTGAATACGCTTTCTCAATTTTGCTTTTCAGTGTGACTTGTAAGGCGGATTTAAAAGTGAAAATGGCCATATAATTTCAATTAATTCCTTCATCATCATCACAATAAATTTGAAAAGCCGCCCAATTTGAATTTCCGCGTTTCGCTAGTTTTCTATGTCTCGGTGTGGAAACGGTATTTTTTCGTATTGATGGTGCACCGAGTTTAGCCGGGAGCTTAACTAAGCTGGGCGCCAACCGTCTGAGTTTTCTTTACTAATTTACTTCTGAAAATTAATATTTCATGCCATACTTTAATTAAACTTCGTCATTTATACTCGTGAAAAATAAAATGTGCACACACATATTAACGGACTAGAAATGCGTAAAAATCATGAAATACTTAGAATAATTGCATAATAACTCGTATTCACCTAATAAATACTGTGTATCAATACACAAACTTTCTGAACCCGGTATTGACGTCATCATTGCATAGTGCATACTCGGTCAGCTTTATTGAAATAAATAATGAGAATTATTCAAATGACATTTCCTGGAAAAATGTTTTCTAGTAATAGTGATAGTAGTTGTCGTACGACGTCATCGTAACAGAAGTAGTGATAGCAATAGTGGTGGTAATCAAAATGATAGCAATAGTGGTGGTAATCATAGTGGTAGTAGTGGTAGCAATAGTGCTGGTAATCATAGTGATAGCAGTAGTGGTGGTAATCAGAGTGATAGTAGTAGTGGTGGTAATCATTGTGATAGCAGTAGTGTTGGTAATCATAGTGATAGCAGTAGTGGTGGTGGTAATCAGAGTGATAGCAGTAGTAGTGGTGGTAATCTGAGTGATAGCAGTAGTGTTGGTAATCATAGTGATAGCAGTAGTGGTGGTGGTAATCAGAGTGATAGCAGTAGTGGTGGTGGTAATCTGAGTGATAGTAGTAATCAGAGTGATAGCAGCAGTGGTGGTAATTATAGTGATAGTAGTAATCAGAGTGATAGCAGTAGTTGTGGTGGTAATCAGAGTGATAGCAGTGGTGGTGGTAATCAGAGTGATAGTAGTAATCAGAGTGATAGCAGTAGTGGTGGTGGTATTCAGAGTGATAGCAGTGGTGGTGGTGGTAATCAGAGTGATAGTAGTAATCAGAGTGATAGCAGTAGTGGTGGTAATTATAGTGATAGCAGAAGTGGTAGTAATCAGAGTGATAGCAGTAGTGGTGGTAATCAGAGTGATAGCAGTAGTGGTGGTGGTAATCAGAGTGATAGTAGTAATCAGAGTGATAGCAGTAGTGGTGGTAATTATAGTGATAGCAGAAGTGGTGGTAATCAGAGTGATAGCAGAAGTGGTGGTAATCATAGTGATAGCAGAAGTGGTGGTAATCAGAGTGATAGCAGAAGTGGTGGTAATCATAGTGATAGCAGTAGTGCTGGTAATCATAGTGATAGCAGAAGTGGTGGTAATCATAGTGATAGCAGTAGTGGTGGT